>CM053583.1:319547460-319562866 GCA_028627135.1 Pseudochirops cupreus | reverse complement strand
GAGAGAGAGAGAGAGAGAGAGAGAGAGAGAGAGAGAGAGAGAGAGAGAGAGAGAGAGAGGGGGGGGGGGGGAGGGAGATTCTCTCTGCAGCATCGGGAAGAATTTTCTCCTGACAAGCTCCTGACAAGTCATTGCTGCCACCTGGAGTGCTGAGATTTCTTCTGGGTCCTAGGGCCAGCTGAACTGCTGGAGAACTGCTGGAGGACTGAAGAAGCATGACTGGGATGCTAAGACTTTGCTTGTTTGTGGACTGGTTGATCTTTGAATTCCTGGGAACAGAAGTGGTGAAGGTTTTTAGATGTGCTGGACCCTGTGAACTTCAGTGTGTAGCAGGAACTGCCTGGAGGACTGGATGAGAACCTGGGAGCTGTCTGCCTCTGAATCTAGGTGACTGTCTGGTGGATTCAGGTAGGAGCTGAGACCATGGAAGGGGATAGAGGGAATCTGAGAAACATCCCGAGTCAAGATGAAGAAAAGGCCTCTCCTTGGATATTGAATGCGTGATGAAATTGAAGTTTACTAGAGAGCTAGGAGTGGAGGGTTTGTGTAATTTTCTGATGACTGTATTTAGTGATTAGCGATACTTAGCAACTGATTGCTAAATAAGTGCCCCATGAGTGGAAGACTGCTTGTATTCTGAAATGATTGAATGATTAAGGAGGCAAACCTCCTTAGGGATACCAGATGATTGTTCTTTTGTTCTTTGTTCTAAATACTATGACCACTTTGGTGAAAACTATGTGGCCATTTTAATGATAAGCTGTTGTGAACGCTATATTGTGATTTTCTGTGATAAGATGTAATGTTGTGAATACTGTATCTTGATTTGTTGTGAATGTTTTCCTTTGATTTGTTCTTGAATAAATAGAGTATTCACTATACTGTGTAATCAGAACCTTAAAAGCTGTTCACAGGAGCATTCTTTTGGGAAGCTGCTTGTGCATGTTACACAGGCCCATGTATTCTCCACTATTTCCCAAAGATTATCCAAGTTTGTGTTCATTGTTTCCATGACACAATCTATTTATCTCATCCTCTCCTGTCCTCTTTTCCTCTTGTCTTCAATCTTTCCCATCATCAGGGTCTTTCTCAGTGAGTTCCATCTTTTCATTACGTGGCCAAAGTATTTAAAGCTTCAGCTTCAAAATTTGACCTTCCAGTGAATAGTCTGAATTAATTTCTTCAAGTACTGACTCATAAGATCTCCTTACTATCCAAGGGTATAGCAGCAAACACCCTAGCACACCCAGGATGACTGCTAGCATAGGTTCTTTGATCTGCTTTTCTAAAGGAAGGCAACTCAAAAAGAGGTTAATAATATTACTTTAATCAAACATATTTCATTTACCTAGTTCAGGGGGAAAAGTTAGCACCCTGAACTTCAGAGAATACAAATAGAAATTGAAAGCAGAAAAAAAATACAGACAGAGAAAATAACACAATTCAACAGACAGGGATTCTAGCTGTCTAACTACTGCATACATACAATTGGAGAGAGAAGCACTAACACCTGAGTTTTCAAAGCTGGGGGGTTCAATGGCTACCCAGAGTCTCATCTGGCCAAATCACAAAACTCTTCCCATAAGTGAGCCCCAAAGCTCAGGGTATATATATAGCCTTCTCCAGGGTCAGAGAACATCACAACCCTTGAGACCCACTGACTAGTTACAAAGTAATAAGGTATGGACCTTCCTGCAAAACAAGGTTCCCCTAAACAAGCTTCTCCTGTTGGGCTCTGCTCTACTCTTCAGCAAACTCTTCTCACCACAGGCTCCATGTGACCACATTCAGCCTATTAGGGGGTAAGTATATTTACAAATCAGGGAGGGTCCTCAAATTCCCTTAAACTTATTAAGGGGCAAGGAAGATCTTCAAATTACCATTACCATTACAAAGGGACTCTCAAAAGTCTTCTCCAGCACCACAATTTGAAAGAATCAGTTTTACAGTGCTCAACTTTTCTTACAATCCAACTCTCACAGCCATATACTGTTATGGAAAAACCATAGTTTCAACTATATGGACCTTTGTCAGCAAGGTGATATTTCTACTTTTTAATACGCTGTCCAGATTTGCCATAGTTTTCCTTCCAAGGAGTGTCTTTTAATTTCATGACTGCAGCTGCTGTCTGTAGTGATCTTTTGGCCCAAGAATATAAAAACTGATACTGCTTCCATTTCTTCTTCCTCTATTTGACAGTAAGTGATGAGATAAGCTGTCACGATCTTAAGCTTCAAGTCAGTTTTTATAATCTCCTCTTTCACTCTCATCAGGAAGCTTCTTAATTAATATCCTTCATTTATATCCTATGAGCCTATAGAACATACTTATGGAAAAATAGTGACAACAATATTTTTCTAAGGTTAGTATAGCTCTGAATCCAAAAATAATATTTTGTCAACTTCCAGCTTTTTTTTTCCACTGATAAATCCCCCAAATAACATTTTGTTAACACCCCAAATCCACTGTGCACCCCAACCCTTGTTATACAAATCAGTCAGCTCCAAAAAGACCACTCAAAATCACAGTATTAGAACCTCACTCTCAGAAGGGTACCTTGGAACCTGCCCTTCCTGCTGAATGGACATAAGTCTCTCTGCTTCCCAATGCTGCACTGACCTTACTTGAATTATGTTCTATATTGATGTGTATGCCTGAGTTTTATATTGGTTCCCATTTTCTTTCTCCCAATCCCCTCTTTCCCAATGCTTAAAATAAGTCTTTGCATTGAATTGCATTGATTCCTATTGTTTTACATGTTATTTTTAGCATCTATACTCACTAAAGGACTGTCTTCTCTGATACTTCTGGCACTGTATTTCTAGTCATAAAAAACAAGGATCAACAGAGGAACCTGATGTCCTCCCAGAAGGAATTTCTTTATACCAGAGGACTGTTACAAAACAGATGCCCATCATTTGGGGAATGTATTGTGGTGTATGTTATGATGAAGCAAATGGGTTCAGAAAAACGTAGGAAGACCTACATAGATTGATACAGAGTGAAGTGTACAGAATGAGGAAAACATTATACACAGTAACAGCAATATTGTAATGATGATCAACTGTGCATTCTGTGTATTCCTTTTTCATGTTTTCACTGAGTATACCCTTAGTTAATGTACAGATTACTTTCATAAAGGTTTTATAGATATAATAAAGAAGGCCTCCTTTCCCATATACTTTTGTAGTAAAATTCATAGGACCCTCCTTCCCCAATTATTCCTTTCATCTTAGGAATGAATTTATGAACACTTTTCTTACTAAACAATGTATAGGTCGGTCACAAAACAAATCTTAAAATCAGTAAACAGTATTATCAGAGAAAATGATCACAAAGAGACACTATGTCAAAACGTGCAGAATGCAGCCAAAGCAATTCTCATGGAAAAATCTGTATCTGCAAACCCATTCATTAACAAAAGAGAGAACAGACCAATGAAGGAATGAGGCTAGGCATACAACAATAAGAACAAAATAACAGAAAAACAACAAAGCAAAAGCTCCAAATAAATTTTAAAGAATAGAAATTCTGAAAACCCAGGGGGTCCCTTTTCCCTTGTCCTATCACTCTCATGCCTTGTCAAACCCTAACCTTGCCACCTTCTTTCTTTTTCACATATTGATAAACAGCGCTGTAGAAAGTCATGAAAGAGCGTTGATTATTTAATGACAATCCGCTACAAAACTTTTGTTACATGACCTCAACTGGGGCCCCCATTGCACAAGGTAACATTTTTATACTTCCCTACTCAATTCACTCTCCACAGCACCACATTCACCAAAGCGGCTATGCTAAAACTTTCCCCCCTCTTCAAGTGTCCCACGGCACCTTCCTTCCCTCCTCAGCTGAGGACCTTACCTCATATTTCACTAAAGAAACTGAGGCCATTTATCAAGAGCTCTTACAGCTTTCTTTCTCTTTATCTCAAATCACTCAGATGTCTTTCTGAGTGGAAAGGCATACTTTTTATTTCTGAGTGGGTTATAAAAAAGTCATAGTATCTCATTTTTCAGTCCAGGGCAGCTTAAGAGGACCTAAAGAGAGGTGTGTGTGTGTATGTGTGTGTGTGTGTGTGTGTGTGTGTGTGTGTGTGTGAACACTGGGATGGAAGCTAGCCAAGAGTACCTGTAAGAAGTACCTGCTCTGGGACCTGGAGGCTGGGGCAGCAGAAGCAGCAGTGCTGGTGCCACGAGGAGTTAGGGGACTAAACTCTGATCAGAAAGATATTGCAGAGGACCCTTAATGAGTTTAGATTAGATTAGACCCCAGTTAAGAGTAGATTACAAAAATTTTGTACAGGATTTAAAAAGTCAGTATAGCTGTATAACTTACCCCAGATCTGTTCAGGAGGACATGAATAGGAGCAGAAAAAGCAGAAGGTAGGAGTAATGCAACTAAAACCAGAAAGACAACATGCCCACGGTATGAGAAAATGTACCTCCCTTCCTACCTCATTCTGGAGGTGGGGGACTATGGATGTAGAATGTAGATTCTATTGGGGAGTTAATATGTTTATTGGTCTTAGTGAACTGTATTATCCTTTTTAATCTTTTTTTTTTAAACGATGGACTACTTATTGAATATAAGAGGGAGTGAGATCATTTTGTCAATATCCTTTGAGCTTGGCCCTTCCATTATGCTTGATGAAGTCTGAGTAGGATAGGATGGGATTTGGGAACTCCACAGGCTAGATAAGGATACCTGCCCTTTAAATAGAATCCCTGAGGGTGGGGAGGGTATGTATATATTTATAACTATAGCAAAACATATCTACACTTTATTGTGGCCTTTTGGGGGAAAGGGTTGAGGGGAGGGGAAAAAAAGAACAAAGTAAAAAAGTGCACAGTGGAGAACAAAAGAAAACTCACACGGAAGCATAGAAAAGATGGACAATTCTCAACATGAGTATTATTTATCACACAGGCTTTCTTGAAATGAAAATTTATTGTTACATATTTTGAATCCTCTCTTATGTTCTGCTATGTACATGACATGTTTTTTTTCTTCCTAACTTTGTACTTAAGTTCCAATATCTAAGTTTATGATGTGTTTTTGTTTCTTTTCTCTATTCTGTATTTGTGTTCTGACATTTGAGTCTAAAATAAGATTTTAGAAAAAAAAATAAAGAGAATCACTAAGAAAACCAGCAGTCATATTGTTAGCCTCACTTACTACCTCTGGCCCAGTCATCTATGACTGCAAGATCCTTTAATAAATTTGGTTTCAGATATGTACATTCTGTGTCTGAGACATCTTGAATTTCTCTGGTATTGTAAACGACTTAACACAAAATTGTCCAGTTACTAAGCATTTGTTGATAAATTGCAGAGAAAATGGACAGGAGAGTCATATCACTCCTCATGTTTCCCATAGGTCTCCAAAACCCTCAGACTAGGAGAGAAGGATAAAACATTCAAATGCTCTTGGCTGTCAACTTTGCTTTTCTGGAGTCTGTTATTCTGAAAAATGTTTCTGTGCCTGACTGTAAACAGTATAACAGTTATGTTATTATAACTTTTTTTGGGGGGGGGGGAATTCCAGAAGACCTGTGATTTCATGCGTATGGGAAATTCCTCTTTCAATACTCAATGCATCTGTTTGGTAATAAGAGAGTCCTGGAAATTAGTCTAGCCTTAGAGAATTACTTGGGGCCTCTGAAAGGTTAAATGACTTATCCAGGATCATTATTTCCTTGAAAATGGTTCAGGCAACAATGTGATGGAGTAAAGGGGCACTGGATGTGGAACCAGGAAACCCTGGTGCTAATCCCAGCTCTATAAAATAATCCTAGCATGACTATGGAGAAGTCCCTTTACCTGTGCAAGCCGTGGTCTTCTCATTTGCAAAATGAGGGAATTGTTGATCTTTAAGGCTTCTTGCAGCTCTAAAACCTGTGATGCCATAAATATTTACATACCATCAGTCCGTTTTCATGTGATCCTTACCTATAACTTTCAGTGGCACATGTCCCTCAGCTTGAATAGTGTTTGAAATGTGATCTGAGAGTTTTGGATGCAACCTAGAAGTCTCAGAGACGAAGAAAGGCACAGTTGTACGGCCATACTGGTTCAAAGTCAGACGTAAGATGGGGATTTTTGTTGTTCTTAAATTCATTTGAAAGGCCTCGTTAACGAGTATGACACAAAGCAGAGGAATAATTGCCTGTGTTATCATCATCTTCCAGTTGCGCCAAATGAATAATGCCTTCTTAATAAGCATGGCATAGAATTGCTGGCAATGAAGCTGGTACTACAAGACAGAGGAGACACTAGGAATTACAATGGTTATAGATCTAAGTAGGTAAAACAACTCCAAATCATTTGCAATTTACAGCTCAACAGCAGCTTAGTGGTAGAAAGACAACACATGCTACATAAAGGATGACCTTGAACAATAAGCTTCAACAAAGTAGACAGATATGTCACAACACCAACATTCTGTTCATATTTCACAAAATGACAACTCCTATTTATATGGCACTTTAAAGTTTTACCAAAAAAAAGTCTGTAAAGCACTTTACATTTTACTTCAGTGAACATCACAATACTTCTGTAGGGTAGCTATTACTATTCCCATCTTATAGATGGGAAAATTGAGGCTCAGAGGCTGTAACTTACTCCAGGTCATACAACTTTTCAATCAGTCATTAAATAAACTTTGCTAAGCATTATGTACCAGGAACAATGCTGGGGATGCTAAGAAAGGCAAAAGATGGACTCTACTCTCAAGTAGTTTACTGTCTAATGGGGGAGACAACATGCAATCATGTTTAAAGGAGCTATATACAAGATCAGACAGAGGGCTGAAAGAGACCTTAGATCTATAGCCCTCTTACCAAAGATTTCTTCTACTTCATTCCAGAACTGGGACTGTTCAACCTCTATTTCATGAAAAGAAAATAGACTGAACTTACCAACTGAGATCTTCTCAGTAGAAAAATAAACTCCAAAAAGATAAAAGGGAGATTTCTGACTTCCTATACTCTCTGTCTCCACTGCTCACAAATAAGCTTAATCTTTCTCATAAGATGCATCACAGTCTTTCCAGGCATTCCAAAATGCAAAGAACACTGTGATTCCTGTCTCTCATTAATAAGCATTTCTATATCCTTATAAGAGCCCAACTTCAACCTCCATGGCTAGTAGAAGGAGCACAAAGTCTGAGGTCAAAGAGCATGAGTCCTGGCTCTATTTCTTGTTCACTGTGTGACTATGGCCAATTCATCTACCCTCTCTTCTGTAAAAGATAAAATGGGGATAAAAAGACCTATACATATTTCTCATGGGGTTGTTCTGAGGATAAAATTAGGCACTGTACAAAAAGCCCCATAGAGATGCTCTCTCTTCTTGGGAGAGCACAATGAGAATTGACACTTTTGCCTTATCACTATCTTAGTAGTACTTTCAACTCTCTCCTCTGCCTGGTTAGAGCCATGACCATGCCCTATGAATAATAGCTCATTCATTGAATATGGCACTTTTGAATTTACAAGTGCCTGTACTATCATACCTATTTTACAGATGAAGAAACCTAGAAGCAATCTGTCCAAAGACACCAAGGAAGTAAACAAACTAAATGACTTCAAATTCAGCATCTTTTCCCAAAATCTCCTGCCTTTGACCTTGCAGAATCTATTTACTTCTTATGGCTGTTTTGAAGATCAAGTGAGAAAATGGGTTTAAAACAATTTGTAATCACAGAATGATATAGAAATGCAAATGATTCCCAAACCCGTAGGATTCTCAGGTAAGAGGGAATTACCTCAGAGTTGTAATCCGCATGTGTGACAGAAGTGTTCTTGAATAAGGCAGTGAGATTCATGTTCTTCTTCGATTTGAGATTCCTGCGGTGTCTTATAGAAGGGAGTTGGATGGTCTGCAGATCCATGCTGGAATCAACCTGTTTGCTAACCCTAAATCAAGAAACCATAAGGAATTAATTTCATTTTATCTGCATTGGGAGATGCCTATCTTTCTACTTCTGTCTGTCCATCTCTTATCTGTCTGGTTCTTATCAAGCTGACTTTCAGCACAACCTCTGAGAACTGAGAACATGACTCTCATCCAGGAAGGATATGATGGACCAGCAAAGAGTGGGTCCATGTGTTCAGAGTTGGGTTAGTGGGGACAGTGGGTACTGATAACAAAAACATCTAAAGCTGAGTTTACAGTGATATACAATACAGGCTCAAAGAGGCAGGTCCAAATTATGTGGGGAGAGAGAGACGTGCTGAATTTGTGGAAAAGGGACTCTCCATTCCTAACTGGCTAGGACAGAGGGGTCTTTGCTGAGAACAGGAAGTCATTTAAGGAGTGCTACTTTGCTTTGTCAGCTTCCGTGACTAGCATTTATCAATAGGTTGGCATACAGGTAAATACATTTTCCTATAATTTGTAGCTAAGTTTTATTTTAATTCAGAGAATATGATCTAAGGCAATGCAAAAACTATCAAATGAAAAGACTACTCAGCACCCTCACTGAAGTGGGGGAATGATGTACAGAAATGGATGGTACTTGGGACAATGCAATAACATATAAGTTGTTAATAAATATTTTGGAAATACATGAATCATTTCTCAAACTCTTGAAGGAGCAAAACTGTCTCATCTTCCTTAAAACTAAAAGAAACAAGCATTTCTCTAGAAAATAACATTGTCATTGAGCCTGGAAGGAAACATTCAAAGAAATGGAGAAATCCAGGATTTTTCAGTACCAAAAACAAGGTAGGAAATCTAGAACATAGGGTAAGATTCACATTAATTTTAAAACTTAGGCTTACTAAGTTTTATCTCTGGAACATTCTCATGGAATGCTGCTGTATGTTCTGCCTGGTTTTCCAAACTAGTTCTCTAACAGCTCCTTCTCTACCTCTTTGGCTGGCTCCTCTTTCTCTTCCAAAGTCCTTAAAGTGAGTAGTATCTAAGCCTCTGTCCTCATCTCTCTTCTCTTTTCTCTTTATATTCTCCCCTTCATCATCTACATCCCATTCCCACTCAACTATTACCTTTATGTGGTTGATTCTTAGATCTCTACCTCTTGTCCTGGCTTCACTACTAAGTTCCAGACCTGCATTTCCAACTATACTAAACATCATCACCCTGATGTTCTGCCAACATCTGAGATGTGGTATATTCAAAATGAAATTATCTTTCCAGCAAAATCTTCCTGACTTCTCTATTTCTGCTAAGTAGAACAGTGGATAGAGTGCTAGTCCTGGTGTCAGGGTTGCCATGTGACCTTGGGCAAATCACTTAACTTCTGTTTGCCTCAGTTTCCTTATCTGTAAAATGGGGATAATTATAGAACCTACCTCCCAGGGCTCTTGTGAGGATCAAATGAGATAATATTTCTAAGGTGCCTGGCACATAGTGGGCACTACATAAATGTTTATTCCCTTCCTTTCCCTGTCAAAGACACAATTACCTGCTGTGTCACCTATACTTGAAACTTTGGTATTATCTTTGACTCTTTCCTCTGTCTAACCTCCCACATCAATTAATACCAAACCCTTTCAACTCAGTGCCCTAGGATCTCTGGCATAGATTAGTTTCATTGTGAATACAATGAATTTGGGATACCAATATGATGCTTAGGTGGCATTACCTAATAGGTGTTTGGTGATATGGACCTGGAGCACGAGGTTCCATGGAAACAGATGAGATCATTAGACGAAGAATGTATGAAAGAAGAGAGGATAGAACAGTGACTTTGGGGACGTCTAAACTTAGGAGGCAAGAGATGGATGATGATGCAGCGAAGGGATGAAGGAGAGGTCAGACAGGTAAGAGGAACATTGAATGTTACCCTTCTGATGTGAGTAATTATGCTAATTGTTTTCCTAATATTAAATCATTCTTAGATCTCTGGCATGAATCCAACTTGGTCACAAGAAATTTTTTAATACCTTTCTATGGTATCCTTGTAAGGATTTTACATATTTTATACACATTTTTTGTATTAATATTCATGAACGAGATTAGGCTATAGTTCTATTTCTCTACCATGGTTTGGATATTAGGATAATTATTGTCTCAAAAACAGGAGTTTGGCAGGGTACATTCTTTCTCTTTTTGAGAATAGTTTTTATAATATATGTATTAATTACTCTTTAAATGTTAGAATTCACATGCAAATCCATCTGGCCTGCGATTTTTTCCCTTTTGGCAATACATGTTTAGCCTTCTACACTTCTTTTGTTTGAGATTGAGTAGTTTGAGATCTCTAATTCTTGCTTCATTCGGTTGGTTATTTTATATATGTTTTTCTCTATAACCAAAAATTTCCTTTGAATTCTCAGTTTTTCCAATATATAATTGTGCATGTGTTCTCCATGGTTAATACAATGCTTGGGACATAGTAAAGCTTACTTTATTAAAGAGAGAACAAATGTAATGAAATGAAAATGATAATTTACATGGGAGGATAGGAGTTATGATTTGAGATAGTGATAGGTGATGGTGAGAAAAGATGTGACCATTTTTTTTGATTGAAGTGGAATGAAGCTATAGATCATGATAGTTGGAGAGGTCGATGAACTGGGAGTCCAGCGGGGCTGAGGGGACATCAATTTGAATACTGGAGTCCTTCAACGTGCTAACAAAAGTCAGGGTAGAAAGAAAGATTGTGAACTAGTTACAGACCTTAAGGAAGGATAAACAACTGCAGTGGGGATTAGGATAGGATGATACAGACAGATAGAGCAAACCTTAAAGAAGTTGAATAGTAGTAGTAATAGTAGTAGTAGTTGTTATCATCGTCTTCATCATCATCAACAAAGGAGGAAGGATTTGAACTCAGGTTTTCCTGATTCTAAGCCTAGCACCCTTTTCATTATGCTTTTCAAAAGTGGTAGTTTCTGCAAGGAACACACCTACTCTTATCGGCCTACTGTGTATGAGGTTGAGAAAAAAGAAGTACCAGTACTAGCCAGAGAGGTAGTGTTTCCCCAAATGTTCAGGCTGGAGTTTTAGAAATGGGAGTATAGAAGAAGAAACAGTCTAATGAAGGCAAATTTGTTAGCCAAGGACTGGGAGTGTTAGCACAACTGAGAAGAGGTGCAAAGGCCTTAGGGGTCTTTAAATATTTGAAGGGAGGACATTTAGAACAAGGAAGGAAAACATATTCTACATTATGTAGCACACCTTCCATAACAGTGGTAAACACCTTTAACGAGCATATATTCCCCTCTTCTTTGCTTAGTTTGACAAGGATAATCAGAGGGTTGTTGAACAGCTGTTTCTGTGGTTGCACTGATAAAGACATTATTATGTGTATATGTGTATATATATATATATGTATATGTAAAATCATAATTGTATTGATTGTAATGTGTATGGATCAATCAATGAACATGTATTAAGTACCAAATATGTGCCAGGCATGACGCAAGAAACTCCCTCAAGGAGCATTTTTGCTCTATCAAATTAACATGTCTGTGTGCATCTTGTGGTTCTCTGTAGCTTTTGCTCATTTTTGTGACTCTAAAGATGTGACCTACTACAGAGAATCCTCAAGGATATTTTAGATGTGTGTGCAGATCATTCTTACAAAGATTTTATATACAGATGAGAACGTAGACATGTAGGTTGGTAATTACTGATGCAATCAATCCCCTCTCTAGGTGTAGCAATATTATCAGTGATCTTCTCCACTCTTTTGGCATCTTCTGGGAACTCCTTGAGACAGCTAATCCAATTATCCCTTCGGGTCTTAAGATGATGTCACTTCCACAATGATTCTTCCCCCTCATTTCATTATTTATTTATTTTCAACACTCTTCTTTCAACTTTGAATTCCAGATTCTCTCCCACCCTCCTACTGATGAAGCAAACAATTATGACACCAATTATACATGTGAAATCATGCCAAACATATTTCCATATTAGTCATGTCACAGAAAAGCAAAAAGAAGTTGAGAAAATTATACTTCAATTTGTATTCAGAGTTCATAAATTCTCTTTCTGGAAGTAGATAGCATTTTTTTTTTATCATGAGTCCTTTGAAATTGTCTTGGATCATAGCATTGATCAGAATAGCCAAGTCTTTCACAGTTGATCATCATTACATCATTGCTATTACTATACACAATGATCTCCTAGTTTTCACTTTACTTTGTATCAGTTCATATAGGTCTTGCCATGTTTTTCTGAAACCATCAGCGTTTATTGATGTCTCCTTTCCATACTAAGCAGGACATGAGGATAACCAGGTGAAGAAGACAATAAAGATAAAATAGGAAAGGTGATTGGGCAAAGTAAAGCTTAAACTAAGAGCTCTACCTGGTGGCCAGGAAGTGCTTGTGTCTTTGGCAGCCCTGATACGGCCCTAAAGTAAATGCTCAGTATTGATGATGTAGGAACAAAGAGACTAAGCAACTTTGGGAGGAGAAATTCTTCCCTGGATATGATTCCAGAATGGAACTTCAGGAAAATGATAAGAAATGGGAGACCGGGGATGGAAAATCCTGGGATATATGGGGAAATAAAACTGGAAAGTGAGGCTATCTTCATAGGCCTATTAGATGAAGGGTCAGTTGGATGCTGCAATACTGGGTCAACTCATACAATGCTAAGTAGCTGAAGGCTTCCCAGGGACAGATGACAGTAATATCCAAGCTCTCCATTCTAGAAGCATCCTCACTGAAACCTTGTACATCTTACTTGGAGGACTTGCTCTTGAACTGCCAGGTTTGTCAGTGGTCCTTTAACTGAGGTAACTGGTCCCCCCACCACTCCAATGACTGATATGATCTCAGCTTTGGGTGGTAGCTCTAAGTTCATAATGGGGCTTTTAGTGTTTAAAAATTTACCATTAAACCAAAGTTCACAGAAAGTCATGGAGAAGGATCTGGCAAAAGTTTTTTTTTTCCCATCTTTTCCACCATCTTTTTGTATCCAAAACTGGGATTCTCCCCAATCATGCCTTTTGATCCAGGGATTTCACTAGTGGGTTTATGATACAATGGAGTCAATGACAGGAAGAAAGGATAAAAATATTCAGAGAAGCATAATGTATAAGACTAAAACTCTAGAAATAAACTATATGGCCCTAAACTGGGGAATGGGTGACAAATTGTGGAATATTAATGCAAAGGAATGTTGCTATATTGCAAGAAACAATGAATATGAAGAATTCAGAGGAACAAGATTTGCAGGAAAACTTATATGAAGTGATGCAGAGTGAAAAAGGCAGAGCCAAAAGAATAATATGCACAGTGATTCGAAAATATTTAAGCAAAGACAACAAAATTCAGCTCAAACACAACTGATGTTACCAAATTATTAAAATTAAGGCATATATTCATCTTTTTTATTAAACAGTAACCTACAAGTATCAGAAACACTACTGGGCTATTGTTCTTAAGTTTCCTTTGGGGATATTCTTTGTAAGGAATTGTAGCATTTGTCAGTAAGTACCTTCTAGGACAAAACAAAACGTGTCAACAACAACAATGATAAGATATGATGCTTTATTATGATTTCCGGGGTTTAGTAGACAACCTGAAAGCCTTTATACAACCAATATGGTTGGACAGCTGGATTCAAAGTCAAGTGGTCAAGTCAAATGCTTTTTCTAAGCCTTATTCTCTCAACTTAATGATATGTCTACAGCTGGTCAGAAAAGTAGGTAAGAAGCAGCAACTAATTGAGTTGATGCTGTTAAGTAAAAATAGGGGAAGGAGGGAGAGAAAGAGTAGAATTATCTGAACTGGGCAATCAGTCTATGGGATGGAACAGAGAGTATGACTCATTCAAAAAAGATAATCTGTGGTTTTATTTGGAATGCAGAGATAAGTTGGTCTTTTTTGGCTACTTTGGGTTGGGTGAAAGACCTCCTAAAATGAATGCCCTTTCAGTTGATTTTCTTAGACTCAGATGATCAGTACCTTGAGATAGTTAGCAACTCACATCTTTACAATAAGGGGTTTATTGAGCTCTGCTTTTCCAAATGACTATCTAGAACTAGAAGGGAAAACTGTCTGTTGTTCTCAAAATCACATTCTTGACTGTCTTTTCAACTCCAAAGAATTTCCCCCATGCATTTGATACTTTTTATGGTAGAAGTTTTACTAGGACGCCTAAGTTGTTTGTCTGGGTTTTTTTTAGTTGCATATTCCACCAGCTTTTACTGATGTGGAATCTGTAAGCCTTCAAAAGGAGATCAACTTTCTAAGGAAGAACTGACTCACTTCAGTCGACTCATGTTTCCTAATCTGTACATAGACAAAAAGTAAGACGAGTGGAGTGCAGTCCAGTCCAGAAAGGCAAGATGAACTTCTAAAAAATGAAAACATTAAAAATTTTCCATGAATAGATCAGGTGCTCTCAAAAATCCTTCACTACTTGTTCCATGCGTATCCTGAAGAGGAATTAGACCAGACAATTGTAATTGTAACCAAACTCTTGCTTAAGAATGGAAGAAGTTGAAAGGAGACAGAACAGTTCAAAGTCACCAGCCAAAGGGAAGGCCAATGACTCAGCAACACGTGACAGCAACACATCCTGGGCTACCTTGACAGCTGAGGAGTCTTCTCCTCCTTCAAAGAAGAGCCTTCCTTATTTAACTAGTCCTTGTGCTTTTGTTGCTTACAGTCATCAGATTTTTGAGAAACCAATAAATGTAAAGCCAAGCTAGAAGATGTGAAAACATACCAGTTGAATTCTATAACCAGGATGTAATTTACCAGGATATAATTTACCAAGATGTAATCCTTTAACAAGAATTGCCTGAAGTTCACTGAGGTCCATCTAGCTTTGCCAGTTTGATTCTTGGGAATAAGCCTTGGGGACTTAGCTTTATATGGCAGAGATATATATGAAGGAAAACAAGCTCTCCCGAAGAACTGAATTTTTTTGTAATATTCTCATCTTTTAATATTTAGAAAGACAAATGAACTTTTTATAACATTTTAGTTGATAGAGAAATCTGGTCCACGTTACCCTGAGAGGGCACCACTAAACCACTCTCAGTAAGAAAATAATCCTTAATAGTTACCTATGAAAAAGTATATGGGGATGGCGGCGTACCAGCAGCAACACATCGCAGCTCTCACATAGCCACCCCAAAATACCCATAAAATAGGACTCTAAACCAATCCTGGAACTCCAAAACGCACACAAAGATACTTCCCGCTAAAGTCAGCTCGGCTACGAGGAACCATATCAGCACTGCGAACCGAAACCAGCCTGGCCTGAAGCGGCGGCTGTGCCCCGGGGGCGGCTGGACGGGAAGAGCTGAGAAGCTTCAGGTGAGCAGATTAGCGGCAGCTGTGAATGGGATTTGTGAAAGGGGGAGATAAGCAGTCCGGCCAGAAGGCTCCAGAGCAGAAAAGCGAAAGGCAGAGGTTTTGCACCCCCCTCGGCTTTGCAGCTTCCCGCCCGCGGCCTGCAGGGAGCAGGGGGAC
>CM053583.1:319501864-319546960 GCA_028627135.1 Pseudochirops cupreus | reverse complement strand
TTAGGGTGTTGATTTCTTCAGTCATATTGCTGACTCTCTTTTCATGATTTTCCTGCAACATTCTTATTTCTCTTCCCAATTTTTCTTCCACTTCCCTTATTTGGTTTTGAAAATCCTTCTTCAGCTCATCTCTAGCTTTAAGGCATTCTTCATGTTTATTGGAGCCCCCTGGTGGGGGGGGCGCTCTGGCTGCACTCTCCTCCTCCCTCTCTCTCTCATGATCTTTCTTTTCCCCAAAGAAGGAATCTAGGGTTTGGTTGCAGTTCTTACTTTGCTTCTTATGCTTATTCTTACTCACGGTTGGTCAGTCCGTGATTTTTTAAAAATCTCTGTGGGGCTCTGCTTCCAGAAAGGAAAGCTGTGTCCCAAATCGCTGGGGTCCTCCCAGCTGCCGTAGCTCTCAGGAAGGTGCTGGGACCCTTCCTACTTACTTCCAGTTCACTGGATAATGAATACTTCAAGACCGAGGCCCAAGACGGCGATCCGGATCCAGGCCTCTCAACGCGAGAGCACTGGCCTCAGAACAATCGCTTAGTCCCCCTGCTGTCTGCAGGCCGCCAGCGGGAAGCTGCAATGTGGAGGCGGGTGCAAAACCTGTGCCTTTCGCTTTTCCACTCTGGAGGCCTTTTGGCCGGACTGCTTTTCTCTCCTGATTTCGCAAGTGCCACTGACCTAGTTCTCAGCTGCCGCTAATCCGCTCACCGCTCCTCTCGTCCGGCCGCCCCCGGGGCTCAGCAGCGGCTTCAGGTCAGGCTGGTTTCGGTTTGCAGTACTGATATGGTTCCTTGTAGCCAAGCTGACTTTAGTGGGAAGTATCTTTGTGTGCGTTTTGGAGTTCTAGGATTGGTTTAGAGTCCTATTTTATGGGTATTTTGGGGTAGCTATGTGAGAGCTGCAATATGTTGCTGCTGCTATGCCACCATCTTGGCTCCGCCCCCCCTTTCATTTCTTATAGCACAATAGCATGCCATTGCAATAATATACCATAATTTGCTTATCTAGTCCCTGATGGAGACACCTCAGTTTCCAGTTCTTTGTCACCACAAAAATAGCTGATACACACACACACACACACACACACACATTTACACATGGCTCCCTTTTCTCTTTCATTGATCTCTTTGGTATACACTTAGTAATAGTGTTACTGGGTCAAAGGCTATGCAGTTTAATAAGTTTTGGGGCACAAATCCAAATTGCTGGAGAATGGCTGGAGCAATTCACAGCTCCACAGTGCATTAAGGCACCTGTTTCACCATACTCCTCAATTTCCAATTCTTTGCCACCACAAAAAAGAGCAGCAATAACTATTTTTGTACATATGGTTCCTTTTCCTTTTTTTTCAGCCCCTTTGGAGGTACAAATCTAATAGCAGTTTTGCTGGGTCAAAGGGTATATACAGTTTAATAGCTTTTGGGGTATAGTTCCAATTTGCTTTCTAGAATATCTGACAGTAACAGTGCCTGAGTGCATCTGTTTTCTCACAGACCTTATAGCATTTGTCAATTTCCTTTCTTTTTTTTTTTTTGCCCACATTGCCAATCTGGAGGGTATAAATTGTAACCTCAGCACTGCTTTAATTTACATTTCTCTAATTATTAGTGACTTAAAGCATTTTTCACTCAGTTTTTTATACATTGGGAGTCTTCCTTTGAAAATTATCTGTTCATATTCTTTGACTATCAATTGGGGAATGACTTTTTCTGCTACTTTTTCCTGGTTCTCCTCCAACTTCCTTTGCTGGATCATCATGCCGATGATGCCTGCTAACTGTAACTTATGGGATTTTTTTGTACTTTTTTTTCAGGAGATGATAGATGGTCTTTTCATTTTTATTTTGTCCTTTGGTTCACAGATATGAATAGATATGAGCAGTTTACATTTATGGTTTCTTAGCATAGTGTCCAAGCATTTTTTTTTTTGGAGGGAGAAAGGTAAGGCAATTGGGGTTAAGTGACTTGCGCAAGGTCATACAATTAGTAAGTGTGTCAAGTGTGTGAGACCAGATTTGAACTCAGGTCCTCCTGACTCCAGGGTTGGTGCTCTATTCACTGTGCCACCTAGATGCTGCTATCCAAGCATTTTTTTTTTAAAATTATGCTTTTAGGAAGCTGGGTGATTTTTTTTTAAATTAAATTATTTATTTTTAGTTTTCAATAATCACTTCCGTAAGTTTTAAATTTTTCTCCCTCCTTCCCCAAGACAGCTTGCAAACTGATAAGGGCTCTATACATACATTCCTATTCAACACATTTTCAGAATTATAACAAATGGAGAAAACCATGAGAAAGAAAAAAAAATAAAACAAAACAAAAAAGAAAATAGTCTGCTTCATTCCGCATTCCAGCTCCATAGTTCTTTCTCTAGATGTGACTGGCATTTTCCATTGTGTGTTCTTTGGAATTGTTTTAGATCCCTGCATTGCTGAATCAGTGCTCACATACTGTGGCTGTTACTGTGTATGATGTTCTCCTGGTTCTGCTCCCCTTACTCAGCATCAGTTATTGTAAGTCTTTCCAGTTTTCTCTGAAGTCCACCTGTTCATCCTTTCTTACAGCACAATAGTATTCCATTATATTAATATACCACAACTTGTTTACCCATTCCCCAACTGATGTCTCATTGTGCACTCCGAGGCCTTCACCTATCTGGAGATGAGTGGCAGCAGGTTTATCACTAACCCTCTGGAATTGTGGTTGATCAATATGCTGATCAGAGGTCCCTAAGTCTTTCAAAGTTGTTTGTCTTGACCATATTGTTGTCATTATATAAATTGTTCTCCTAGTTCTGTTCACTTCTCTCTGTATCAGTTCATATATTTCTTTTTAGGTTTTTCTCAAACCATTTCTTTCATAATTTCTGACAGCAAAATAGTATCTCATCATTTTCATACACTATAACTTGTTCCACCATTCTCCAACATGGACACCTTTTCTGATTCCCATTCTTTGGCGCTAAAAAAGAGTTCTATTTTTTGCATATCCTTAAAGTTTGTTTTATGACTAATCTCTCCTTTTATCTACTTTTCTTCTTATTTGCCCTTTCTTCTTCCCTTTTCCTTCCTGTTCCTCTGTTGAGTGAAATGTATTTCTGTATCCAACTCTTGGTATGTATGTATGTATGTATACATGTATGTATGTATTCTTCCTTCCTCTGAACAGCTTAGATAAGAGTGAGGTTAAACTGTCAGCTGGTCTCTCCTTGCACACACATACTCCCTCCTAACTTCCTACTCCTAGACATCTCCTTTCAGACCCTGATTATACGAGATAACATTTTCTAATCTTCCTTTCCCTCCTCTCCTCACCTGCTAGTGTATTCCTCTTCCCCTCAACTTTCATTCTTCATTTAAGATCATCAAGAGATAAAAGAACTACTCTCAGGCCTTCAGGTCTAATTAGATTCCCTTGAAGACCCTTATGGATGATAGGGTTTAGAGGAGACACATGTATCACTTCCCCTTGATAGAATGTAAAATAATTATTCCTTGTTTAGTCTGCTGTAATTTTTCCTGTTTATCTTTTAATGTTTCTCTTCACTCCTGTGTTTGCACTTCGAAGTTTCTATGCTGCTCTGGTCTTTTCATCAAGAATGCCTGAAAGCCTTCTGTTTCATTAAAAGTCATTTTCCCCCACAACGCCACTCCCTGGGCATAATCATTCTTAGTTTGGGTAAATTATTCTTGGTTGTAAGCCTAAATATAAGATATCTAGATATCAGCATACAGATAGAAATGAAGAGATATGTCTATCTATAGGTCTCTATCCACTATTTCTATATCCATATATATCTTCTGAAATATTATATTCCAAGTTCTCCATTTCTTTGCAGTGGTAGCTGCTAAATTGTATGTATTTCTGATGTGGCTCTTTGGTCCTTGAAGTCTTTCTTTCTGGCTGCTTGCAGCATTTTTTCTTTGACCCAAAGCTCTGAATTTTGTCTTAAATGCTCTTGGGAGTTTTCATTTTGATGTTTCTTTTAGGAAGTGACCGGTGAATTCTTTCTATTTTGACTCTGCCCTCTGGTTCTAAGAAATCCGAGCAATTTTAATCCCCCATCCATCAATTTTTAAATGTTTCTCACTGATCTGTTTTCTAGGTCAGTTTTTTGTTTGCTATGAGATACTATATATTTTCTTAGAATATTTCAGTCTTTTGCTTTTTATCTCAATATTTTGTCCCATGGAATCAAGTGACTTCTATTTGGTCCATTCTAACGTAATGATTAATTCAGTAACAGGTCCCCTGCCACGTGGGTGGGCATAGCCTCCTTTGATTGACTGCCTACATTTCTAAAACTAGAGAGATTGGGGCAGCTAGGTGGCTCAGTGAATAGAGCACTGGCCCTGGAGTCAGGAGGACCTGAGTTCAAATCCGACTTGAGACACTTGACACAATTATTAGCCGTATGACTTTGGACAAGTCACTTAACCCCAATTGCCCTCCAAAAAGGCAAAAAAAAACAACAAAAAAAAAACAAACTAGAGAGACTAATTCATTTGTGATCTGTTTCTGTTGCTGTCTTAACAGTTGTATCCAGAGAGTGAAGACACCAAGAACTGAACCAGTGAGAAGGGAAGGATCTTTCTTCCCCTGATCCCTCTCTTTTAACCTGCCTCTGAGAAATGGACCTGGGAATGTGTTTCAGTTCTGTGTTACTTGTATTCCTCAGTTTCAGGTGCTCCCCAGAAGGTAGTCTCCATGAAATCCAAGAATTTGCACCACAGTTACCTTGGAGCTAGGATTGCAGGAAGAGTGGTATAGCCAGTCAGCCCAGCATGTAAGTGAGCCCTGAAAGCCTGAGTCCCTGGGACTCAAGCCCAAAGGGTTTTTTTTAATTTAGAAGTGGGATTGTGCTGTAAGGGAACCAAGATATGAATCTAATCCCTCAATTCTCTTCCCCAGGAATTATGATGCTACAAAAGGAGGAAGTTTATACCCTCCATGTGTTGGAGAGTAAGTCTATATATTTGTGATTATACTTTAGAAGTAAATATTTCTGTGTAAAAGCTAATGTGTTAGTGGCTAACAGAACTGGTGGTATGGGGAGCCTATCACTCCTATAATGGAATGAATACCATTGGTTGAATCTGGAGCCAGGGGCGGAGAGCCTAGATACCTCTAATACATTTTAGCATACCAGAGAACCCTGAAGGAAGAGTGAAATGTAACATACACAGTGGGAGCCACGGTAATCAGTATTTTACTAATTTTTAGGGAATTTATGGCTTGGGCAGAATTTTGTACATATCATACCATGTAGCTAATTCCCTTTCTAATTATTTCTTCTATAGCTCTCATTTCTTTTCTAATTTTTTCCTCAAGCACTCTAATTTCATTTATAAAAAACATTTTAAACTTTTATCTATCAGCCAGCTGTGATATTCTATTGATTCAGTGACAGAACTGCAGGCTTCCCTTTGGTCTGGGATTCTTGCTCTGACTTCTTCTGCAGACTTCAGACCAGGGTAGGCACTAGAACAGATCCTGTTCTGCTCCTGGGATCTGAGCTTTTGCGGCTACCTGCTTCTGAACTTGCTTCCCTCTCAGCTCACTGTACAGGGCCTGTTACCATCCCTTAACCTGGCATACCATCCCTTAACCTGGAATACCAACCCTGGGCGCAGGTCCCCTTCTCAGTCTACCCTAGATCTGTGATGTGGTACTGAGTATTGGGTGACAAAGTTGTCAGTTGGCTCCTGTTCCTGTTAGAGAGCCCTAGTAGGGATCTGGAACTTCCATTTGTCCTTTCTGGACACAGACACAACCTTGCCTTGGATACTGTAGTACCCTGTGTGCTCACACCTGTCAAGTGTCCACAGACCTCTCTGTCTCCCTATGCTATCCATGCTGGAAAAATAATTCATTGTGATTTTTAAAAAATTTTCCCCATCAGGGTTCAGTCTGGTGTGTTTTTTAGATATAATTGGATGAGTCAAAGGAGGCAGGGTTTGGCTATACTTTCTATTCCTCTATTTTTTTAAAAAAATATTTTTATTTTGTTTTTATATTACATGTCTCATGGAGATACTGATGTCTGTTTGGTCTATTCTAACTTCCAGGGAATGCATTATTTTTACGTACAGTATTTTATTTTTTCTAAATACATGTAAAGAAAAATTTTAAAATCCATTTAAAAATTTTGAGCTCCAAATTTTCTCCCTCCCTCCTTCACCTCTCCTCTTTCTGAGATGGTAGGCAATTTGATACAGGTTATATATATATGTACAATGTTGTAAAACATACTTCCATATCAGTTATTTTGTGAAAGAAGAAACAAACCAAAAGAAAAAAAAGAAAGTGAAAATAGTATTCTTTGATCTGCATTCAGACTCCATCAGTTCTTTCCCTGGATATGAATAGTATTTTTCCTCATAAGACTTTTGGCATTATCTTGGATCATTTAATTGCTGAGAATAACTAAGTCATTCATAGTTGATCACCATACAAGGTAGCTGTTATTCGTGTTCTTTTGGTTCTGCTTATTTCACTTTGTATCAATTCATGTAAGTCTTACCCAGTTTTTCTGAAACCATCCTATTCATCATTTCTTATAGCACAGTAGTATCCCATTACAATCCTACACCACAACTTATTCAACCATTCCCCAATTAATGGGCATCCCCTCAATTTCCAATTCTTTACCACTGCTAAAAGAGTTGCTATAAACATTTTTGTACATGTAGATCCTTTTACTTTTTAAAAAATCTCTTTGGGATACAGACCTGGTAGTGGTATTGATGGGTCAAAGGGTATTCCCAGTTTTATAGCCCTTTTTTCCAAACTGCTCTCCAGAATGGTTAGAATGGTCAGTTCACAACTCCACTGATAGCACATTAATTTCCCAATTTTCCCACATCCCTTCCAACATTTATCATTTTCCTTTTCTGTCATAATAATCAGTCTGGTAGATGTTAGGTGGTACCTCTCAGAGTTGTTTTACTTTGCATTTCTCTAGTCAATAAAGATTTGGAGCATTTTTTTCATATGGCTATAGATAGTTTTGATTTCTTCATCTAAAAACTTCCTGTTCATATCCTTTGACCATTTATCATGTGGAGAATGACTTATATTCTTATAAATTTGACTCAGTTCTATGGCCTTTATATGTTTAATATGAATGTATATGTACAGCCTATATCAGACTGTACACCATCTTGGGGAGGGGGCATGGAAAGGAGGGGGGGAAAAATTTAGAACTCAAAATCTTATGGAAGTGAATGTTGAACTAAAAATAAACAAATTCATCAGAAATGAGGCCTTTATCAGAGACATTTGCTATAAAAATTGTTTACCAGCTTTCTGCTTTCCTTCTAATCTTGGTTACACTAGGTTTTGTTTGTGCAAAATGTTTTTAATTTGATATAATCAAAATTATCCATTTTACATTTTGTAATGCACTCTATTTCTTGTTTGGCCATAAATTCTTTCCTTCTCCATAGATCTGACAGGTAAAGTATTCTTTGCTCTCCTCATTTGCTTATGGAATCACCTTTTATGTCTAAATCATGTACCCATTTTGACCTTATCTTGGTATATAGTGTAAGATGTTGATTTATACCTAGTTTCTGCCATAGTGTTTTCCAGCTTTCCCAGCAGTTTTTGTCAAATAGTGAGTTTTTGTCCCAGAAACGGGGCTCTTTGGATTCATTGAACAGTGGATTACTATGGTCATTTACTCCTGTCTTGTGTAGCTAATCTATTCCACTGATCTACCACTCTATTTCTTGGTCAGTACCAGATAGTCTTGATGGCTACTACTTTATAATATAGTTTGAGATATGGTACACCTCCCTTTGCATTTTTTTCATTAATTTCCTTCATAAATCTTTTGTTTTTCCAGATGAATTTTGTCATTTTTTTCTAGCTCTATAAAATAATTTTTTGGTAGTTTGATTGGCATGACACTGAATAAATAAATTAATTTAGGTAAAATTGTCATTTTTTTATATTGGCTTGGCCTATCCATAAGCAATTGATATTTTTCCAATTGTTTAGATGTGACTTTATCTTTGTGAAAAGTGTTTTGTAATTGTGGGGGAGTACATTATTTAGGTAAGATTTGCCACTCTCTGAACTAAGCTATTTAATTTTTTTTATAATTCCTTCTTCCAGAGCTTTTATTTCATTTTAAACCTTTTGCTTAATTTCTTCTAGGCATTTATTTAGTCCTTGAGGAAAACCTCTTTATTTTTGTCTTAAGTCTTTCCTTGCAGTTGTTACAGAGTTATTCTTTCCTGCTAAGTTAGATTCTGGGGGTTTCTCTGGATCTATAATTCTTTATAGTGGTCACTGCTATCTATTTAGCCATTTCTTAAAGTTTGGGTCCTGAATTTGTGCACAAGCAAGCCCTGCCCCTCACTGCACTATTGGGTTGGGTGGTTAGCCCTTCTTGGTTTTGGATCACCAGGGCCCCTATGATGAATTCTATCTCCTGGCGCATGTCTGTTCTAAGAGCACTGGTAGGTTTTAGGCTGTCCCCTCAATAATTTGATATTCAGAGAGCTGGACCTTCAGGACTCACAACTGATGGAAACTCTCCTCCCTTCCAGTCCTCCCCTCTCCCCCCGCCTTTCCTTCAGGGCCAAGTCTCTGGCATTTGCCTGAGGCATCAACCCATCCCAGTAATCCTTTCAACTAGCCCTTCATTGTGGGCCAACACTCCAATTTTACCACCAGACCAATATGTTGAGGTCTAAGGGTGCTGGGAACCCTGAAATTCAAGGATAAATAACGTGGGTCCTTCCTCGAATGAATTCAACCCAAGCCTTCTTTCAGTTGGAGACAAAGTTTATTAAAACACCAATTGGGATGGATGAGCTTTTAAAAGTCTGAGCTATTGGCCAGATTTTAAGAATCTGAGCATTTGTGAGGCTTATACTAACAAGCAGGCCAGACTCTTAAGGAATCTGAGCACTTTAGGCAAGATGGATCTTTTATAAGAAGATCCAGATATGATCTAGGAGTGGTCAAGTAGCCTATGAGAAGGGATCTAGAAGGAATTAAAGGTAGGAAGTAGCCTGAGGCCATCCAGACAATGAAGGGCTTGGCTAGGTTAGAAGTAACAGGGAACTGGAAGACTGGGTGTGGGACATGATTGAAATGATTACTGGGATGGGTCAGTGCCTTAGGCAAACGCCAGAGATTTGGTCAAGTGGGAAAGTTCAGGAAGAGGGATTTCCAAGGCTATTCTCCATCATTATGGCATCTCAGAACAAAGTGCTAGGGACATTTGAGCCCTGCAGGCCAGGCGTGTCTTGGTCTGAAGATTACTGTGACTGCACAGTCCATATTGTGACAGCTAAATTGTATAGTGGATAGAGTCAAGAATAGTGGACTGGAGTCAAGAAAACCTGAATTCAAATCTTGCCTCAGATGTTTATTTGATCCTGGGAAAATCACTTAACCAATGATAATCATTTAATATCATTTTTGGACCTTAATAAGAGTCAAAACCTGAACTAATCAAACAGATTGCTTTGCTTTGCTCTAAAAATGCCCTTTCTTGTGTCAGCAACTTAAAAGACCAGATAAGACTGACACTGAGTATTCTTCCTGTTTGTGACAAGATGCCTGCAATAAGAATAGTGGGACTTCTCTTTTCTTGGGGATATTTGCCATATGGGGAAAAAACTCAGATATCCTGGGATCATAATTTCCAACTGACACTACTTTGCCAACTATCTTGTCAGTTTGCATTTACAAACTTACTAAGAAACTTCCTTTCTAAAAATATTATGGAAATCATAAACTTGAAGGACACAGACATCCTGGGATTGTCCTAAAACATACAAAAATTTTGTCATTCTTACATCAGGCAGTCAGAACTTAGATTTTGACACCATGCAGCATGGATCTGCTAGCTTTAAGGGAATAAATGATATAAATGTATATCGCCTAGCTTGTTTGCCTCCTTTAACCAAACTTTCAGGTTGACACCTCTCTGGCTAAGCTTCTTCACCTATAAAATAGGAATAATAATAGCATATTCTTCACAGAGTTGTTATGAGGATCAATTAAGCTATGTGTAAAGTGTTTTGCAACCCTTAAAGCATTATATCAATGTTATCATCCTGATGATAATGATGATGATAGTTCTTGGGAGCCCTTTGCTTTTGTTACCTCCAAACACAGAGCCTTGGAGCCTCCAGCTTGTCTGACTCCTCTTGTGCTGGGTGGCTTCCATCTTGTTTGCCTGAGTTGGCACTGGCTTTTATTGTGGGCTCCATTTCCTACTGCCCAAGAGCTTCTGGCTGACTTTTATGTAACCAGAAGCCCATGGATAAAAATCTATGTGGATAAGATCACTGCATTTTCCCATTGGATTCCTTGATCATTATTCAGTTTAGTGCTATTTTTGATTTTGTTGAAGTAGGAATGTAGAGATGGACCGCCTGCTTCCATTCATAAAGTCATCTTGGATAGAAGTGAAGAGGTATAAGTAGGGGAGATTTCTAATGAAATCTTTTCTAGGTTTGTCGTCTGTAGTAGACCAGATTTTCATGCCCCCCCTCTTCTATGAGGCAGATATGCAAAAAGAATATAATCTTGTTGGGTGGATGCTTTCATTGGCTCTATGAATATCTAAAATAGTTTCCCGGCAGTCAATTAGCAAGTAATTCCCTGCTTTGTTTGTGTCTCTGGGAAATGTCCTGAGGAAGAAGTCTCATTGAATAATTAGCCTTGGGCTGGGGTAGGAGTGGTCAATTTCAAAGAAGGGTCCTGGCATTTCAATTTACTCAGAGTATCTGCTATAAGGTATATAAACCCTGAGATTTTCTTGTACTATGGCTCTGTATGAAATGGTTCTGTAATAAACAGACTATCAAATACATCCCCGTCTCTCCCTCTCCTTTTTTCTCTCTCTTTTCATTCAGCTGGTTGCTGAGCCACAAACTGTGCTGGTCACAGCAGTCGTCCAAAAAAGAATTACTGGACTCAGCTATCCTTTGGCAGATTTATAAAAGTTTATTGTTACACTGGGGCAAAGGGGCTAGGAAACCTGCAAGCTGACAGGGGTTTAAGGTAGAGTTACCAAGTTAGTGTGACGCTGTTCAGCGGGTGGAGGGTGGGGCATAGAAAGAAAACCTGCAAAGTTCTAGGAGATTTAGTGTGACGCTCTACAGCGCACAGGAGGTGTGATCGAAAAAAGCCTGCAAAGTGCAGGGGGGGGTGTCAGAGAAAGCCTGCAGTGTGACGCTCTTAAGTGGGCAGGGGTTGAGTAGAAAGAAAACCTGCTAGAAAAAGCCTGCAAAGTGTGAGGGCTAGAGATGCAGTTTTTAAAGACACAAAACTGTCAGTCATACGTTCATTATGCTAACTACGTGTGCAAAGGTGGAGTTAGGGAGAAGTTTGGGAGTGGTTAAACTTGAATGTGAAGTACCCAGCCGATTTGCAGATGGATGAGTCTTGTTTCAGCCAGCTACTAGAACAAAAGGAGGTAGTGCTTTTAGTCTGGGGGGCAGGGAAGGGACAGAGTTAATGCTTTACAGCTGGGGGGGGAAGAGTGACTTTTATGACTTAATTGCACATGCTGATGTTACAGACTGATATTACATACATAGGCACCCGAAAACAAGTGAGGTTTTACAGACTGAAGTTAACAAAGTCACCCCAAAATATTCCAGAAGCACCTTGTCAGAAGCTCCTGTGTAACTCTTAAAACCTTTTTACAACTTGGCTCCAACCTATCTTTTCTGTTTCATTATACATTACTCCTCTTCTTACATAGAGGTTGAGAAAGGTTAAATGACTTAAAGCTAGGACACACAGTTGGTAAGTGACTGAGACAGGATTTGAACTCCAATTTTCCTGGCTCCAAGTCCAGTTCTCTATCGACAAAACTACCTTGCTACCTCATCAATCATTGACTTAGGGTTAGAATGGATCATAGAGAGCACTGAGAGAATATATAACCTGTCCAAGGTCACACAGGTAAGGGAGTGGTACAGACTCTGAACCAAGGTCTTTTAACCTCCAATCCAGCCCTCTTTGAACAGTGCTATATACACTGCCTCCCTAGAGTGCATGGGAACTGTTACAAAGAGTCTTCTTCACTACGTGTATGTAGGGGATTCAATCCAGACCCCACAATAAAGATAAATAATAGACCTGCTAGATTTCTCTCCCTCACCCCCCTTACCATATTTTTGTTTGAGGAAAAGTGAAGAGCCATAGCACTGCAGTTCCCCCTTTGCCATGATGGCAATGCGGTCTCCCAGAAGATCAGCTTCATCCATAAAGTGGGTAGTCAAAAGAATAGTGCGTTTACTTTTCTGATTTTGAAGGAGGTCCCATGTGGCTCGCCGTGAGACTGGATCCATACCGGATGTTGGCTCATCCAGCATGACCACCTAAAGATCCCAAAAAGACAGACCCAAGACTAATGAGACAGTCTTCAAATGAAATTTCACTGTTTACCTGGTGGGAAGCCTTATCCTGACTCTATTTCCCTAATGATATGCTAGTTTACTCAAGGGAATATGATGAATTTACTCTGAATTCTACTATAATGTAGAAATTATTCTGCCATATTATATCTACTTGGTATTCATTGTTCCAGCTGAGGTGGGATATAATGGAATTGAATCACTTGTCTAAGGATAGAGAGCAAACCCAGGTTAAGGAAGAGCCAGTTTTTTAATGCCTTCAATCCTATGGCTATCCTATACTAATTAGACTACCTAACCATTTGCTTAATACTGAGTACACCTTAGGAAGTTTCATTTAGAGAGGAAGGTCCATACCAACTTACCTAGGTCTTTATAAGCTGATTTATCTATTTAGGCTGTTGTGGAGACCTGATTCTACCCACAGAAATGGGGAAACCTATACCTTAGATCCTCCTATGAGTGCGATGCCAATGGAGACCTTGCGCTTCATTCCTCCACTCAGAGACTTTGAAATTGTGTTGCGCTTCTTCTCCAGGTTAAGAATATTCAAGATATAATTGATTTCATCAGTGCAATCTTTACCACTTATTCCTTTCAACTAAAAGAACAAAATTAGGACAGAGAATAGAGACTTTGTGAAAGGAAGCTTAGCCTATTCAACAATTTTTTTGTGCCTCAGAAAGACTCTGCAGGCAACTCTAGTAGCTTCCTTATTCAGGAATATTGATTTAAGGATGTCTTTCCTTCCTCTATCTCCCTTTGTGTCCACAAAGTGTTTTTTAGAACTTATTTTGGGATCCTTTGAGGGTAAGAATACTGGCCTGCTAAGTGGACACATAAGGCATAAGAAAAAAAAATATTCTTTTGTGCTCACCTGAACATAGAAGGAAAGGTGTTCAGCAACTGTCAGATAATCAAACAAGATGTCATGTTGTGGGCATAAGCCCAGACTTTTCCGGATGTGAACAAAATCCTGTGAGATCTCATAACCACTGAGATATGCCTCTCCACTTGTAGGAGGGATAAGACCTAGAAGCAAGCAGAAAACACCCTATTCTTCTATTTTATTTTCAAGAATTCCTGTTCTACTGTTATCACCTTTCATATTAATTAGGCCTCTGCCCTTCCCCTGGAAATTACTGTCTTTCCTTACATGTGTAAAAGCTGTTTCCCCTGATAAAAATGTAAACTCCTTGAGGGTAGGTGCTGTTTCATTTTGGTTTTGTAATCCAATTTTTGTCTAAAAGCGATCAGCACATAGTAGGAACTTAATACTTGCTAAATTGAATTAAGAAGGAGGTACAAAGAAAGATGGGATATACGAGAGAGCAAATAATGTGCTTTCTGAGACAAGCTATGAAACCATGAGAATATACATCCTGCTGGTGTTGTCAGATGTGCTCAACCACTTTTAAGTGCCATGACATTTTCTTCTTGAAGAGGTAGTTCTTCCTTTAAAATAATGAAATTTAGGTTCTCCATGATGGCATAGGCCTGTGGGTTCTACAGCCTGGGGACAGAGTTTATCTTGGAAGTAGTCTGACCAGGACAGAGTGGAAGACCAGGATATAGTAAAGCTAGATTCTATCACCTCATTAATTCATTATGCCTTTTGGAATTGAGACTAAGCTCAAGTTAGTTTCTTTTAAATTGCCATCTGTCACACTGTTAATTTACATTGAGTTTGTAAAACCTCCAATCTTTTTCAAACAAATTGTTATTTGGCCATAGCTTTCCCACCTTGTATTTGTAGAGTCAACTTTTTGGAATGCAAGGTGTTGGGATTTTACATTTAGTTCCATGAAATTTCATCTTACTACATTTGGTTCATTGTTTTAGTCTGTCAAGGCCTATCATCTAACATGTTTCTCTAAGTTTCTCTAACATATTTATGTCATTGAAGAAAAACTAGTACTATAAGGCTGCAAAAACTTTCCGCCATTTATCTGCTTCTCTTCTGCTTTTAGTTGTAACCAATGATTGTTTTAATGGCCAAATCTAACAGCCTCTTCTCGATCTTTCTCCTGCTTAACCTTTCCGCAACACCTGATACTCCTGACCTCCCAGAGACTCTCTACTCTCCGGGTTTTTGTGACTTTGCTCTCTTGGTTTTTCTCCTCAGCTTCTTTTGCTGCACCCTCTCTGCCCCCCATGGCTAATGTGTTTCAACACTTTATCTCCGATAACTACTTTCTTTTTTTTTAAAGGCATTTTAATTTATTCACTTATACTTTTTATCCTCTTTGAGGAACAGAAGTTTGTTTGTCATTTTATTTATTTTATTGATAAATTTTGTTTTGAGAGATGAGCAATTTAGAATACTCTTTCCTCCCCATGGTCGTGTCCAAGCTCTACGTCTACCACCATCACTTGGTCATCTCTTCTCCTTCCAGGTTCACTGAAGCCATATTTACCACAAAATCAAGATTTCAATTGATGTTATCTACTGACCTCCAGGGAATCTTCCCCCCCCCCATCTTTGTATATATATATATATATACACACACACACACCCTTTGGGATATTCTTGGCAAAGATAGAGTGGTTTGCCATTTTCTTTTCCACCTCATTTTACAGATGAGAAGAATGAGGCAAACAGTGTTAAGTGACTTCACGCAGCTAGTAAATATCTTAAGTCAGATTTGAATTCAGGTCTTCCTGACTCCAGGTCTGACTCTGTATCCATTGGACCACCTAGCCACTACACATAGGTAGATATATAGATAGATATTCCCTCATACAGCCTAGCCTCCCAGTTCCTCGACTTACTTATTTCTCATACTCTACTTCTTTTTTTAAAATTTTTTAAACTTTTGTTTATTTTGATAATCAGTTTCTTTATGACTTTTGACTACTTCACTTCTGTATTAATTTTTAGACAACAGTGTCAACAAAGCAATAAAGTTATACTAAATGCTGAAGATACAAACAAAGGCAAAGGACATTCCCTGTCCTCAAGGAGCTCATAATCTAATGATTAATTACAAATTATTTAATTAATCACAACCTAATCTAATTACAAGATATAATATGGATGACAAGGTCAGGAAACATCATGAAAACCTCATTATAAGTCATGCCTTCCTCTCCCCCTTCCTTCCCCCTCCCCTCCTAAAAAAGTTTCTTGATTTCTCCCATGGCAAGTAGACCAGCAAAATAGAAGTAAGAGAAAAACCAAGAGAGAGCAATGTCACAAAAACCCAGAGTACAGAGTCTCTGGGAGGTCAGGAAACATGAAATTAAAAAATATTTGTTCAAACAAAACTAGTGCAAAATTAGAAGGCAAGCAGGAAACTTGTACCAAGTTTCTCTGGAAAAGGCCTTATATCTCAAATATATACCTCATTTCTCAAATATATAGAGACCTGAGTCAAATTTATAAACATATGAGCTATTCCCCAATTGGTAAATAGTCAAAGGATTGACTAAAATGTCAGTTGTCATAAGAAGAAATCAATGCTATTAATAGTCACATGAAAAAATGCTCTAAATCATTAATGATTAGAGAAATGCCACCTTACGCCTATCAGATTAGCTAACATGACAGAAAAAGAAAATGACAGATACTAGAGGGGATTTAGAAAAATCGGGATACTAATGCAGTGTTGATAGAGTCATGAAATGATCCAACCATTCTGGAAAACAATTTGGAACTATGCCCAAAGGGCTATAAAACTGTACATACCCTTTGACCTAACAATACCACTACAAGGTCTATATATCAAAGAGATCAAAGAAAAGGGAAAAGTATCTATTTGTACACAAATATAGCCATTTTTTTGTGGTAGCAAAGAGTCTGAAGTTGATGGATGCCCATCAATTGGGGAAGTAGTGAACAAGTTGTGGTATATTATTGTGATAAATATTACTGTGCTATAAGAAATGACAAACAGGATGGTTTCAGAAAAATCTGGGAACTCTTATATGAACTGACAAAAAATGAAGTGAGCAGAACCAGAAAATCATTGTATACAGTAATGGCAATATCATAATGAAGATTAACTGTGAAAAACTGAGTTATTCTAATCAAGACAATGATCCAAGACGATTCCAGAGGACCCATGACGAAAAATACTATCCACCTCCAGAGAGAGAGAACTGATGAATTCTGAGTGCAAACTAAAGTATAACTTTTTTCCCCCTTTCTCTTTCTTTCTTTCTTTTGTTTACAACATGGCTAATATGGAAAGATGTTTTCCAAGACTTCACATGTAAAATTTATATCATATTGCTTCCTTCTCAAGGGGTAGGAGAGATGTGGGAGGGAGGGAAAGAATTATGAGCTCAAAACTTTAAAAAGTGAATATTAAAATTTTTTTTAAGTTATTGGGAAATATTTAACAAAAATCAGTAGAAATATATTTAACAAATATGTTATAAGGTCGATTAAAAAATGGTTATAAGACCGGATTAAAAAAACCTGGAAGGAGGTTTTTAGTATATTGTACCAGAGATGTGCCACGAGTCATGTGTGACATTCAATGTTTTTAATTGATGACTTGGATGAAGTCATGGAAGGCATACTTGTAAAATCTATATATGTCATGAAGCTAGAGGGGGAAGTTAACACAATGGATAACAAAATCAGAATCTAAGATGATATTAGATGGCTAAAACAATGGATTGAATGTAAAAAGATAAAATTCCAAAAAGAAAAAAAATGTAAAGTCTTATAAAAATCAACTCCACAAATAAAGGAGTAGGAAGATATGGTATGATAGGATTACTATCTACCAGGGTTCCCTTAGGCTAGTTCTAAAAGGCAAAGAAAGCTGCCCCCAAGACTTGACTGGCATAGGCTCCAGCATCATTAATGTGGCATTCTGGTGGGCTAAAGGGCAAAAAAAGGCCCACCTATATGGAGTCAGGATCCTTCAGATTTGGCAGATGGTCCAAGATCATACGTATTACCACACCCTGCTCTGATAACCAATTACATTTTTATATGCAGGAAAGGAGGTGACGTGTATGTCATTTACCCAAACAAAGTGGTTCAGTGTCCTTATGGAACAATCTATACGGGTTTCATTTCATTCCAGTGTTGAACCAAAAAGGAGATTTGAATCACCCACTGACTTGCCCACCAAAATTGGTGTAATCAGTAAATCGGATGAAATAGCAACATGGCTAACATGTTTGAAGTGGTGGAAAGTCAATAAAAACATAAAGGATGAAGAAGAGAAGGGGGAAGGGAATAAGCATTTATATAGCACTTACTAGGTTTTAAGTACTTGCCAAATATTATCTTATCTCATCCCCACAACAACTCTGAGAGATACGTGCTGTTATTGTTCCTGTTTTATAGTTGAGGAAATGGAGGCAAACAGAGTTTAAATTACTTTCCCAGGGTCACACAGCTAGTAAGCGTCTGAGGCTGGATTTGAATTCAAGTCTTCCTGGCTTCAGACCCAGCACTGTCCCATTTACCTGCCCCTTTGAGGTGACTGAATGTCCAGATACAGTGCCACAGCACCTTGGTGAAAGAGTTCTTTTGGTGATAAATGGAGCAACCTCTCTAGAACACCAAGTAAGTCCCCATCAAAGCAGAATGATTAACTCAATAGGGTGGAGGAGACCCGGGTAAATACTGTTGTCAGTGGAAAGGAGATACATAGATCAAAGCTTTGTATGTGCACAGAAGGAACCTCCTTCCAGAGGAAGCTCTTGGCATAGCTCCTGAAACAGTTAATAAGTCATCAGCTGCCAGCCTAGGAGGGTGCTAGTAACACTGTACTATAAAATCCAGGACAGAGCAGAAGGGACCCTGAGTCAAGTCTTCCTACTACACATGGTTAGGAAGAAGTTCTTGTGAAAAAGATCTGGGGCTCTGGTGGACTGGAAGCTCAATACAAGTCAACAGTGTGGGATGACAGGCAAAATGAGCTCATGCTAATTCTAGTTTGCATTTAAGAGAGGCACAGTGTATAGGATGAAGAAAGTAACAAATCGTTCCACTGCAATCTGTCATGATTAGACTCTATCTCGAACAATCTGCAAAGTTCTAGGTGAACCATCTTATGAAAGACATAAACAAACCAGAGCACAGCCAGAAAGGCAGTCAGGATGATAAGAGCATCAGCTGACACACTGAATGTTGAGCATAGAGAATGGAGGATGGGAGGTGGGGAAAGGACACAAGAGCAATGTAGGAAGGTCTGTCATGGGATGAGGCATTAGACTTTTTTCCATAAGAACTATTTAAAATTAGAATTTTTAAGCAAATTTCTGCATTATGTAACATCAGAACTAGGCATAAATAATTCTTTTTACATGCAAAATTTGTTATATGTTTAAAATGAAAAGTTGCATATAATAGAGGTTTGCAGTTTCATGCCAAAAAAAAAAAACTGTCAGCATGGCTGAAAAACGTTTCACTGGCCTTTTTCTTTTGGCCTCACTTTAAGCTATACAACTAATTGTGTGTGTATACATATACACATACACATACATAATACATACATGCACACATGCATACATACATATATGTATATGTATACATACACACTAAAGGCTACTACCCAAGAGATAAGTGGTCAAAGGATGAACAAATAATTCTTTAAAAAATTGCAAATTTTTAATAAATCACATTGAGAGAATGTTACAAACTACTCACAGTAAGAAACTCAAATTAAAAAGGGCATTTTCCCTTTATAGTCAGTAAACTGGAAAAGATAACAAATGATGGGAAGCCAGTGTGGGAGGGATTGTTGGATGATAAGCACGTTAATAGAATTGGTGAAGCTGTGAATCAGTGAAATAATTTTGGAAAGAAATTTGCAAACTTGCAAATAAAGTGACTAGAATGTCAGTACCTTTTGCCCCAGAGATTCCCCTGTAAGGCTAATACCCCAAAGGAAATCATTGATGAGAAGAGAATCCCCAAATACAACAATAACTGCACTTTTTGTGATGGCCAAGAATTAGAAAAAAAGTAGATGCTCATCAATTGTGCAATGGCTAAGCAAACTGAGGTAGACATAAGTAATGGAATATTGACGTCCAATAAGAAACAACTAATGAATACAGAGAGGCATAGAAAGATTTATATACGATGTAAAGTGAAATAAAGAGAGTCATAATGATGATAACAATGTAAATGGAAAGAACCACAAAACAATCAAAAGTGAATGTTGCAAAATTAGAAAGGGCAAGCCTGACTTGAAAAAGAGGTTTGAGGAGACATCTCTGTCCCATTCCTTTGCAGAAGGTGGGAGGTGTGTGGATGTGGAGCATTACCTATATTTTCAGACTTTTAAAAAATATATTGATTAGCTGGACTGATTTTTTTCACCTTTTCTTTAAAATTTTGTTATATAGGATAGCTTTCTGGGAGGGGGAAGAGAAAAGATACTGGAAGAAATTCCAGAAATTCCAAATGTAAAAATGAACAAAAAAAATCAAATATGTTTTGCAAATATATTTGGTCTTTATTATATACAAAGTCTCATGATTCTTTTCTTAAAGAAAGTGTTCATTATGTGTACCACAGGCAGGAGGTTTCTGTGCTATGTGTAAGCCTTTGGCCTCTTTAGTTACATATTCCTTAACTGTTTTACTTTATATATAAATATAGATGTGTGTGTGTGCGCATACACAATCATATATTTTAAGTTTTTCTTCAAGCATAACAAATGACAACAAACTGAGTATTTCTATAGACAAAACAAGAAAGACTGTATATGAAGCCACGCATCTCTGTTATGCAGCCTGTTTCTTTTTAAGTACATAACATATTCAGCATATTAGCTCCAGAATTGTCTGTGTTCCTGTCTGAACACTATCCTATTCTTAGCAGTTGTAAAATGCTTCAGTGATTTTCTTATCATTCTTTTTGGTCCAGCACACTATTCATTAAAATCTCTTCTACTCTCCACTCAGTTTTTAAAAATGCTCCTTGGTAATCAATAAGCACAGTAAACCACAATAAATCCACACGTTGGCCACGTCCGAAAATGCGTGACTTATTCTGCATATCTAGTTTAACACCTCTTTGTCTAGAGGTGGGAAGCATATTGAATCTTCTATCTCCGGAGTCACGATTAGTAATTGCACTGAACTGCATTGTTTTTCAGACCTATTTTTCTTTAAAATGTTGTCACTCTTTAAATTATCCTCTTGGTTCTGCTCAGCTCACTTGGCATCAGTTCTTACAAGTCTTCATAAGCTTTTTTCCCCCCAAATTTGTCCCTTTTCTTCATTTCTTATAGTACAATATTCCATTACATTCCTATAATCTGTTCAGCCATTTCAAAATTTATAGGCAACAGCTAAGTTTCCTTCCCCTGCCCCTTACAGTAAAAATGCTGCTATGTTTGTACATAAGGGTGCTTTCTCTCATTTAACTCATTTAGGTACGAGTCTAGCAGGTATTGCTGGGTCAGAGGGTAGGAATTGTTTAGTGAATGCTTGCATATAGTTTCCAATTGCTTTCTAGAATGGTTATGGCAATTCATTGCTCCACCAATGATGCATTAGTGTGCTTGTTCTCTTCATTATGGAACACTCGGTTATTCAGTTATATTGTTTCTAATTTTCATTCTTCCAATCCACTCCACTGACACATCTAATTTTTAGCCAATAAAAAATGGTTTTTGATGACTGCTGAATAGTAATAGTGTTTGAGATTTGTTCTCTGGCAGAGCTCTATTGCTGGACAGAGTACTATTCCACTACTATTATAGCATGAGCAAATTTCTGCTGTTTGGATCTATTTTTGTTAAAGATAAGTTTTGCTTTACTTTTTTTTTTTTATAAAAAAGAGGGGGAAAAATAGCACCCCTGATCAATACAGTGAAAAAGTCTGAAAAGATCTTTTTCTTTAGTTAGATCTATTTTAGGGTATAGGAGTGTTCAGAGAAGACTAGTACGTCCTGTATGAGGGCTGCCATGTCTTTTCAGGGCTGTTTTCAATCTTTGGTGTCCACCTGATTCATCCAAATTCAGTAGAACTAAAAGATGGACAGCTTTTGTTGCAAGAGAACTCAGCAGGTATCACATCCATACAGCAGCCCTGAATGAAAAGAAGGCTGGTAAATTAAGGCCAACTTATTGAAGTCAGAGCTGGATACAAATTTTTCTGGAGTGGCCACAGCAACAGGGAGTGCTGTGAAGTTGGTATGGGTTTCACAATCAAAACTAATCTAGTCAATAAGCTTGTATACTTCCCAAAAAGAGTGAATGGCAGACTCACGACAATGTGACTGCCACGTGCAGGAAAGAATCATGCCAGCATCAGTGCATATACTCTCACCACGACAAACCCCGAGGAAATCAAAGAAAAACTTTATGAAGAGCTAGAGACCCTCATCGTCAGTGTGCCAAAACAAAAAAGAAAAAGTAATTCTGGGTGACTTTAATGCCACAGTAGGCACAGACTATCAGACGTGGCAGGGAATCACAAACAGCAATAGTCACTTACTACTGAAGACATGCATCTGTTGACTTCTCATCACCAACACTGTCTTCCATTTACCTAAATGAAATAAGACTGTGGATGCACCCTCACAGAAAATACTGACATTTAATGACTATGTCATCGTACGGAGAAGAGACAGACAGGATGTGAGAGTGATGAAGGTAAAGTGTGGTGCAGAGTGTTGGACCAATCATGGTCTTGTCTTCTTCAAGCTAAACATTCCCATTCAACAAAAGCAGTGGCCCCTAGGCAAGATGACTACTAGAAGATTAGATTATCAGCAGATTAGAGAACTTCTCTGAGTATGAACAGTTTGTTGCTAATTTGGAGGGAAAGTTGAGCTAATACATGTTTGGCAACAGCAGAGCAGAAAAGGAATGGGCAACTTTCAGAAGTTTGGTGTAGAGCACTGCATTTACTCATCTGGACAAGAACAGCCACAAACATCAAGATTGGTTTGACAAAAATAATGGAGAAATTCAAAAGCTGCTAAACTAAAAACATGAACTTCACAGGGTTTACCAGCAGGATAGTTCATCTCTAAGAAGGCAGTGTTTAACTTCATCAAAAGTAAAGTGCAAGCAAAGCTTAAGAGAGATGCAGGATTCTTGGCTCAGTAAGAAGGCAGATGAAACTCAGTTTGACACTAATAGTAATAATCCAAAGTGCTCTTATGATGCCCTTGAGGTTATTTATGGGCCACAGATGTATGCTGTATCTCAACTAATCAGTACTAATGGAATCACGTTGATTAGTGATAAAGACATAATCCTGAAGAGGGGCTGAACATTTCTACAATGTTCTCAATAGATCATGTACCTCAAGTTGAAGTCAATCCCTTTCTAGTCAAACTTCTAGTTGAAGAAGAAGTTTTGTATGCCATTAGGCTCCTCTAGTGTGGCAAAGCACCTAGTGCCAATTCTATTCTAGCTTATATTTACAAGGTAGCGTGGCCACTATTAAAAAAAAAAGCTGCCTGAAATATTCCAAATTATATAGCAAGAGGAGGTTATCTCCCAGGAATTTAAGGATGCCTCCATTGTCCACCTTTATAAAGGAAAAGGAAATAGTTTGTCTTGTGACAACCCCAGCAGGAGCCTGGGGAGTAGGGTGTCATTGCTTAATCATTGCTGGCAAGATTCTTGCCAGAGTCCTGCAATAGGCTGATCCTTCACCTTGAAGATGGTCATCAAACTGAGATCCAGCGTGGCTTCAAAAAGGGCCAAGGAATGGCTGATATGGCATATGTTCCCCATCGACTCTAGAAGAAATGCCAGGAGCAGAACAGAGGTCTGTATACAATGCTCATCAATCTGACCAAGGCCTTTGAAACTATCAGTCATGAGGGCTTGTGGAAAATCATGGCAAAATTTGGTTGCTGGAAAGTTCACTAGTATTTTATGTCAGTTACATGATGGTATGCTTGCCCAGGTGCTGGATAATAAGAAGATGCTCTTGCATTTTTGCAGTCATCGATGAAGCATGTGTTTGCTCACATGCTTTTTAGCATGATGTTTTCAGGATTGTTGAAAGACACCTTCAACAAGAACAAAAAATGGCATAATGATAAACTAACTTGAAAAGGTTGCAGGCCAAGACTAAAGTAGAGAGAGAGCTGGTACATGACTTTTTCTTCACAGATGATTGGGTATTCAATGCACCCTCCAAGGCTGAGATACAGCAAAGTATGAGTCAATTCTCTGTTGCTTGTGCTAATTTTGGCCCAACAATTAACACTAAGAATGCTCCCCACCAGTCAGAACCACACTATCCATACATGGAATTATTGGTTATGGCAAATGGAGAAATTTTGAATGCTGTGGATGCATTCACTTACCTTGGCAATATACTTTCCAGGAATGTCTACACAGATGATGAGGTTGATGCACACATTGGTAGAGTTAGTTCTGTGTTTGGGAGGCTCTGAAGTAAAGTGTGGGAGAGAAGAGGTATTAGATTGCCTAACAAACTGAAGATCTTAGAGTCATTATGTTGACCTCATTGTTGCATGCCTATGAAACCTGGACAGTATATCAGCACTATGGCAGGAAATTGAATTGCTTCCATTTGAATTGTCTTAGGAAGACCCTGAAGATCACATGGCACTGGAGGTACCAGATACTAAGCTCCTTTCTTGAGCTTAACTACCAAGAATTTAAACTCTACTGCAGATGACAACTCCACTGAGCTGATCATGTCGTTTGAATGCTAAACATATGTTTGCCTAAAAGACTATTTTATGAACTCACACAAGGCAAACACTCATATGGAGGTCAGAAGAAGCAATACAAAGATACTCTCAAGTTCTCTCTAAAGAACTTTGGAATTGATTGTGAGTCATGGGAGACAGTGGCATAGGTATGGTATGCCCACATCAAAGAAAGGCACTGTGATTGATGAGCAATGCAAAATTGGAGTAGCTCAAAAGAAATGTGAGATGTATAAATTTAGAGACATCTCCACTCCAAATGTTCATATGGACTTTTTGTGCCTGCTCTCTGGTAGAGCCTTCTGGCTTGGTATTGGTGTGATCAGTCACAGTCAGATATATTGTACTTTGACCCCAACATAGTGATGTCATCTTGGTACTCATGAAGAACAAAGGGCAATCACATTTCCTTTTCTGAGTTTGGTTCATTTATGATCTCTGATAGTTTGGGTTTTTTTATAGTTTTGAAAATATTCTTCTATTTCTTTTATGTTCTCAGTTTTGTTAATATATGACTGTAATAAAAGGTTCAGATTATTCTTTTTATTTATTTTGTTTGTAATTTCATCTAGCTCATTAGTTATTTTATTTGACTTACTGCCCCCTTTTTAATTAGATTAGCTAAAAATTTATCAATTTTATTAATTTTTTCAGAGAACTAGCATAGAGTTTTATTTATCATTCCTACATTGTTTTGGGGGGGAGGTTACACTTATTTTTTCTCTTATTTAAAAAAATGCATGCTCAATTAATCTTTTTTTTTCTATTTTGTTAATGTATGTTTGTAGGAACATAATTTTTCTCCAGAAGACTGCTTTTGCTGCAACCCAAAAATGTCATTTTATTATCATTTTTTCACATAATTGCTGTTTCTGTGATTTGTTCTATGACTCAGTCAATAATTTCATTGTTTAGTCATGATTTTGGTTTGTGTCTTTTATTTTTGGCCCTTGAACCAATGACTTTTTATTGCATTATGGTCTAAAAAAGGATATATGAACTATTTCTGCCTTTTTATATTTGTTTGCAATGTTTCTGTGTCCTAATACATGATCAATTTTTATAAAAGTTCTACTTTGTGCTGAGAATATGTATATTCTTTTCTTGTCCCATTTAGAAGATGCCATATCTTTTAGCTCTAGTTTCTTCAGTAATTTATTGAGTTCTGCATTTTCCTCTTTTGCTTAATTTTCTGTTAGATTTGTTTCAAATGGAAAGAATGACATTCAAGTCTACTGTCACTATTATATCACTATATGTATTCTTGTCATTCAGGCAATGTTTTCTTTTTTTAATCTGGACGCAATGGTAGTAGGAATATACAAGTTTAGTACTATTATTGTTTTTCCCCCCCTATGGTTCCTTTCAGCAGAATGCAGTTTCCTTGTTTATCCTTTTAAAATTTTTGAATGTTTGTTTTTTCAGATAGCATGACTACAACTTTCACTTTTTTGTATTAATAATTTTTGTACACATAATGTTTTAATGTGTTTTCTTGTAAGAAAAAGATGGTAGTGTTTTGTTTTCTTAGCTAATCTGTTACTCTTTTTTATTGGATTGTTAAATCCATTTACATTTAAAATTATGAGCTAGGGAAGCATTTTTCTTCCTTTGTCTCATTTTTTTCAAGTTATGATTTTCCCCTTTATTTCACAGTAAGCACAGTATTATATCTCTTCAGTTACTTTAGTTTAATCTTTTTTTTTTTAAGGTAGCCTTATTCTCTCTTCTCTTCCCCTCCTATTCTTCCCCTCCCATTTGTTAGCCCTTTCTATTTGGAGTTTTGTCAATTCCTTTTTCTTACCTAATTTTATCTGTCTATTTAATTCTTCCCCTCTTTTTCTACTCGGTCAAGTAGATTTTCATTTTTCTCCTTCTTTCCACTACTTCTGTTCATTAGGTTTTTTCAGAAAAGATTTATCCTCCCTCTCTCTTTACTGTAGACCTTCATTCTCTGATTCACAGTCCCTATTCTCATCCTCTTCATTCCTCACATAATCAAAACTTCTGAAGTAGCCTTTCTGGGCAGCTCCCTCTAAGAACTTTCTGCTACTGCCTTGTAGAGTTTACTCCCTAGTTCCTCTTTTCCTACTATGTCTCACTCTCAGAAAAAATGTCAATTCCTATAGGTTACAGTGAGGACATTACCCCATAGCAGGACAATGTCCCCCTCCACATTCCCAATTATGCAGCTCATTACTCACCTATAACCTCCCCCTGGCTACCATCTCTCCTCTTTTGACTCGAGCTCTCTTCGGGGGGGCCCCCCCCCCATGCCCTGACACTCACCCAGGCACTCATTGCCCCCAGGGGCTCCTACTTTTCTCTACCCCCAAAGCAAGACAAGTGGCTTTTTCAAGTGCCAAATCCCTGCAGACAAACCCTAGTGCAATGTACCTCTCTCCCTTCATAAATAATCTCTCTTTATCCATAGGATTATTCATTAGTGAATACTTATTGAATGAACCACTTTCCCAACACCAAAACAAAGTCCCTTCTTTCTTCTCCTTTTCAATTTCTACAGGAGATAAATTCCTCACCCACTCTCCTGTAGGCTCTTCTCTTCCTAAGAGACTTTAGAAGTCACATTTCCCTTGTTGTTAGCCCTCTATTTGACCAAGGCACATCTGATAATCCCCTCTGTTCTCCTCATTTCCAATTCTGTTTGGTTTCACAATAACATTAAGTTGTAGGCAGGATGCTAAAAGGTTCTGACCATAATGTTCAGGCCCACCTCTGCACCATCACTTCTTCCTAACTTCTGCCTTCCCCTGTCTCCTTATGAACATTTAGAAGAAGTCTCTTAGTGGTCTCTCTGCTATCATTCTGTTGTTGTTGTTGTGCTTGGTTGCCGCAGCTGTTTTCCCTGGGGCATCAAGAACTAAGTAATCTCTTTAGGTTTTCTTCCTAAGAATGTTTTAAATGCCTCTTTATTATTGACTGTCCATAATTTTTTATTTATGGTCAAGTTGAGATTTGCAGGGTAGGTCACCCTGGGCTGCCCACTGAGTTCCCCTGCTCTTTGGAACACATTATTTCAGCCCCTCTTGCATTTTTGGGTGGATGCAGAATAGTCCTGTGCTATTCAAATTTCCTTCTTAGTTGAAGGACTTTCTCTTGGCCACTTGCAGAATTTGTTTTTTTCTCAATGGAGTTGTTAAATTTAACCATTGTGTGTCTTGGAGTTTACAGCCTTGAGGTTGTTTTCTTTGTTTGTTTGTTTGTTTTCTTTTCGGAGAGGGAAAGGCAGGGCAATTGCGGTTAAGTGACTTGCCCAAGGTCACAAGGCTAGTAAGTGTTAAGTGTCACATTTGAACTCAAGTCCTCCTGACTCCAGGGCCAGTGCTCTATTCACTGCGCCACCTAGCCGTCTTGGTTTTTTTTTCCCCCAGGAGATAATGTATAGATTCTTTCAACTGGCACTTTGTTTTCTGTGTTCAGAAGTGCTGGGAAGTTTTCTTGTGCTATTTCTTGCACTGTGGTATTCAAGTTTTTTGACCTGTATTCTTATGGGAAACATAATTCTTGAGTAGTGTCTATGAATCCTGTCTTTGAGATCAATTTGTTTTTTTTCTAATAGACAACACATTTTCTTTTAATGTTATCGTTTTTTGCTTTTCTTCTTCCAGACTGTCCTTCACTACTTCTGTTTATCTGCATTCCTAATTAGTTGTCCTATTCCACCTCCCCTCCCCGCACATGAGATGACATCACAGATTCAACTTTTTCTATTTTGCCAATTATGTCTGTTGCATAGGCTATAAGCTCTGCTCTAATAATTTTCATTTCTCTTTTAAAGCACTAAGAAACAGTGTGTTATGGTCTCATGCTGTCCTCAAAATCCACAGGGTCCTCTTCCTCATCAAGTGTTGAATTGTTTTCTTCTGTTGTGCATAGATACCTGATACACAGATACATTTATTAGGTCTGGAGGCAATATTTACTTCTGTTGCTAATGTTTCCCCTTTGTGTTTATTTGCTTATGCTCAAGATATTTGGGGTTTCTTCCTCCTGAGATTTTTGGTAATTTCAGGCTTTCTTTCCTTTTATTTTCCCCTACTGCTCACTGACTCCCTCTTCTCTGTTGGAAGTTTCCCTGGGGGATGGATCTCAAAGAGTCTCAGCCTTTTCTCACACTGAGCAACTCGTGGTCTACTAGCTTAGGTCTTTGCTCCAAGTTTTGTAAGGATGGAATCAGCTCTGGTTGGATGCTAGGGTCTTTTTCTCAGGCTTAGTAAAGTGTCACATAACTCTACCCTGCCTCCCTCCCCCCCCCCCATCCCTAACACCACTGTTCTGTTTTGTTCTCTCTGTTTCATAGTTCTCTAGACCAGCAGTATAGAGCATTGACATGCTGGTACTATTGGAGCCTGGGTAGATATCTGTCACTTGGAGTTTGGGCCTGCCAGGCTCTGGGAGGAGGGGTGTGCGTGTCAGGGTATGAGGTCTTATACTATTTCAATCCCAGTCATGTGTCCTGTCCCACTGTTCCCTGAAGATATCCTTTGAAGCCCAGGATGCAACCACTTGCATTGGTTATACTGGCAGTGTATATCCATGAAAATGGAAAGAAGAATTAGGGGAAGGGATGTGGTGTTGCATTTTATTGTAAGCTTTGCTACTGGGAGTTCAGTGGAGAAGGGAGTAGGTGAGTGAACATGAGTTAAGTTCATGGTTTCCTAGTGTCCTAGATCATGGAGACAGTTGAAGTTGCTTTATCTTTGGCATGTCATTTCTGTTTTGGAGAGGTCTGAGACATCATGAGGATCAGAAAAAATGTCTAGTTGTCCATCTCATTGGTCACATGACCTTGCTGTTTGAATCTCAGTAGCACTGGAAAGATGGGGGCAGAGTCCTCTAGGAGTAGCTGAGGTTTGTTGCAAGCCATGGGTCAACTTGTGCAGCCTTGCAGCTGGGAACATGATGAGCTACAGGGGATAGGGTGCCAAGGAAGCATGCTTCTATTCATTCAGTTTTTAACTTGTTTAACTTGTTTAGGTTCTTGGAGCCTTAGCTTGTGGAGACAACTGAAATTGCTTTATCTCTTGCACATAATTCCTATTTTGGAAAGATTTGAGAGGTCATGAAGATTGGTCATCTTGTTGATCATGTGACCTAATCTAGTCTCCTATAAGGTTTTTGTATTCCACCTCTTAGTCACCCATCCCACATGGGGAGAAGGCATAAAGGTCACTAGGTACTATTAACATCTTGGAAATCCACATATAGTCCATACATGCTATAATATTGTACTCTTCTTTACAGAATTAGCAATGTCAAGAGTAACTTATTTACATTTTGTTATGTCAATTACAAATCATCTGAGGTCCCTCTTCCAAAACATGTAAAGGAGTTGGTGTTTTGTGCATCTAACCACAGAAAAGTGGCTAATGATATCAAAGTGTTAAACTGCATAAACCATGCTAGGTGATCCCTTTATGAGGTACAAATTAGTCACTTCAGTGAATGTGAAAAGAAGCAAAAGGCATAGGATGAACAATGGTAAGTTACACCTCCTGGTAACCTTTAAATGTCAGTTTAGTGAATCCAGAAAATAGATTTGAAGAAGAATCCAGCTTCTTATAAGAGAAGAATAAGACAAAGAACTGGAGAAAGAGAGACTGAGAGAAGCTACCTGGAGCCAGGACAGGAAGAACAGAAGGCAGAGGGAACTCACACAAAGAAAGGAGCCAGGACTATGGGAGGGAGATTGCTTGAGTTGATTGGCATTAGGTGTGTCAAGACAAGAGCTGTGTGGTAGAAACCCTCACCCTCCAGAAACATCAAAAGTAGTTATTCTCTCTCACCTTGAGCTACTGTGGGAGCCTAACGCTTTTTCTTCTGGGCATGGAAAAGTTTTTACCTTTCTTTGCCTTAAATAATTATTTTATCTTTATAAACAGTATTACTCAATGGCATTTCTAGTGGAGTGTACTTATTGGGAACATAATCAAGAGGAGGCAACTGAAGAGGAACATCTCCAGAGACGAGCTAGATATAAAAAATGAAAGCGTTTTGCCAAAAGTCCCATCTCTAGTGGGGGGTTTATAGCAACAACAACAACAACAAAAGGATAAAGGGGAGTCTAGATCTTTTGATACTACTTTCTATAGTGGAGAAGGAGCATTTGTACTGAGAAATCCATCTGAGCAACAAGATAGTAGTAGGGTGGATGTGAAAAAGGAGTATCTGAATAGCTCTACTATGCACTACACCATCCTTTTAACTCTACCACAAACACATATTTGGGGAGAGGTATTTTTTCAAAAAACCACTCAGATTAGAGAAAGTAGGGACTTGATCAGGTTTTGAAGTACAAGTAGGACTTTGATAGATACAATGGGAACTCCAGGAAAGGAGAATGTGAGTGAAGATATAGAAGGAGGAATGAGTGTTGTATATTTATATGCAATATAGGCATCATTGTATTCTCCTTTGCTTGTAATCCAGCAAATTTTGCCCCTTTCCCCAACATTCTGCTTTGTGATATTTGTGATTTGGTGCTAAACTTTATCAATAAATAAAAATAACATGTAATTAGAAATTAAAAACAACAGTAGCTCTCCAGCACTTCAGAGCAGAGCTTTCTCAGCTGGCGAGTAAACGATCTGCTTTTACGGCCAAATTCTGAAGTGCCAACATACCCGTCAGTATGGACAGAGTAGTAGTCTTCCCCGCTCCATTATGTCCAAGAAGCACAGTGATCTGCCCCTCATATATATTCATCGTCAGATTTTTTACTGCCTTTTTAACAGTATCCTTCTTCTTAAATACCTGTGTAAGAAGCAAAGAAAGTGATCACACGCAACTCGTAAAGAGTACTGAAATTTAGTAAGAACCTACCTTAACCTTCCTTCAACTGAATGATACCACCACTGTACATGAAGGGAAATATCTAAAGAAGCATCCATCTCAGTATAAAGTAGGTTGAAATAGGCCACCTGAACAAAGGGTCTTTTTGAAAAGCATTCAGAGACTGCCCGTTTGCCTCTTAGGAGATCCTTAGACCAAGCAAGTCAATTCCATCTCATGTTCACTAGGTGCTTTTTACCGGTTCAACTTGAGCACTATGGCTCCTGGTGTTCATTTGCACCAGACTGGATCTAACTTGAATCAGATGACTTGGCATAATCACCAGGATCGGGCAAAGAATCTGCAAGCAGCAGCAAGATGCATATCAGCAGGGTGGCAGGGACCCTGGTCCCAGAGTGGGCAGCAAAGTGGGCACCAGCACATTTAGCTCTGCCGATGAAGCTTGCTGTGAGGATCCCAAGGATAAGGTGGTGGGAAAAGAGACCCAAGGCTAGTACCTGCCTTGGTAAAACTGGAGACCAAAAGGTGGAAATAGCTATGAGTTGCATCTTTGCCTGCTGGGGGACAGGGGTCATGGAGTAGACTGTAGTAGGTTCCTTGTCCTCGCTTAACTTTGATCTGGTCTAGTACAAATAGAATACTAGGAGATACATTATTCATATCAGGTGGTTGCTTTTACTGAGGTTTTAAAAAAAATACAAGAAAATATGGCTCCTTGTTCACCAGGCCCAGCTGAAAGTATCCCTAAAGTTGAGACTAATGAGCTCCTGAAGAACAGGTACGGTAGCCCCTTGCTAGGCCTCCTTGAGAAGACTCTTTGTCTCCAGGTGGCCATCTATACCAGGGCCCATGCCTGGGCTTCTCATGATTGCAGGGGTGGGGAACCTGTGGCCTCAAGGCCACATATGGCTTCCTAGGTTCTTAGTTGCAGCTTTTTGATTGAGTCCAAGTTTTACTGAACAAATCCTTTCGTTAAGGGCATTTGTTCTGTAAAGTTTGGATTCAGTCAAAGGGCCACAGGTTCCCTACCTCTAACCTAGGGGAAAGCAGCTCTTGCAGCTTGGTAATGTTCAAGTCAATTGCTAGCACCCCAGGCGGAGGTCCAAGAATATTCTTTGTCTCAACACTAACAGAAGTTGTAAACACCTGTAGAAATGTAATAGAAATGTGCATGTTGCTTTCAAAATGACCATATGTAATGTATAACCATGACATAATGGTAACAAAGCAAGGTATTTAGGAATCATAGACAGAAGAGATGGAAACAGTCTGCAGAAATGAAGGTGAAGGTGCCCCCCAACCCTGGGGAGGGAGCACGGTGGAGAACCACAAGAGGTAGTGGAAGAGGAGAGAAGCAGGGCACATTCTGATAATGGACTAGTAGTATGATAAAACTAAGGAAAGTCAACAGGTGGGCCTTTGTCACAGGTTGAAACCAAGCAGAAATAACTAGTGGAGGCTGGACTGGCCTGTTGAACAGTTAGAACCTCAGAAGGTGCTAGCTGAAAGGAAACTTAAATAAACAACTTCTCTTACTCATTTTATAGGCAAGGCACCTAGGGCAGAAGAGGCTGGTCCAGGGTCATCCAGCGAATCTGTGTTTGAGTCTGATGAAAGCAGAGTGCCTGGCTCACAACTCTGCTGGTAAAATTTCTGTCTCCAGTACTTGTGTGTCCCCCCCTCCCTCCCCTACAATGCACCAAGAAGAGGGCTGAAAAGCAACACTCCTAAAGGATGTGACTTTCTCTGAGAGTGAGTAGCCTGATTTTTGCCTATCCTTTTAGCAAAGAGAAAGAATCTGATTTCTATTCAGCCAACACTATGCAGTGGGACTCATCTACCTAAAGGGTGGTACAGAATGGACAATTAATTCAAAATGCTATAACAACCAATGGACAGTTTTGACTGGATCCCATCCCTTCCAGTGTCCTTAGTGACCTTGCTGCCACTCTCTTTGAATTATATATGCTGTTTTTCATATTCCTGTGGCTTCCTCAGCATGCCTCCCACAGTGGTCATCAAAAGCTCTCTTTCCTAAGTCCAGTTCCCACTCTACCTTATACACCACTCAGCAGCTGACTCTGCCTCCTAGATAATTTCCAATAACGTTGTGCTTCCTTATTCACTTTACATTCTGACTTTAATATTTCTCTTTGTCAATACTCATGCTCTACCTTTCTCTACAGTCACTGAAATGTAAACTTTGATCTGCTCTGGTACAAACAGAATACTGAGAGGTACATTATTCATATCAGGTGGTTGCTTTTACTGAGGTTTCTTCTTAAGAAATGGTGTCAGAAGCCTCAGCTTTACTGAAGGGCTTGGGTACAGGTATACCTTGTTTTATTGCACTTAAACTTTATTGTACTTTACAGATATTGCATGTTTTGCAAATTGAAGGTTTCTGGCAACCTCGTGTCCAGCAAGTCTATTTGGCACCACTTTTCCAACAGCATATACTAACATTGTGTCTCTGTGTCACATTTTGGTAATTCCTGCAATATTTCAACCTTTTCCATTATTCTATCTGTGATGGTGATCTGTGATCAGTGATCTTTAATGTTACTACTGTGACTGTTTTGGGGTACCATGAACCACGACCATATAAGACAGCAAACTTAATCAATAAATAGTGTGTGTTCTGACTGCACCACCAACTGACCATTCCCTGTCTTTCTCCCTCTCCTCGGGCTTCCCTATTCCCTGAGACAAAACAATATTGAAATTAGGCTCCTAAGGAAGAGTCAGATGTTTTCTCTTTCAGCTCTAAATTCACCTACAGTTTGTTCAGTTCTTTATCCTCTTTTGTATTTATTTTGCTGTTAGACTTGCCAGGCTCTGAAGGAACACTGTTATTACTGTGTGACTATCAACATCTTAATATAAATCATAAATAATTCAATTTTTTAAAAGGAAACTAAACTAAATATAAAAGCACTACCAAAGAAAAAATCCTAATCCATATGAATTTCCAGAAGTCTACAAATCTTTCAAATTAATATCTATATACCTATATATACTAATTAATACAAATTAATATCTATATACCTATATATACTAATACCTATATACCTATAATTAATATCTATATACCTATTATTCTAAAAAACTGATAATGAAAACACTCTATTCAACACTTTTCATGAGGCAAATGTAGTTCTAATACCCTAACCACAGATATATAAAGAAAAGAAAGAGAACTACATGCCAATCTCATTAATGCATACTGATTAAAATTTTTTAAAATTTATTTATTTTTCATTTTCAACATTCATTTCCACAAGATTTTGAGCCACAATTTTTTCTCCCCATCTTTTCCCTACCCTCACCCCATAAAACAAATACAACCAAACTGATATGATTGCATTCACAGATAGAAAAAAGCTTTTGAAAAATTTAAATATTCATTTATGCTAAAAAAGAGAGAACTCAATAAAACATAGGTATAGAAAGGATAAAAAGCAAATACCTAAAACCATGAGGAAGAAACACAAAAAACTTTCCCAAAAGATACAAGAGTAAAGCAAAGATGCCTCCTTTCCTGCTATCATTTACGATGAGAAAAATAAGAATAAGAAAACAAAATTAAAAGACAAAAATAGGCAAAGAGGAGACAAGAACTTCCCTATTTGCTAATGACACAATGGCTACTTAGGAACTGTTAGCAAATCAGCAAGGAAACTGAGACAATTAATTGATTTAGCAAAACAGCAAGAATACAAAATAAATCCATGAAAAACCAACAACATTTCTCCATGGCGATAATAACATCTAAGCAGAAATGATGGGAAAAAGACCCGTTCAAACATCCGGGATAAAAGACCCAGGAGACAATCTACAAAGACATAGTCAAGACAATTTAAAACATTCATTTAAGAAATATCAGAAAATAAATAACTGGTTGAATATTAAGGGTTCATGGCGAGGCTGTACAATATCATAAACAATGATGCTGCCTGAATGAATTTAGAGATTTAGCGCCACGCCAGCCAGCAGGGTGTAGTGCGCCTTTTGGGTCATACCCCACCGCGCACTCGCATTCAGACTGGGCTAGCTGCCGTCTCAGGCTCAGATGACACAATATCGGTAAAGCACTTAGCACGGTGTCTGGCACATAGCAGGCACTGCAGGAATGCTATGACTATTATTATTAATAATATAACGGGGCACCTGTGGGTACCCCATCCTAAAATAATAACTCGTGAGCCACCACAAGTATGATTACAATAAACAGTCATCCAGTCAACACAACTGGCTCTTAGCAAAGGCGCTCAACGAGACGAAACAGTAACAACAGCAGTTACAGAGAATGTCTTCCAGAAACCTTAGGGGTGCTCTTCTACAAGTCATGCCCAACATCTGCAGGTACTTAAGAGCACAACAGGAACGAGATGCCCGCGGAGGGAGCGGGGGAGCGGTCAACATCCGGCTACTCTCTCGTCCGCTCTGCTGGGTCTTGGAGCCCTTCTCTCCTCGCTCCCTCACTCCCACCCCGGGGCCCTGACACGCTTCTCTGCTGGTTACCTGCTTTTCTGGGCTCTCATGAGCTGCTTTTTACAGGAATACAAATAATAATGGTGTAGCAGTTGTATCGCACCTACTATGTGCCAGGCCCCGTGCCAAGCGCTTTACAAACATTATCTCATTTGATTCTCACAACAACCTGGGGAGGGAGATGCTATTATTATCCTCATTTTGGAGTTGAGGAGATGGAGGCAAACAGAGATGAAGTGACTTGTCCAAGGTCACACAGTGAATACGTGATTGAGGCTGGATTTGAACTCAGGTCTTCCTGACTCCAGGCCCAGTGCCTCTATCCCCTGTGTCACTAAGCCACCTCTAGAACACAGTAACTTTCATGATCCTGTAGCTGACTCACTTCTCTTTTGCCAGAGGTTACGCTCTTTGAACATGCATCTAGCCTCAAGCGAAGAGATATTCTCTCTCTCTTTGAAAAAAATTATTATATTCTGAAGTTAAGAAATAAAACAAGCATTTCCATAACACAGTAGAAGAGAAAACGTTTATACCTGAAACTGAAAATCTATTATGTACAATTTGCTATTCCTTTTAAATACAAAATAAAGCCAGCATGTGACTTCTTTTTCCCTCCCTGGTCTAGAGATGGCTGTTTTATTTCCTGAGCCAACTCTTCACTGGCTGAATCCAGCGTCTCCAGGTAACTTTGCCGCTTGATGTCAAGTCTGACCGACAAGGAGAAACTCCTCTCTCTCCCGTCCCCGCCCGCGTGGATTCTGCCTCAGGGCCGCGGTACCGCCTGTCGCAGTTTGCCGTGGCTAAGTCCAGCTCTTGGGGCATCGCAGGGCTGGGGGAGGGGGCCGGCCGATCGCCTGGGGTCCATCTGTGTGTTTATATTTATACTTTACAGAGAGATAACAAGACACTAACTTCTTGTCACCTGTGATCACATGAACTAGCATATATACTGTATGCGCCACATATAGCATATATGCTAGCTCCTATCATTATTATTATTATTTGTGGCTATAAGTCAAAATAACATCAACTGAGCTGGAGGGGAGCGAATTCTGCCCCCCATAATACAAATGGGATACTTTATAGAGCTAGCCAAAATCACAGCAGAACTCACTTGGAGAAATAAAAGATCTATTTTGTTTTTTGGTTTATTGTTCTAAGTCTCTCTCTAGACTGTCTTTAGTTGCTCTAATTTCTTATGTATTTCATTTCATAATATTTTTGCTAATCTGAAAATTTCTTTTCTTTAACGTATAGGATCACTGACAATCAGAGTTGGAAGAGATCTCAGAGGTCAGTATAGTTCATACTATACTGGGTGGCACAGTGAATGAAATGCCAGGCGTGGAATTAGGAAGAACTGAATTCAAATCCTACCCTAGATACTAGTTGCATGACCTTGGACAAGTCACTTAACCCTGTTTGTCTCAGTTTTCTCATCTATAAAATGAACTGGAAAAAGAAAAGACAAACCACTCCAGTATCTTTGTCAAGAAAACCCAAAGGATTCACAAGAGTCAGACACACCTGAAAATGACTAAACACCAACAAATACTCCTAAAGGAATGCTCAGTATAACACAGCTGACATAGTTTGGCCTGAAGACCCCTCATGGGGGGAGCCTCACTACCTCTTGCAGCAGCACATTACACCTTCCAATCAACAGCTCTAGTTGTTAGGAAGTGATTCCTTACATCAGATCTAAATCTTCACTCCTATGATTTCTACTGTGTTGTATCCCACCAGTATCTCTAAGATCCTTGAGGGTAAGGAATGTTTTTCATTTTTGTCTCTGTATCCTAGGGTACCTAACAAAGTGTTGGCATGTAGTAGATACTTAATAAGTGTTTGATGGGACAGCCAGGTCACATGACCAAGAAGGAAGACTACATTTTGTCTGATCCTCAATACCTCTCAAAATCTTTTCAAAACAGGAATTATGCACAACAAATACAGCAACTTCAGCTGTCTCTATGGTGTAAGGCAGTGGTGTCAAACTCAAACAGAAATGGGGGGGCACTAAACCACACATAAAGATCCCTGCAGGCTGCATTTGGCTTAGAAAACCACATATTAATATTACCTATGTTCTATTGTATTTTTAATTATTTTGTTACATATTTTCCAATTACATTTTAATCTGATTTGGGTTAGACTCATGAGTTTGTAGCCCATGGGCCATATGTTTCACACCTCTAGTCTAAGACTCCAAGAACATTAGCAAGAAACCACAGGAGGGAATCAAATAATGGGTTGCAAAGAGCAAAAAAACAGAAGATCCAACCCAAGGTCATATAACGAGAGCTTGAGCCTAACCATCAATGAAAAGAGAAAGTAAAAAATGGGGATGATCTACAGGGAGTTAGTATTTAGAGAGAATAATTCTACCTCATGAGATAGGGATGCAGAGCTTTAGGTGAGGGTGTGAAAAGTGTGAGGGAATAGTTCCAGAGTGATTTTTTGACAATGGAGAAAAAAACGATCATGGAAACGTGTAATGTTAATGGAATAGGAAGATTTCCCCCTCCCATTAATAGGTCTACATGACCTGCTTTGAGCTCTGGCCCAGTTCATAGCTGTGATACAGCTCGAGTCACATGGAGCCCAGTGTGTGGGAGGAGAATGCCCAATTGAGCATGGAGTGAGATGAAACAGAGCAGGAGAGGCGGAGCCGAGAGAGGAGGGAGGAACTTGCCTAGGAGAACTTGTCTGCCCGGAGGTCTGACAGAAAGAATGCTTAAGAGGTTACCGCTCCCTGCATTGGTGATGAATACCTTGTTAAGTCTTACCTCCTGGTATCCTAATAGTGATGTTCCAAATAAATATTTTGGTTTTGCCTTTGAGGAAGAGAGTTTATTATATTTTGTGAACCTACCCTGGAAATACGTATGCGTATTCATATCAGTTGCTATGGGTATCACATTGGCATTACAAGAGGGCAGAGGGTAGTAATGAAACAGAAGACCAAAGATACAGCAAGATTTCTACCATGGATTTCTACCCTATCACCTGCCACAATTGGTATTTCTAAGAATAAGGCAGAAAAGACAAAAGGGGGAAAGGGGACAAGATCTATAAGGCAATAACAGAAAATTTTTAGAAGAAGGAACCTGAAACAGGTACCTTAGGAGCTTAATTTCATGAGGAACACAGCCTAAAGAAAGATTAAATAAGTATAAGGGCTATGTATAAGAGACACAGGAAATGAAAATTTAAAGCTAATAAGTTAAAAGAGAAAAAAGAAAAGGACATTTTATTTGAATACTTAACAGAAAGAAAAAAAGGAAGAGAAAGATAAAGGAATTAATGAATTAAGCTCATCTCCAAAACTAAAGAAAAGGGTCACAAATGGGAGGGAGAAAAAGAACTGGTGGGAATAGGGTTGCTATAAAGCAGAATAAGCTAAAAGAATTGAAAAGATAAAGTATTACATTTACAAAGGATGAGTAAAAAACCCCAGTATAATTGATAAATGGAGAAAAATATAAACATGCTTATAATTTCAAATGTTAACTAACTTAAAAATCAAATAAATTGAAAGAGTGACAGACTGGATAAGAAAACAAAGCCACTACTGAGAGTGACTAGAAAGAATGCAGCGAGCTGCCCTCTACAAACTCCTTTAAAACAATCAAGAAAACACACCAGACTGAATCTGGATGAGGAAATCCAGAAAAACATCACAGTGAGTCATTTGTCTAGCTCAGCTGGCCACAGTGAGTTCTGTTCTGACAGGGTCAGACCAGGAGTACTTCCTGGAGATCACTCAGCATGGCAGGAGAGGCTGCATATCAGGACAAGACGAAGTCCCAGACCATACTAGGGTTCTACCAGATTCACATCAGGGTTCTGTGACTGGGACAGGTGTTAACTAGTCACTTCATCACCCCCATCTTACTTCCTCTTCACAGACCCAGGGCAGGTTGAGCAAGGGGGTGGCATTCTCAGGTAGGCAGGCTCTGGGCAGTATGGCAAGAAAGGAAGAAGATCAGAAGCCAGAAGCAGAAGCAGCAAGTTTAACTCTCACTCTGAGTACAGAATAAGGTCTCAGTTCTAGCATCTAACCCAATCTGCAGTGGAATATCCAAGGCAGGAATCCTACAGCCATCTACTCATGTATAGAACCAAACTCAGGTCAAGAACTTGCAGAATTCAGACCAGAAAGGTAACAACTAAATTTTTCCTGGGATTAGAATACACTGGGACAAGTGAAAATGTACAGATTGCCAGTCTGTCCTTGAAATCTTGGAGTAACACAGTATTCAAAACCCAAGAAAGTAGCAACAGGAACAGCCCAGACATTCCCTCCAAAAGTGTGTTGGCCCTAACATCAAGTTCAAAATCAGGAATTAACTAATTAATTAATTAATAAGGACTGGAAGAATGAGGAAATAAAAAAAGAACAACATAATGAGCAATTATGGTGGTAGCAATGCTCATGGCATAAACACAAAGAGAATGATTCCCAAACATACAAGTAATGACTCAGAGAAAAACAGAGCTTGGGCACAAAGTAAAAAAATTCAACTAGAGTTCTTGGGAGAGTTGAAGTAAGAATGTTTAAAGGTTTTTAAAACTGGAATGACACCATTTTAGGAAAAAAAGTTGGAAAAGGAATAAGAACTATGGAAAAAAGAATTGGAAGAGCAATTAACATCTTGGAAGAAGAGTTATAAAATCTTGCTCAAGTGCCAACTTCCTGAAAATCAGAATGGACCAAATAAAAGCCAATGACTTCATGAGACAAGAAGAAATGTTAAGACAAATTCAAAATTATGAAAAAAAATGGAAGAAAATGTAAAGTATCTCATAGCAAAAAAAAAAAATTACCTGGAAAATAAATCAAGGAGAAAAAATTTAAGAATCATTGGGCTATCTGAACACCATGACCAAAACAAGAGCCTACACATGATCTTTCAAGAAATCTAAAAAGAAAACGGTCAGATTTTTTGGAACCAAAGGACGAAATGGAAACAGAAAGAATCTGGTTACCTCCAGAAGCTCCAAATTCAATTACAAAGGGCTCCTTAAAGAAATAAAGAACAATTTAAATAGTTCAAAGAATATTCAATGCTCATGGCTAGGTCATGTCAAAAATAAAAATTACAATACTATCAAAGTTAATTTACACTTTTAATGCTATGTCAATCAAATTATCAAAGGAATATTTTACATAACTCAATAAAATATGAAAATCTTTTGGCAAGTCAAAAGATCTAGAATAACAAAGGAAATAATGAAAATAGGTGGGGATGATGAGAAAATAACATCAAAACATTTGGTTTTGGTTAAAAAACAGAAAGTTAGATCGATGAAACAGACTTGACAAGGGAGAATCAGAAATAATGGAACCCCAATACAATAATGGAACCCAAACCCAATACATCAGAAAATATAAATTATGAAAGAATTCTCTATGTGAAAAAAAAAACTGCTGAGAAAAATGAAAAGCAGTTTGGCAGAAATTAGGCTTAGACCAATATCTCATGCCATATTCCATAGTACATTTTTCAAATGGACACATTAGTTTATTATTAAATATAATACCATAAAAGAATTAGAATCAAAGCAGATGAGACCTGGTGAAATGGGAAAAAGATATGCAAAAATTCAAGAGAATCCCTGAAAAAGAAGAATTGGCCAAATTAAAAGGGAGGTACAAAAGTTCATGGAAGAAAATAATTCCTTAAAAGTTAGAATTGGGCAAGGGAAATTAATGACTTTATGAGACATCTAGAAACAATTAAAATCAAAAGAATGAAAAAAAATAGAAGAAAATGTAAAATATCTCATTGGAAAAACAAGTGACCTGGAAAACAGATAGAAGAGAGATAATTTAAGAATTACTGGATTACTTGAAAGCCATAAACAAAAAAAGAGCCTAGTCATCATCTTTTAAGAAATTAGCAAGGAAATTGCTCTGATATTCTAGAACCAGAGAGTAAAAGAGAAACTGAAAAAATCCACCAATCACTTCCTGAAAAAGAGACCAAAATGAAAACTACCGGGAATATTATAACCAAATACCAGACCTCCCAGATCAAGAAGAAAATACTGCAAGCAACTAAAAAAAATAATTCAAATACTGTGAAGTCATAATCAGTATAACATAAGATTTAGCACCTTATACATTAAAGGATCTGAGGAGCTGAAATAGCATACACACTCAGTTGAATATAGAAATCTATCTTGACCTATAGTAAATTATGAGGGGAGGGGGATAAGAAAAGAATGTGGTGACTGAAGGGAGGACATATTGGAAGAAGTGACAGAGAATGATAAACAGAGGGGAAATAGGATGGAGGGAAATAATCATAATAAATCATCATAACTGTTAATTTAATGGGGTGAACTCATTCATAAAAAGGAAGCAGATAACATAGTGAATTAAAAACCAGATTCCTACAATATGTTGTTTACAAGAAATACACTTGAAGAATAGAGACATACATAGAATAAAGGTAAAGGGATGTAGCAGAATTTATTAAGCTTCAGCTGAAGGAAAAAAAAGGGGGTGTAGCAATCATGATTTCAAAAAAAGCAAAAGCAACAACAGATCTAATTAAAAGACATAAGCAAAGAAGCTACATCTTGCTAAAATGTACCATAAACAATGAAATAGTTTCAATATTAAACATATATGCATAAAATGCTATTGCATCCAAATTCTTAAAGGAAAAGTTAAAGGAGTTACAGGAGATAATAGGCAATAAAACTACACTCGTGAAGGACCTCAAATTTTCCCTCTCAGAACTAGATAAATCTTACCAAAAAATAAACTAGAAAGCAGTAAGAAGGTGGATAGAATTTTAGAAAAGTTAGATATAATAGATCTCTGGAGAAAATTGAATGGAAACAGAAAGGAATATGCCTTTTTCTCAGCACCTATACAAAAGTTGACAATGTATTAGGGCATAAAAACCTCACAACCAAATGCAGACTAGATCTATACATAAACCACCAAAAAGAAAAGTCATATGCAATTTGTGAGCTGCTAGTTGACAACTCCTATATTTTACAAAGAGGAAATGTTAATGGAAAATAGTCTGGGATTTTGTTTGTTTGCTTGTCTTTTTGGAGGGAGGAAGGCAGGGCAATTGGGGTTATGTGACTTGCCCAAGGTCACACAGCTAGTAAACATTAAATGTCTGAGTCCAGACTTGAACTCAGGTCCTCCTCACTCCAGGGCCAGTGCTCTATTCACTTCACCAGCTAGCTGCCCCAGTAGTCTGGGATTTTAATGTGAACTCTAGCTCTTTCTTGACTATTGTAATTTTTTAACAGTGCTTTCAACTACCCCATCCAGTTGAAATTGTCAGCCATTAATTTTGATTCATAATATTAAAGGGAAATCAAGAATGTTAAGTTTATAACCTAGCTTCAAACACTGTATAATAGGGGAGAACTCTATTATCTCACACAAAAATCTCTCTTAGAACAACTGGTCTAATCTTGCAGTTCTTAAAGTGTGGGTCCAAGGATCCCTGAGGGTCCCTGAGAACTGTTTAGGGAGGTTCTCAAGGTCAAAGCTATTTTCATAATAACACTAAAATATTATATGCCTTTTGAAATATATACATTTGTGTGAGGCCAGATTTTCTTTATATACTTCAACTAAAACAATATATCAAAACAGACTGAATACAGAAACAGATAAGGGTATTTAGCTATCTTCTATTAAATCACACATTAAAGAGATTGGCCAAAATATATAAAACAGTGCTATTCTTCTCATAAATTTTTTTGTTTTAAAATAGTCATTTCTCCTAAAAGACGTTATTTGTGTTAATAAGTAATGAGTTATTATTATTTAAAACAGGTTAATAAATATTTAAAAACTTTATTAGTTTTAATTTTATACATGATAAACCTTTGTAACTATGATCCACATAAACTAAATGTCTTTGGGGTCCTCAAAAATTGTTAAGAAGGTAAGGGGGTTCAACAATTTGAGAAGTGTTTGTCTAAGCCATAGTAGTATTCTTCACGCTTTTGAAAAGAGACCTATGAAACAGTACCTTGGTCAGATTACAAATTCTTATTCCTGCAACCAAGTCTGTAGGTTCATCCTGAATATAAGGGCTTCTCTGAGATGTATTAAGATCACTCTCCAGTTCTTTCTTTGCAATGTCACGTGGCCTTCCAAACCAATAGGAGGGCTAGAAAGGAAATTTTAAAATGGATTACCAAGTTTGAATTATATTATAGATTTATCTCTTTATATACTCTGTTTCTCTGAAATAATGTTTAAATCATATTTTATCAAATTGAATCCATGTTCTTTCATTAACTTACCTTACATTTTAAAGATAAAAGAAAAAAAATGAACAACAACATAATAAAATTTACAAGTTAGGAATCCAACTGATATTAAAAAATTAACACCACAATATAGTATAGTGATTTGTTCAAGAAATTATTCGCCATGACTAAGTTGGATTTATAGTGCAAGAATGGCACAACATTTGGAAAACTAGCTGACAATGAATCATAATAAATAAGTAACATTAAAATCATATTAAAAAACAAAAGCATCCCAGACCACATAATTCTTTCAACAGATGTTGGAAGAGCTTTTCAAAAAGTACAATACTTATTTATGTTAAAAACTCTACAAAGTACAGAAATAGAGGAACCCGTTTTTAGTATAATAAAAATTATCTATCTAAAACTAAAAGCAAGCATCATTTATATTGGGAATAATCTGGAACCTTTCCCATTAATTATGAGAGTAAAACAAGAACGTGCACTGTCCCAACTGTTACTTTATATAGCTCTTGAAATGCTAGCAACAGTAATAAGACAAGAAAAAGAAATAGAAGGTATAAAGATGGGAAAAGAGGAGCTATCACTATCACTCTTTGTTGAAAACATAATGGTTTACTTAGAAAATCCTAGAGAATCAACAATGACACTAATTGACAAAATTAATTTAAAAATTGCAGATAACAAAATAAATCTTGAAAATCTATAGCATTTCTGTATAATAACAAAATCCAAGAATCAATAAGAGAAAGGGAAATCCCATTCCAAGTAACTACAAAATGCATAAAACATCTGGGGAAAAATCTGCCAAAACATGCAAAAAATTGTATAGATTCAATTACAAAGTGAACCTTAAAGAAATAAATAATAGGGGGCGGAGCCAAGATGGTGGTGTAGCAGCAGCAACATATTGCAGCTCTCACATAGCCACCCCAAAATACCCATAAAATAGGACTCTAAACCAATCCTAGAACTCCAAAACGCACAGAAAGATACTTCCCACTAAAGTCAGCTCGGCTAGGAGGAACCATATCAGCACTGGGAACGGAAACCAGCCTGGCCTGAAGCCACGGCTGTGCCCCGGGGGCAGCTGGACGGAAGGAGCCGAGGAGCTTCAGGTGAGCGGATTAGCAGCAGCTGTGAATGGGAATTGTGAAAGGGGGAGATAAGCAGTCTGGCTGGAAGGCCTCCAGAGCTGAAAAGCAAAAGTGAAAGGCAGAGGTTTTGCACCCGCCTCGGGGTTGCAGCTTCCTGCCCCAGCCTGCAGGCAGCAGGGGGACTGAGCGATTGAATTCAGGCCAGGGCTCTCAAGTTGAGCAGCCTGGATCCTGATCGCCGTCTTGGGCCTCGGTCTTGGAGTCCTCGCTATCCAGTCAGCCAGAAGTATAGAGGAAGAGTTCCCACCCTCTCCCTAAGAGCTACAGCAGCTGGGAGGACCCCAGTGATTTGGGACAGAGCTTTCCCTTCTGGAAGCAGAGCCCCACAGAGATTTAAAAAAAAATAATC
>CM053583.1:319470119-319501364 GCA_028627135.1 Pseudochirops cupreus | reverse complement strand
TAGCCAACTAATTCTAATATTAAGTAATCTATAAATGTAAATATATATATATATATGTATATATATAATATATAATATATAAACTATTTGAAAAAAAGGCAAAGAATGAGTCCTAACAAATTCCACATGAATATGGTTTTGATACCTAAATGAGGGAAAATAAAAACATAGAAAGAAAACTACAGACCAATTTCCCTAATGAATATTGATGTAAAAATTTTAAATAAATATTATCAAGGAGATTATAGCAATATATCAAAAGATTATATAATGACCAAGTGGGATTTATACCAGAAATTCAGGGCTGGTTTAATATTAGGAAAACTATAAGCATAACTGACCATATCAATAACAAAACCAACAAATCATCTGATTATAGCAATAGATGCATAAAAGACTTTTGACAAAATACAATACCCATTCCTATTTTAAAAAAACACTAGAATGTTTTTAAGATTAGCACAACAGAAATGGAGCTTTTCTTTTTTAAAAAACAAAGTATTTTAAAATTGATTTGTTTACTTTTAGTTTACAAGATTCAGTTCCACAATCCCTTGAGTTTCAAATTTTCTCTCCTCCCTCTTCCCTTCCCCCTCTCCCCATGGCGAGATGCAATCAAGCATAGGATCTGCAAATACTTTCACATTGGACATTAGTCTGGTTGTATAGAAGGATTGTAACCAATGGAGTGAACAATGGGAAAAAAGAAAGAAAGAAAATCAAACATGGAAAAGAACGAGAGCATGTAGTTTGCTTCAGTCTCTATTTAAACTATATTCTTTCTAGATCTTTCTCTGAATGTAGATATCTCCTTCCATCCTGAGACTTGTAGAGTTATCTTATAACTGTGTGTTGCTGAGAAGTGTCCAGTCTATCAAAGCTGGTCGTCACACATACGTTGTGTCTGTCATCGTGTACAAATTTCTCCTGGTTCTGCTCTTCTCCCTCAGCATCAAATTGTATAAGCCTCTCCGGGTAAATATGAAGTCCATCTGCTCCTCATTTCTTATAGCACAATAGTATTCCATTACATTCATATACCACAACTTGTTTAACCATTCCCCAATTGATAGGCATCCCCTTAATTTCCAATTATTTGCCACCACAAAGAGAGCTGCAATAAATATTTTTGTACATATGGGTTTTCCTCCCACTTCTATGATCTCTTTGGGATACAACCCTGGAAGTGGTGTTACTGGGTCAAAGGGTATGCAATTATTTATAGCTCTTTGGGCATAGTTCCAGATTGCTCTCCAGAATGGTTGAATCAGTTCACAACTCCAGAAACAATGCATTAGTGTTCCAATTTTTCCACATCCTCTCCAGCATTTGTCATTTTCCTGTTTTGTCATGAAGCTTTTCTTAAAAGCATAAGTAACATCCCCCTAAAACTAAGAGCAAACGTTATCTGTAATGAGGATAAACTAGTAGCCTTTGCAATAAGATCAAGGACGAAGGAAGAATGTCCATTATGAGCAGTATTATTCAATACTGTACTAGAAATGCTAGCTATAGCAGTAAGACAAAAAGAAAGAAAGGACTAGTATGTACAAAAATATTTACAGCAGCTCTTTTCATGGTAGCAACAAATTGGAAATTAAGGTGATGCCAATCAACTGGGGAATGGTTGAACAAGTTGTGGTATACGATGTGATAGAATACTATTGTACTTTAAGAAATGAGAAGAAGGATAGCTTCTGGAAAACCTGGGAAGATTTATATGAACTGATGCAAAATGAAATGAGAACTAGGAGAACATTGTACAGTAACAGCAATGTTGTAATGATGATCCACTGTGAAAGACTCACCTACTTTGACCGATATGATGAACTAAGACAGTTCCAAAGGACGTGTGATGAAAACGCTATCCACCTCCAGAGAGAGAACTGATGAACTTTGGGTGCAAATAAGTTTTTCACTTTTTAAATTTTTCTTGCATTTTTTTTTTTGCAACATGGCTAATATGGAAATATGTTTTCTATGACTTCACATTTATAAATGGTAACATATTATTTGCCTTTTCAGTGGGTGGGAGAGGGACTGGAGGGAAGGAGAGAATTTTGAACTCAAAACTTTAAAAAATTAATGCTAAAAACGAATAAGTGAACAAATAAATAAATTAATTAGTTAATGATCTGAAGAGTATACGTGAACCCTTAGGGTTCAGATCTTTTAGCATGAACCAAGTACTACCACTGGCAGATATAGGGGTGATTTGACAGATTGTTACCTTCACTTTTCTTTCTTTTTCCTGAACAATGGCACGGATGATGGAGACTGAAGTGCAAAGGAAGCTCAGCATGATCAAAATGGAAAAATTGTCATCTAAAACTGAAATGAATGGGTCTTGAATGTAAGATGGAAATGGGAACCTCTTCATAGTAATGGTGATTTTCTCATACTGCCGAGTCATAGAATCATTCATGTGGTAACACATGATTTCCCTGTTGATAGCATGTTGCAGAGACAGAAACCCTTCTCGGAAATATCCTAAATGAAAAAGCAAAGGACACTAAGCACAAAAGATTGAGAAACACTACAGATGAACATCAAATGATGAAGTAGGAAAGTCAGACCTGCTCACTCACAGAATTAGATGAGTTAAGGCATGAAAGACATTCCCACAGTTCTCAGTCTGAGGGATGGCAGAAAGCTACTGAAATGGCCAGTGGAATAGTTCCTCTTAAATATTCATCCCTTTAGTCCTGCTAATTGCAGGGCCTCCTGAAATTCAATGCTCCCCCTGGATATAGTCTGTAAGCACACAGTTAATGAAAAGGAGCAATGTCAATTTCTCTTGATGTTAACAGAATCTACATAAATTGAACTAAATTGGAATGTGGAAATACAGTAAGACACCATGGAAAAGATTAATGCTGTTGCCACTGCAGAAGTAACTGGCATAAAGGTAGCTCCTGATTATGGGGACAAATCCTTAACCAATCTTAAGAGTAAGCCTATCTTGTTAAGTTTCTGCATTTTTCCATATAACCAGAGTCCTAAACTCCATTGATATGAGACTCTCATTTCAGTAGTGGAGAAGGGACTCTCTCCTCCTTATAGTAGCATACAGGGAAGGGTGCTGATCTCCAATGAGGAGACAGTCCCATACCAGAGTTGTTGAATGCCGATTACACCCATATCCCTGCTTAACTGTTTTATTTTTGAATGCAGAATGTTTAAAAAGTGAATACCAAGAAAACATTTACATTCCGACTAGGTAAAAGGGACTAGGATGAGCAATACTTCACTCCATGACAGGAAGGAGAGATGGCTGAGGTCCCTTTTCTTTGAAACATGAGAGATTCAGATAATAAAACATTAAAAAATTATCAGGAGCTACTTAAGTATAATATAATGGCAACTATCTTTATGTGAAATGGAGATAGCATGTGGTGTGCATGTGTTTCTGTGTGTGTGTGAGAAAGAGAAAGAAAGAGAGAGAGAGAGAGAGAAAGAGAGAGAGAGAGAAAGAGAGAGAGAGAGAGAGAGAGAGAGAGAGAGAGCACATATATGCCTAGGTTGATGCGTGTGAATGCTGCTGACATTTATATAGTATTTTTAGTTTTGTAAAGCACATTAAATGGATTATCTCACAAGAGACTCGTAACACTATTATTATCCCCATTTTACAGATGAGGAAACAGAGAGGCAGCATGGATAGAACTGGAAGAGCTTCCACATCTGGGCATGAAATGGCGGGTTCAGTTGCTATCCCTATGGATATGTGTGTATACATACATACATATATGTGTATACATGTTTGTATATACTGATGTAGGGCAGTGAGGTGGCACAATGGATAGGGTAATGGGCCTAAAATCAGGAAGACTCATATTCCTGAGTTTAAATCTGTTTGCCTCAGTTTCTTCATCTGCAAAATGAGCAGGAAAAGGCAATAGCAAACTATTCCAGCATCTTTGTCAAGAAAACCCAAGATGGGATCACAAAAAGTTGGAAACAACTGAAATGAGTGAACAACAACAATATATAAATATGTGTATATATCTATCTATCAACATGTGTATGACTCTGGGAACTTTGAGAGTTAGTGTTATTCCCTATAAATGGCATTAGAAATGCAACCCTGATACTACCCTTCCTGACATAAGGACCTGGATACAATTTGGAGGATATCTCACATAAAACCTCTCTGACTCATGCTCCCAACCACAGAAACCCTAGAACTTAAGTGTCTAACTTAATTTGTTTCCCAAAAAGAGCCTTCAGCTCCCCTACAAGTATTAATCATAAAAAAAATTATTAATAAAAAAATACAGAAAGAACTTTTATCTAAGACCACAGACAGTCAAGAAAACTTTCTGCCCTATTTTCAGGAATCTATATAATCTTTGTGAATTATAACACTGTCTTATGTGACTAACCTTTAGAAAATGAACTTTCCCACTAGGACATGCCTAGTCTACACAACTTACAGTATCAATAAAACACAAGCCTGAGATTGCTCCTCATCATATTTCTGTACCTAGACTGACTCCCTTATTCTGGTACTTAGTTTTATGGTTCCCCTGACACATCAATTTCTCTCCTCCTCTTTGACATTATATCACTATGCTACCAATCAGGGATCTTTATGACATTCCTTCCCTTTGAAGACCATAAAAATATGGCAAGGGTCACTCTTCAGATCCATGTGTGTTCTTCTCAGCATCTGTATGCATTGTGCTAACTGCTGTCTACATCTAGACTGTTCCCATTTGTGTCTCCTTTTCAGAGGTCCATGATATCCCTCTGATATGGAAGTAGTTCCTTTCTTGCAATGTACTTCAGGAATCAATCACACAAAAGGGGAAAAGGGCTTTTACCTGACCACTTTTTGAGAATGAATGAGCATTCCTTCCCCAACCTTGTTAAAAAAATTTTAAGTCCAGGGTGAGCTAGGTGGCTCAATGGATAAAGGCCCTGGAGTTAGAAGTACCTAAGTTTAAATCCAACCTCAGACATAAGTTTTGTGACTCTGGGCAAGTCATTTAATTGCCTTGAAAAAAATCTTAAGTCCTTGCAAATTACACTAAGTACATATATACCACTTCAAGGTATATATTAGGTAATAGCCATGAAACATACATTGCAGGTGAAAAGATTAAACTGATTCTTTATCATTTTAAATTGATCTGATTTTACAGTTAAAAGTTTAGAAATCCAGTTCTGCTAATCACTGTTCTATTCTTTTCTCAAGGAAATCTGCTATCTTTGAGGAAAATGGGAGGACATCAGGGAATCTGGTCCAATAGCACCAGCATAGACTGTCCCTCTAAAACTAAGCTGTCTTTCAAGGATGTCTGGTCTACTATCTCTGACCTTGGGGTTGGACTCAAACAATGAATACTCCTTAGTCACAAGAGGGAAGGAAGGGGCTGTTGCTAGTCCCTCATTCCCAAATTCCAATTAATTATAATGTTCTCCATGCTTTAGCTATGTAACCAATTATGGTTACACACACACACACACACACACACACACATACACACACACACATATATATATATATATATATATATATATATATATACACACACACACATGAAAAGCCAGGTATCTCACTGTCATACACTTACTTGGCACAAAGAAACCATTTAGCAAATGCCTTCTGATTCATCCATTTATGCCTTAGAGGACTTAATCATTTTACCACAGGCAGGAATATCTACCCTGGAGGCTGGCTATCCTGACTGGTGACTACATCCAGGTATAGCTCTAGTCATACTTCACTTTACTCTTCAGGAATCTTTTTACTAGACTTCATGTCATATGTATATGTTCTATATAATCCTACTCTCCCTCTTTTCTAAATTCTTGAAAAATAATCAAATCAACTTTGTCATTTCTTCTAGAAAGGGTACGTCAGTCTACTCCCTATGGCTCTGTTCATTATCCCTGTAACAATCCATACCAGTAAACCCCACCCTGGCCACTGGTCCTCTATACGTGCTCTCTCCCAATAGTGCATAAGCTTCTTGAGGGCAATGACTGTCTGAACTTTTATATTTGGATCCTTACCATTTAGCACAGAACACACAGTATGCATTGAATGAATGTTTTCTGATTTATTCATTTATTCACTATTCAGGTATTCAAAGTGCATTAACAGCACTTGAGGAAATTGGCCAAGATGGCCAAGATGGATAAAGAAAAATAGCCTAACTTCCCCTGACAACTACTCCACAAAAACCTAAAAGCACTAAACTTGGTCCTGATCAGGAAATCCAAAGAAAAATAAATCACAGAGAGGTCTATAGACAGCGGAAATAAGGTCTAGTTAGATGCTGATACTTCCTAAACAGAAATTGAACTAGGACTTGCAGGTAGGCACTGGTGGAAGAAAAGGCCCAGAATCTAACACAAAAATACCTGATGCAGTGTGAAAAGCAGAAACAAATGCCAACTGCCAGATCTATTACAAATACCCTAGAGCTAGGTCATAGATCCAGCGTAAAAATGGAAGCCCAGGGCAAGGAACAGCAGCCAGAGTAAGACTGTGTACCGGTCAAGAAGACAGAACAATATATACAGCAAGAATGATGTTATTCTGACCTCTAGAGGACAGCAGAGCCTCAGATCCAGCCCCCTGACCAATATGAAGCCTACATTCAAATAAGCAGAGCAGAGAGCTCAAACTAATGGGGAGCCTGCAGTTCTGTCACTCTGAACTTTCAGAGCTTGCCAGCTAGTTGATGATGGTTAATTCCAGCAGAATCTACTGATCTGACCAAGGGCAAGGTCACAATTACTTTTCTTACCCCCAAACCCATTTCATGAGCTTTTAAAGCTTAGATCAATCGAGCAGCAGAAGTTGTATAGCTTGGAGCCCTGCATCTCAGCTGTAGCTTTTATAGCCCCTTCTGAAGCCTACAGAGGAATAAGCAGGGAAAGAAATCAAGAACAAAGGGAAGCTCATAGTTTTGTCACTCTGAACCAACAGAGCTTTCCAGCTGGCTGATAATGGATACAGCCAGCAGTATACTGGAATTCCAAACAGGGCAAGCCCACAGACCTATTTCTTCAACCCAAACTGAGTCAGGAACTTACAGAACTCAGACCAAGGAGACAGTGATCAAACCCCGCCATGGTTAAGACCACTTTGGGAACACTGAAAGTTTTCAGGCCCAAGCAACCTCAGCTATCTCTGAGATCCTAGAATAATAAAACACTCAATATCCCCAAGAAAACTGCAATAGCACCAGCACAGACTGTCCCTCCAAAACTGCACAGGGATCAGCCCTGACATCAAGTCTAAAGTTAGGAAATAGTTTGGAAGAATGAGCCAACAATAGCAAAAGAATTCCACCATACATAGCTATTATGGTGACAGAGTAGTTGTCCAGAAAGAGAATAACAACCTAGAAGAAGAGAATGATTACACAGCACTTACAAGCAAAGCCTCAAAGAAAAACAGAGCTTGAACAAAACTTTAGCTAAAATATATAAAAGAGGGGCGGAGTCAAGATGGCAGCATAGAAGCAGGAGAACTCCACAGCTGCCCCCATAACCACCTCAAATACCTATAAAATATAACTCAAAACAAATTTTAGAGCTTCAGAAACCACAAAATTATAGAAAAACACATCTTCCACTGAAGGCAGCGCAGCAGGTGGATGGGAAGGGCTCATCACAGAGTGCTGGGGACCGAAACCAGCCAGGCCTGAAACTGCATATTAGCCCCGGGGTAGCCAGGAAAAGCTGTGGCTGGAGCACTTGGGAGAGTGGATCACCAGCAGTTGTGGCAGTTTCCAGAATTATCAACCCATAAGACCCAAGGACAAAGTGAAAGGTCACTGGAACTTGACTAAATTTGGGGGAGAAAAGTGGATCTGGCCACTGGCCCCGAGGGCAAGAAAGCAGCAGAAGCAGCAGCCCTGCAGCAACCTCCACATGGCTGCTTCAGAGCTTGTGGCCTGAAGATTGCAGGGGGGCCAAGCAATCATTCAGAGGCTAAGTACTCTTGCATTAACCTGCCTGGATCAGGAACATGGTCTTGGGTGGTAGTTCTGAGGTGTGTGAGCAGTGAGCCAAAGCTGGTGGGGGCTGCAGAGACGGTGGCCTCCTAATAGCTCCAGCCGCTGCAAAAACCCCAGCAATTTGGGACAAAGCTCTCTGTTACTGCCTTAAAGCAGCAGCCAAGTCCCAAGAGGGTAAACAGGGCTCCTGGCCTTGAGGTGCCCAGGTGTGTGTTCTGCACTCCCTTTCTGGGTACAGAGTGCTCCCCGTGATAAGACAGCTTGTGTTGAGCATGCGCCATCCAACGGGATGTGTCTCTTCTCTGATAGGACGAGACTGTTGCTGAGGCACGTGATAACTAAACCCTATAAAAGGCTAAGGTCTGAGGCCCAGGGGGGTAGAGAAGGAGAGAACAGAACAAGATGTAATCTGCTACAATAAAGGCTTGCTTCATGAAGTGATCCTGAGTCTGTGTGGGTATTCTGTGTAGGGTGTGACACATTGAATGTGACCAGAGGCATCTGAAGACCTGAGTATGGTAAGATAGGCAGTCTGGTTGCTGCAGTCAGGCAGCAACAGCTCTCCCCCCGGGGAAGCAGAGATCTACCGTGACTCAAAAATCAAGTTAATTGATTGGCAACATGAACAGGCAAAGGAAGCAAAGAAAGCTCAGCAATCCAACTTTAGATTCCTTTTTGGGGGGCAAAAAGGATCAAAGCATGGAATAAGAGGAAGACAACACAGTCGGAATTCCCACACCAAAAGCTTCTAAGAAAAATGTAAACTGATTACAGGCCATAGAGGAGCTTAAGAAGGATTTTGAAAAGCAAATAAAAGAAGTGGAGGAAAAATTGGAAAGAGAAATGAGAATGATGCAAGAAAATCATGAAAAGAGAGTCAACAACCTGACTGAAGAAAACAACACCTTAAAAAATAGACTGACTCAAATGGCAAAAGAGGCCCAAAAAGCCAATGAGGAGAAGAATGCCTTAAAAAGTTGAATCTGCCAGATGGAAAAATAATCTCAAAGGCTCACTGAGGAGAATAATTCCTTCAGAATTAGAGTGGAGTAAATGGAAGCAAATGATTTTATGAGAAATCAAGATACTATTAAACAGATCCAAACAAATGAAAAAATAGAAGGAAATGTGAAATATCTCACTGAAAAAAACCACTGACCTGGAAAATAGATCCAGGACAGATAATTTAAAAATTATTGGACTACCTGAAAGCCATGATCAGAAAAAGAACCTAGAAATCATCCTTCAAGAAATTCTCAAGGAAAATTGTCCTGATATTTAAGAACCAGAGGGCAAAATAGAACTTAAAAGAATTCGCTGATCACCTCTTGAAAAAGATTCCAAAAAGAAAACTCCTAGGAATCTTATAGCCAGGTTCCAGAGTCCCCAGATCAGGGAAAAAATATTACAAGCTGCCAAGAAGAAACAATTTGAATACTATGGAAACACAATTGGGATAACCCAGGATCTAGCAGCTTCTACATTAAGGGACTGAAGGGCCTGGAATATGATATTCCAGAGATCAAGGGAGCTAGGATTAAAACCAAGAATCACCTACCCAGCAAAACTGAGTATAGTGTTTCAGGGGAAAATACAGTCATTCAATGAGGTGGAGGACTTTCAAGCATTCTTGCTGAAAAAACCAGAACTGAATAGAAAATTTGACATTTACATACAAGAAGCATGAGAAGGTAAACATGGAAAAGAAATCTAAGGAATTTATCAAAGTTGAACTATTTACATGCCAATAAGAAAAAACAATCATTATAACATATGGAATTTTTCTCAGTATGAGGATAGGTAAAGGGAATATAAATGTATATATATGAACACATACACATATGTCTATGTAGGAGGGTATATATATATATATGCATATGAATACATATATGAGTGTGTGCATATATGTGTACATAGACAGAGGGCACAGGATCAATTTAATAGGAAGGCATGATATTTTAAAAGGTGAAATGGAGAGGAATAGAATGAGAGGAGACAGGGAGAGACAGAATGGGGTTAATCATGTCCATATAGAAGAGGCAAGGGATAACTGTTACAATGGAGGGTAAGAACGTGAAGGCAAAAGGGAATGGGTCAACCTTACTCTCATTGAATTTGGCTTCGGGAACACTCTAAATTAGGTATCTTGCCCTACAGGAGAGTAAGGGAGACGGGGATGAGAAGGGGAGTGATGGAGGGGAGGGCAGGGTGGGTGGGAGGGTTGTTAGAAGCACACACTTCTGTAAAGGGACAGGGAAAAAGTAAAGAATACAACAAAGTGGGGCGGGATAGGAAGGAGGGAAATATAGTCAGTCTTTCACAATATGCCCATTGTGGAGATGTTCTGTGTAACTACACATGTGCAGCCTGTATGGAACTGCTTGTCTTTCCAGTGGGGGTGGGTGACAAGGGAAGAAGGGAAAGAATCTAGAATTTAAAGTTCTATAATCAAATGTTATATATGTATATATATTATAATATATATTATTATTATTAATTACATGCAACTGGGAATTAAGATATACAGGCACTGGGGTAGGGGAATCCATCTTGCCCTCCCAGAAAGTCAGAGGAGTGATGGGGGAGGACATAGGAGAGAACAGATTAGGGGAGGGAGTATACAGTAGGATAGCTGTTTTGGGGTGGTGGGTAGGGGAAAGGTGGGGAGAAAATTTGTAACTCAAAATCTCATGGAAATGAATGATATAAACTAAAAAATAAACAAAAGTTCATCAAGAAAAAAATAAAATACATAAAAAAACATGAAAAGGCTTTTTTAAGAGCTAAAAGTCATTGATTAGGAGAAATTAAAATGTCAGAAGAATTTCAAAAGAAATAAAAACTATGGGAAAAAGCTTTAAAAGACATTTTACAGCTCAACATAAGATGTGCAAAACTTTACCCAACCAACGGACTCCTTGAAAATTGAATGGAACTAACAGAAATTAATGACTCCACAAGACAACAGGAAATTTTTTTTTTTTTAGAAAACCAAAAGACAAAAAGTAGAAGAAAATGGAAGGTGGGTAATAGCAAAAATAATTGACCTGAAAAATAAATCAAGGAGAGATGATTTAAGAATCTTCAGACTACTGAAAATCACCTCACATAATTACAGTGTGCAAGTAGAAGACTATACAAATAAGAAAAAAAGTGTACAGTGAACAATATTTAAAACCCACTTTTATATGAACCTGACAAAGTAGAGAATGCACACACACACACACACACACACACACACACACACGCGCGCCTGTATTTGGTTGAAGAAACATACTTCATGGAAGAGAAAAATAGGAAGAAAAGGGAAGAGTTAAGAGGAGAGAATGAGAGGGAAGATAAATCCAGGAAGAAGTCAGTCACAGGAAAAAAACTAATTAAAGAATAAACAGTGAAGAAGGGTTTTTAAAAAAAGGGTAATGTCATGTGACTCAGTTCTGAGGAGAAAAAAGAAGAGGGGCAAGGAAGAAAAAGGAGACTGCCTCAAACAAAGAGCAGTGGTTCTAAAAAAAAAAAACCTCCTTCTTGATTACCTCCATTACCTTCTTATTCTTTATACAAAGAGGGTAAGGGAGAGGGGAAAATAAAGAAAAAAGTATAACAGAATATGATAGGGAGAAGTAAAAAATGATCCTAACTGTGAATGGGATAAAATCACCATAAAAAGGAAGAGAACAGTAGAATGGAAACCAGAATTCAACCATGTATTAAAAGGTACACATTCAAAACATAAAGATTCACATAGTGTTAAAATAAGGGGCTGAAGCAAAATCTATTGTGCTTCACCTGAAGTCAAAAAGAAGGACTAGCAATTGTGATTTTAGACAAGGCAAAAATAAAGACAGGCTTAATTAACAACAGTAAACAAGGAAACTACATTATGCTGAAAGTTTCCAAAGACAAGAAATTAATATTAATGAAAATGTGCACTGAATGGCATAGATCTACATGCTTAAAGGAAGGATCTCTATATGTACACGGAGAAGGAGGCAGTAAAAATATGATAGGAAAGGAAAATCAATGTATTCCCTTCTTTTTTTTTTTTCAGAGTGGGGGAAGGCAATTGAGGTTAAGTGTCTTGCTCAAGGTCAAGTGTCTGAGGCCACATCTGAACTCAGGTCCTCCTCAGCCCTGGGCTGGTGCTCCATCCACTGCACTATCTAGCTGACCCAATGTACTTCTTTCAAACCCAGACAAATTTAAAAACAATAAAAATGAACTAAGAAGGTAAGGCCCTGAAGATAATTTTAGGAAAATTAGACCTCTGACAATTACTTAAAGGAAACAGGATGAAATAGAAATCTTTTTCAGCTGTGCATGCTATCTTTGCAAAAACTGATTATTAGGGCATAAACACCTCACAAACAAATGTAGAAAAAAATCAAACATATCATTCATGGAACATAATAATCAAGTCTCGTCTTGATTAAAGGATCACTGAAGAAACACTTAAATTAACTGTGGATGCTTTTCAGCCCAGGTAAACAACAAGATAGAAGGACAGACATTCTCTTTTACCTCAAACTCTCCCAGGCGGCGCCAAGATGGAGGAGTAAAATCAGGGACCTGCTGTAGCTCTAGCCCAAAGCCCTCCAAATACCTGTAACAAAAGGACTCTAACCAAATTCTACAGCAGCAGAACCCACAAAATGACAGAGTAAAAAAAATTTCCAGCCCAAGACACCCTGGAAGGTGGACAGTAAAGGCCGGTTACACCAGTGAGAGAAGACTGCAGCCTGGCATGAGCCATGCTGACACAGACAGGGCCTTGGAGAACCTAGATAAGGCCTCAGGGCACCGAATCAGCAGCAGCTGCGGCAGTTTCCAGACTTCCCAAGCCACAAACACCAAAGACAAGCACCAGCTTTTCCCAGTTCAGCCTTCTCTCTTCACATCAACCAAACATCCAAGCAGAGAGAGGCAGAAGAACTTTTGGGGAGCAGCATTGTGGAGGCAGAGAGAGGAGAACTGCCAGGGACTAGAGCTGCTGAGAGAGAGAGAAAACTGCCAGGCAAAGTGGCCCAGACTGCTGCCACTCTGAGCTGCCAAGAACTGAGGAAGGATGATTGTGATGCCAGTATTTGGTCTGTCTGTTTTGATGTTGTTTTGCCAGATTTGTCTGCTGGTAAAGGACAGTGCTGTTGTTGCAGAGAACCTTGCTGTTGTTTCAGGGGTCCTGAGACTGTTCTGTAGGCAGAGAGTGAATTGATAAGGACACTGGCAATGTATATTGTGGCTCTGGTAAGCTTTGTCTCCCCAGGAACAGAGATTGCTGAGAACTTGCTTCAGGTCAAGATGAAGAAAAGACCTTTCCTTGGGTATTAAATGCTGTGATGATATCTTAACCTTGTTGCTGCTGAGGGGTAGATGGCTTTTGTGCTCTCCATTGCCCCTTTTGAGAAGGTACTTGGCGTTAACTGATGATAATTGTAATTCAGTTGTGATCCAGGGGTGGGAAACTTTTGACTTTTTGTGCTCTGTGATTGACCAAATGAATGTACTTTGTTTATGATTGGAAACTAATCTCCAGTTGAATAGAGAGAAGACTTTGTGATCAACTAAATAAATGTACTGTCCAGGGGTGGAGTAGTATTTTGACTCGATACTTTGTGACTGAATTGAGAACTTGCTAAATGACTGAGTTATACTGTATTTTGATTTTCTCTGCTCTGTGAATGTTTTGCCTTAATCTGTCACTGAATAAATGGAGAGTTACTATGCTGGTATTCTGAACCTTGGAAGTTGCCTTTGCTTGGCATTACAGTTCATATTCAGAGGAAGCTAATGGAGCTTAAAAAAAAAAAGTCACTATTTTTCTAACTAGAAACATCCTTATTTCAATGAGAAATGATCCCAAGCACAAAAAAAGATTTTTTTTGGAAGAACTTAAAAAAGGATTTTAAAAATCAAATAATAGAGATCAAGGGAAAATTAGAAAAAAAAACAGTAGGAGCAATTTAAGAATACCAAGAAAATTATGAAAAGAAAGTCAACCACTTCAAAATCAAAATAAAAAATTTAAGGAAGAAAATAATTCCTTGAAAACTAAAATTGGGCAAAGAGAAGCTAATGATATTCTAAGACATAAAGAAATAATAAAACAAAATCAAAAGAATGAAATAATAGAAGAGAATGTAAAACATCTCATCAGAAAGATAAATGATCTGGAGAACAGATGAAGGAGAAATGATGTAAGAATAGTAAGACTGTGAAAATTATGTTAAAAGAATCTCGATACAATATTACAGGAAATTATTAAGGAAAATTGCCCCAAAAAGGCAAAGCAGAAATAGAAAAAATCCACTCATCACAACCTGAAATATTCCAGGAGAAAAACTTACAGGAATAATATAGCCAAGTTTCAATTCTCCCAGGTTAAGGAAAAAATATTGGAAGCAACAAGAAAAATAAATAAATATTATAGAGTGACAATAAGGATTACACAAGACCTAGCAACTACCACAGGTTTTGGAATACCATCTTTCATAGAGCAAAGGAGCTGGGATTACAACCAAGAGTAACTTACCAAGCAAAGTTAAATATATCCTGAATGAAAAAAATGAATATTTAATGAATTGAAAGACTTTCAAGTACTTGTGACAAAAACAGCAGGACTTCAGTGAAAATCCTTCATAAAACATTCCGAAAAATTATAAATATTAAGGACCAACTATAAGGGAAACAACAAGGTCAAATTGTTTACTTTTTATATATGAAAATATTATAAGTTATTTTATGATTATCATTTTCATTTGAGCAGTCTGAAAGAAAAGCTTGGGCTGAGCTGAGTATGATGGGGTAAATCTAAAATAAACAATTTAGGGAGAGATAAAAAGGAGCAATTATCTCATACAAATGAGGTCAAATAAAAGGAAGAAGATACAGACGCTACTGAGGAGAGGGCAGATAGTGCCGAAACCCTACTCCCATAGTCAATCAGTTAAAGAGGGAACATCATACATATTTAGAAGGGTATAAAAGTCTTCTAAATTCAGAAAGAAACATAAGGGGAAGGTGATAGGGTGGGGAAAGAGGATAAGGGAGGGATTCTTGGAGGGGTGGGTAGGTAAAGGAATAGGGGGGCAAGGCAATGGGTAGAAGTAAAGTAGAGGAGATAGGAGGGAAAGGAAAAGGGTAAGAAGGGCAGTGACAGAAAAAAGGAAGGAGGAAAATATATAACAAGTTATTATAATTTAGAATGTGGATGGGATGAATTTACCCAAAGCCTGGAAACTGATAGCATATTAAAAATCTGAATTAAAAAAATATATTCTTTCAAGAAATGCCATAAAAATGAGAGATTCACACAAACATAAAAGCGGGGGTTAGAAAGAGAATTTATTACACACACACACACACACACACACACACACACACACTCCCAGGGGTATTAATAATGGTCTCAGACAAAGTTAAAGCTAACAGATTTAATCAAAAGACAAAAATAGGGAAACTACACTATACGTCAGCCATACTATTCAATATCATTTTGGACTATTTAAAATATCTAAACACTACAAAATACCTGAAAGTATACTTGCCAAAACAAATATAGGAACTATATGAACATATAAAAACACTTTTTATAAAAAGCAAGATCTAAATAACTGAAGTAGTATTTACCGTTTATGTGTAAGTAAAATCAATATTTTTTAAAATGACAATTTTACCTAACTAATCTATTTATATAATGACATCCCAATTAAATCACTAAAAATTATCTTACTAAGTCAAAAAAATAATAATGAAATTTGGAAGAACAAAGGGTCAGAAACTTCAAAGAGACCAGGGGAAGATGTAAGGCAAACAAATTCAGTAGTATCAGACTTTAAAATCATATTATAAGGTAAGAACGTTGTTGAGACAAACTCTCAGATGGAATATGATCGGGTTGGAAAATTGCTATAGGTATATTGGTATAGGAAATGATGAGCTGGCTGAATTAGAAAAGCACAGAAAGAGTTGGACTTGTGAAGGAGGATGCTGTCTGCCTTCAGAGAAATAAATGACAGGTGAAGGTAAGCATAGTGTATAACACACAAAATATATGTGTGTGAATGTATATGTATGTGTGTATAATATATGTGTATATAAGATCATAAATATATGTGTGTATCTATGTATATATAAGCATGTATATATGTGTGCACACATGTGTATATGTATGTGTATGCATACACACATGCACTTAATTTTAGCCTTCTTTGAGGGAGGGAGTAAGAAGTGCACAACAAAGAGCAAAAGAAAACATACAAGGAAGCGACGAAAAGATGGACAGCTTTGAAAATGAGTAGTATTTACTATACAGGCTTTCTTGAAATGGAAATTTATTGTTTAATATTTAATCCTCTCCTGTGTTCTGTGTACAAGGCATTGTTACTGTTTTTTCTCTTCTTTTTTTGTATTTAAGCTCAAAATTTTTTTAAATTGTATTTTTAAAAAAGAAAATACAAAATGCTCAAACTACCAAAAGACCAAATAGAGATCTTAAATAACCCAGTCTCCAAAAAGGAAATCTAAAGGACCTACCAAAGAATAACTCTTGTTCATGATAGATTCAGAGCAGAATTCTACTAAACTTTTAAAGAATTGTTAGTACCCATACTTCACAAATTATTCTCAAAAACTGAGAAAGCATCCTACCAGAATCCTTTTTTATGAAATAAAGTCCTAATACCTAAATCAAGGAAAGACAAAACAACAAAAGAAAACTACAGGTCAATATTATTAATGAACATTGACTCAAAAATTTTAAACGAATCCTATCAAATAAATTGTAACAATTTAATCAAGAATCATTCATTATGACCAAGTGAGATTTATATCTGGGATGCAATGTTAAATGTTAAAAATGTTTTTAAAAAATCAATGTAATTAATCATATTAAAAACCAGAAACATCCAAAACCATATGACCATCTCAACAGACCGAGAAGTCTTTGAAAAAACACAACATTCCTTTATGCTAAAAATCTACAAAGCATACACATAAAGGAACCTATTTGAATTAAAAAGAAGATATCTGAAGCCAAAAGCCAGCAATATATACAAGAGGGATACACTAGCAGCGGTTCTCAACCTGTGGGTTATGTTCAATTTGTAACAATGAAAATACATCCTGCATATCAGATATTTACATTGCGATTCATAACAGCAGCAAAATTACAGTTATGAAGTAGCAACGAAAACAATTTTATGGTTGGGGGTCACTACAACATGAGGAACTGTATTAAAGGGTTGTGGCTTTAGGAAGGTTGAGAACCACTGTGTGACTAGAACGTTTTCCAATAAACAGAGATATAAAGGAAAGATGCCCACTCTTTCACCTATTTTTGATATTGTTATGGAAATGCTAGTAACAGTAATAAGACAAAATAAAGAAATTAACAGAATAAAAATTGTTAAAGATGAAACTATGATGGCTTCCTGATCTTATTATAGTTTACTTGGAAAATCATAAGGAATCAGCAAAGGTTTTGATTGAAACAATGGCTTTGGCAAAGCTGCAGTTTACAAAATAAATTCTCAAAAATCACAAAACATAAAAAGCAATAATAGAAAAGTGAAATTCCATTCAAAAAACTACAAAATGAATACTATATCTGGGGATCAGAGTATGAAAGCATACAAAAGATTTTTATAGGTTCAATTGCGAAGTAGTCCTTAAAGAAATAAATAGCAACTTAAGTAGGCAGCCCATGTCAGTAAAATAAAAACGACAACACTACAAAATTAACTTGTAATGCTATCCCATTCAAATTGCCATGGAGGTATTTTACAGAAAGTGATAAAATAATAACGAAATTCATTTGAAAATCAAGTGAAATTATGAAAAGAAATATGGATGATGGGAAAATTGCACATTTAAACCTCAAATTATATTATAAAACAGCAGTCATCAAAAACCATATGGTATTGGTTAAAGAATAAAGAGGCTGTATAGTAAAAACTACTCATTTTTTTCTGGCATATTCAACCAGTTTATTTGCAATCATTTGACTCCCAGTAACTCCCATCAGCTAGGGAGATAGCCCTTGGGCAAATCTGCAAAAGCAGTTTATTGCCTGTTCCTGGAGCATGGCAGAAGGGGGTACACAAAGAAAAAAAACTATGGGTCAACTCAGGCTCTTAACATAAATCAGGTGTCCTATGTTAAGTTTGAGCTGCCCTTCATATACAGCTATTTCTCAGAAGAGCTCCAAGGCAAATGTAAAGCTTTCTAACTACTCCTTTCCTGGAATTTCCAGGTTTTGTAACAGGGTTCAGAGCCCTGTGAATTAAAATCTAATCAAATATACAGGCTTATCCTGGGGATACAGGTGGAAAAGTGATCCAATAGGATGAGGTGAAACAGCATGGCTACAAACAAAATGGGGGGAGTTTGACATGACCTAGGGAACTGGGGTGGGGGAAATGGGAAACCAAAAATGAGTACGCAGCTTTATCATTTCATTTCTTCAAACTTCAGGATGTGAGACTCCATGCTCAAGCAGCCAGTGATTTTTCCTTTCATGACTTGACGAACAGCTTGCTTGGAACCGAGAATATCTTTTTCTAGCATGAAGGGCTTAGTCAGAGATGGGATGGCCCAGAAATCATCACTATCCAGGCTGCACAGACTGCACTGGAAGAGTGCCTGAACAACCAAAATCAATGAAGAGTACCACGGCCCAGTCACCTATTCGGTCCAACACCCAGTACCTGTTCCAAGCCCCACCATCATCGTCCCCCAGGTGACATTCCCCCAAGCAGCAGATCCCATGCTGAACCTCTGCCTCCGCCAAATAAGGTTGCTGCTCCTCCACTTCTGCCAGGGCATAAAACAACTTCTCCATGTTCATATGAGCCTCCTCAGTGAGGTGTATGGCTCAGAAGAAGGGCATTTGGGGAATCGTCTCTGTCACCAGCAGCCCCACCACCCCATGGATGCTGCAGGTGATGGCCAGCCAGCTTAGGTCTTGGAAGCAGTCCCTTAGAAGGAACACCAAGAAGGAACCTCTCATCTCCATGGGAACCGTGTACGAAGCTGTCCTTGGTCTTTCAGTTACATTAGGGGAAACAGGTGCTAGAGGGGTCTGACTGGCAGGGGCAGGAGTTACTACCGCTTTCTCTTCTTCACCAGGAATCACCACAGCTTTGTCTTCAAAAGGAACATTCTCCAAAGCTGGTAACTCTGTGTTGCCCTTTGTGGAGTTCAAGCTCTTCTTGGGATCCAGTTGTTTGAGTTCAGGTACAACTTCTGGTTATGAAACATCTGTCCATTCAGCTTCTTCACTGCAAGGTGCACATTCTCAGCAGAGGCCAGGTCAACAAATGCAAAGCATTCTGGACTTTCTGGACACAGAAAGAACCAAAGTCCTTCAGAAGGGATAGAATATTGTCCTCTTTGGTGTCCAATGGAAGATTTCCAACATACACTTCTGATTCTTTCCTCCTGTGTCCCAAGGTTTTATGCTGCTCTGACTTCCCATTCTTCTTGGGGTACTTAGTAAAGGGTCGGTGTTCACCACTGCTCACAGATACGTTTGCAGTTCTTAATTCTTTTTGAAGGAATCACCAGACTTCTCAACCCCCTTGCACTCACTTTCTTTTCACAGGCCTTTCCACATGCAAAGCGGTGATAGAGCAAAGAGAGAGGGTGAGAGAGAGGAAAAGAGCTACCCTTCTTCCACCTTCTCACTACCTCTGCCTCCTGTGGCTGCAATACTACTCATTTTCAAATAAAGAATAAAGTCTAATAGAATAGACTAGACAAGAGAGATTCAGAAACAATAGAACTTTATAACTCAGGGTTTGATATAGTACAGAACATAAACTAAGGTATGGAAAAACTCGTCATTTGATAAAACTAATGAAAAACTGGAAATCAAGTCTGACAGAAATTAGGCTTAAATCAACAATTTATACCATATTTCACAATACATGGTAAATGGATATCTGACCTTGATATTGAAGATAATACTATAAAAAATTAGAAGAGAAACAGATCATGTTGTGGGCGAAAGATGTATTTTTAACCAAATAAGAGACAGAGGCAATTTCAAATGATAAAATAAATATGATCATATGAAACTGAAAAGCTTCTGTACAGACAAAATTAATGCACCTAGCATGTGAAAGGATATAGTTAAATGGGGGAAAATGTATGTATCAAATTTTTCTGATAGGGGTTTGATAACCAAGATATATAAACAATTCATATATACATATATACATATATACATACATATACACACATATATGTATGTATGTATACACACATGTATACACATATGTATATACAGTTAATATTAATTCTCCAACAGATATAACAGTCAAATGATATGAACATTTGTCAAAAGAACTACAAAATATTCACATTTATATGAAGAATTATTTAAAACACTAATAATAAGAGAAATGTAAGTCACAACAACCCTAAGGTTTTATCTCACACTCTACAAATTGGCAAAAATTACCAAAAAAATGTAACAGTCACTACTGAAAGAATTGTGGAATGATAGGGATACAATGTTGGTAGTCGTGAAATGGCACAACTATTTTGGAAAGCAATTTGGATGCAAATAAAATAAGTATAATATCCATACTCTTTGAATCACAGACTCCATTGGGATTATATCCCAAGTAAGTTATCTATAAGAAGAAAGCTCTCCAAGAAAAGCTCAAAATAAGTGCAAAAACAGGCATGAATCAAATATAAAAAATGATTAAACATATTAGTGGAGCATAGAAAAAAATACTGATCAGATCTATGGATAGAGGAAGAACTGATGAACAAACAAGAAAAAAAAGCTCATAGGAGGTAAAATTATTAATTTCGATTGTTTAAAATCAAGAAGTTTTTATACAAACAAAACTAATGTAGCTAATGGTAGAAGAATGTAGTTAAATATAGAAGAAAAATAGAAAACTGGAATGGGGAGAACTTTGGAGCAAGCTTCTCCAATAAAGGTCACATTTCTTAAGTATCTAGGGAACTGAGCCAAATTTATAAAAATAAGGGCCATGACATCTGAGTTAACATGGCTGAGACTGGGGGACCTGTATTTTAGCCAGGGAATGAAACCTTGAAAGTACCATGGGCCCTCTTCTCCTTTAACAGGAAACATCTTGGTGATCATCTAAGGAAGAACCTAGCTATGCAGAGATGTTTTTTGGTCCTGCAGGGAGGGGAGGAGAGTAACAGGTACTACAAGGACACTGGGGTTCTTTTGCAGCAGAAATCCTTTCACTGGGCTTTTGGTGTCACAGAACCAGGCTGCTTTGGAGTCATCGATGTCAACTTTGGGAAATCTACCCTGTTTGTTCTCAGACTTGGTGAAAGCCGTGCCACCTGGATGGGAAAGATTCAGTCCTGTGAGCACTTCAAGGAGAAGTACACCTTGGATGGTGTGCAGTATTCAGATGACATAGCCAAGGTCCTGGCTTCAAGGACTCCATTGGTTCTTCTCACCCTGCATGGTGTTAATATGGATAGTGGCAGTGTCTGCCGGGAGGCTTCCTTTGAAGGCACCAGCCAATTTAAAGTCAACACCATTCTTCACCAAGAAATTGTGGAGTGCCTGTTTGAACACTACTGCTATTCCCACAGTGGGATGCTCCACAGTTCCTACACATGGATCTGTGGCAGTGGAGAGAATGCTGTTGTCTTACACTGTGGACATGCAGGAGCTCCAAATGACAAGATAATTCAAGATGGAGACTTGTGCTTGTTTGACATGGGAGGTGAATATTACTGTTTCTCATCTGATATCACCTGCACCTTCCCTGCTAATGGGAAATTCACCCCTGACCAGAAGGCCATCTATGAAGCTGTACTGAGATCCTCCTGGGCTGCCATGTATGCCATCAAACCAGGTGCCTAGAAGTAACTCTAACAACAGCTGCAGAAAACTGCAAAAATTGAGGACAGAGCACTCTCCACTCTGGAAACAGAGTCCTATCTTGGCAAAGGGCTCAACATCCAAGTAATTGGCTGGGAAAATGAGCAAATAGAGGGGAAAAAATCAGACTATAAAAATCTTTCTTTGGTGAAAAAGAAGAACAAATACAATCAAAAGAAGACAACAAAGTCAAAACTCCTACATCAAAAAGCCTCCAAGAAAAATATGAATTGGTTGCAGGCCATGGAGGAGTTCAAGAAAGATTTTGAAAATTAGGTAAGAGAAGTAGAGGAAAAATTGGGAAGAGAAATGAGAGGGATGCAAGAAAATCATGAAAAATGAGTCAACAACTTGCTAAAGAAAACCTCCAAAAATGCTGAAGAAAATAATACCTTAAAAAACAGACTAACTGAAATGGCAAAAGAGGTCCAAAAAGCAAATGAGGAGAATACCTTAAAAACAGAACTGACCAAATGGAAAAGAAGATCCAAAAGCTCACTGAAGAAAATAATTCCTTCAAAATTAGAATGGAGCAAATGGAAGCTAATGACATTAGGAGAAATCAAGATATTATAAAACAGAACCAAGCAGTAGCAAGGTGAAAAGTCCCAACAGAAGCCAGCAGCAAGGCCTTATGTGGCAAAAGGCAGCGTAAAGGCCCTGCCCACCCAGGCACAAGCCAGTAGTGAGATCCTGTGCCCCAGCACAAAGCAGCCAAGAGTGGGCCAGGCCCAGTGCAAGTCAGCAACAGTCCTTGGGGGCAAATGAATCTGCAGCAGTTATTTCCAAAGCTCTCAGCTCACAGATGGTAGGGGTGTCAAGACAACTGGTCAGAAAGAGATTACAAGGGACCCTTTGCTGGCACTAGCTGCAGGACTCTATTGCATTGCCTATACAAAGAGCCAGGAAGCAGGCCCAAGTTCCAGTCCAAAAGTGAACAACCCTATAGCACCTGACCATAAGGAGCAGGATAAAAAAACAGTACTTGTGATCACTCACACCCTAGAGAACAGGCCAAAAAATCAGTGATCATACCTCTCCTTAGAAAACACCACCTTAGAAGAACTGAAAACCTACAGATGTCTAGAATGTTGTTATGAAAACAACAGAACAAAAAACCTGAAGCCCCCTCCATCCCAAAAGCAAAGCCCAACTCTAACATAAAGTTAAAAATCAATAAATAGGCTGGTAAAATGAGGAAGTAACCAAAAAAAGAAGGAAAAAAAAAACCTGACCATGTAAAGTTACTATGGTGACAGTGAAAATCAAAACACAAATTTAGAAGAGAACAAGGCCCAATGGAAGAGTCTAAAAAGGACTTAAAACTAAAATAAATGAGGTAGAGGAAAAATTGGGAAAAGAAATGACAGTGATACAGGAAGAAAATATCACCTTAAAAAACAAAACAGGCCAAATGGTAAAAGGGATGCAAAAATTCACCAAAGAAAACTCTTTAAAAAGTAGAATCGACCAAATGGAAAGAAGGTATAAAAGCTCATTAAAGAAAATAATCCCTTAAAAATAAGAACTGGGCAATTGGAAGCTAATGACTCCACAAAGTATAACAAAAAAACAAAATTTATGAAGAAATAGAAGAAAATGTGGAATAACTCATTGGAAAAACAACTGATATGAAAAAAAAGATACAGGAGAGATAATTTAAGAATTATGAAAGCCATGATCAAAAAAAACCCAAAACCCTAGACATCATCTTTAAACTACACTGATATCCTAGAATCAGAGAGTAAAATAAAAATGGAAAGAATCCACTGCTTACCTCCTGAAAGAGATCCCAAAATGAAAACTCCCAGGAATACTATAACCAAATTCCAGAACTCCCAGGTTAAAAATAAAATACGGCAAGCAGCCAGAAAGAAACAATTTAAATATTGTGGAGCCACAGTCAAGATAAAACAAGATTTAGCAACTTCTACGTTAAAGGAGCAGAGTGTTTAGATTATGATATTCTGGAGGGCAAAGGAGCTAGGATTACAACCAAAAATCACCTATCCTGTAAGACTGAGTATAATCCTGCAAGGGGTAAAAAAGAATATTTAATGAAATAGAGGACTTTCAAGCATTCCTCATGAAAAGATAAGAGCTAAATCAAAAAAATCTGATTTTCAAATAGAAGTTCCAAGAAAAACATAAATCTTCTAAGGTAAACATTAAAGAGAAAGCATAAGGGATTCAATAAGATTAAACTGTTTAAACTCCTACATGGGAAGATGATATATGTTAACTCAAAAAACTTTATCATTATTAAGACAGTTAGAATACATACATACATATATATATGTATACACACACATGTAGGTATAGACAGAGGACATGAGTGTGCATCAACTACATTGGGATCATCTTCACCCCATCCCCACCCCTCACAAAAAAAAATGGAAGGATAAGAAAGAGAGAATGGGTAAGTAGAGGTTGAATGAGGTAAATTATCTCACATAAAAGAGGTGTGAAAGAGCTTTTATAATGGAGGGAAGATGGGGGTAACAGGCAATACTTGAACCTTACTCACATCAGAATTGTTGGCAACAAGGGATAACACACAAACTCAGGTATAAAAATCTATTTTAACCTACAGGGAAGTAGGAAGTGAGGGAGATAAGAGAAAGGAGAGGAGCTGACAGGAGGAAGGGCAGAGTTGGGGAGGTGATTGTAAAAGCAAACTCTTTTGAGGAGGAATAGTGTGAAAGGAAAGAAAGAAGGATAAACAAAGGAAAAAATAAGATGGAGGGAATGAGATGAACTCATCCTTAAAACAGAGAGTAGAGCATATTAAAAACCAGAATTCTAAAATATGTGGTTTACAAGAAACATACCTGAAGCAGAGGGAAACACATAGAGTAAAGTTAAGGGGCTGGAGCAGAATCTACTATACTTCAGCTGAAGTTAAAAAAAAGGGGGGGGGGGTAGTGATCATGATCTTAGGCAAAGCAAAAGGAAAAATAGATGTAATTTTAAAAGATTAGCAAGGAAATGATATCTCACTAAAAGATACTATAGACAATTAAGTAATATCAATACTAAATATAAATGCACCAAAGGATATAGCATCCAAATTCTTAAAGGAAAAGATAAATGATTAACAGGAAAAGATAGACAGTAAAACTCTACTAGTGGGGGAATCTTAACTTTCCCCTCTCAGAACTAGATAAATCTAAGCACATTAAAAAAAATAGTAAGAAAGAAGTTAAAAAGATGAACAGAATTTTAGAAAAGTTAGATATGATAAACCTCTGGAGAAAACTGAATGGGAATAGAAAGGAATGAAATTTTTTCTCAGTGGCATATGGCACTTACACAAAAACTATCCATGTATTAGGGCAGAAAAACTTCATAAAATGATGCAGAAAAGCAGAAATATTACATGCATCCTTTTCAGGTTATAATATAATTTTAATAAGCATTTAAGAAAGCTTGTGGAAACATAGACTGAAAATTAATTACAGGGAGATGGAGCCAAGATGGCAGAGAAAAGATATGGACTGCCTTGAGATCACCCCAAAACCCCTAAATAATGCCCTATAACAAATTCTGGAGTGGCAGAATCCACAAAAGGATAGGGTAAGAAAATTTCCAGTCCAACACAACTTATAAGGTCAGTAGAAAGGTCTGTTGCACCTGGGTGAAAATGAAGTGGAGTCCAATGCCAGATGCACCAGCACAGCCTGGGCCCCAGAAAACCAAGAACAGGTCCTGAGAGTCACTGAATCCTCAGCGGCAGTGACTGCTTCTGGAGTTCTAAGTCCACAAATGGTAAGGGGGTCAAACAACTTGTCTGAAGGAGATTACAGGAGTCCCTCTGCTGGCACTGGGGGCAGGACTCTGTTGCTTTGCCCATACTCAGATCCAAAATCAAAGGAGAAATTAATTAAATTTAAAGTAAGAAAACCATTGAGCTAATAAATAAAACTAGGGGCTAGTTTTATAGGGAAAAAACAACAAAATAGATATGCCATTGGTTAATGGTAATTCTAAACTAAATTACCAGTATCAAAAATGAAAATGGTGAATTCACCACCAATGAAGAGGAAACTAAAGCTATTATTAGAGCTATCTACCCAATTATATGCCAATTAATCTGGCAATTTATGTGAAATGGATGAATATTCACAAAAATATAAATTTCCTAGACTAACAGAAGGCGTAGAATACTTAAAAGTAACTCCATCTGAAAAAAAATAACTGAACAAGCCATAAATGAGCTCCCTAAGAAAAAAATCTCCAGGACAAGATGAATTCACAAGTGAATTCTATCAAACATTTTAAAGAACAACTCATTGCTATATTACAGAAAAAAGCAAGCAAAGAAGGAGTCTTACCAAATTCCTTTTATGACACAAATATAGTACTGATAACTAAACCAGAATGAGCAAAAACAGAGAAAGAAAATTACAGAGCAATTTCCCAATGAATATTGATGCAAAAATTTTAAATAGAATAATAATATGGAGGTTACAGCAATAGGTCACAAAGATCACACACTATGAACAGATGCAATCTATACCATGGAAGGTTATTTCAATATTAAGAAAACTATCAGCATAAGTGACTATATCAATAACAAAACTAACAAAAATCATAAGATTCTCCAAATAGATGCAGAAAAAGCTTTTCACAAAATACAATACCAATTCTTATTAAAACAGTAGAGAGCACAGGAATAATGGAGCTTTCCTTAAAATGATAAGTAGTATTTATCTAAAGCCAGCAGTAATTATTATAACAAGAATAAGCTAGAAATGCTAGCTATTTGGTAATAGGAGAAAAAAAAGAAATTGAAGAAACTAGAATAGGCAATGAGAAAACAAAACTATCACTTTTTGCAGATGATATGATGGTATATGTGGAGAATCCCAAATAATTAACTGAAAAAACTATTTTAAATAATTAACAGCTTCAGCAAAGTTGCAGGATATAAAATTTATATAAAATACAGTTGCAGAAACAAGAGAAATTTGGGAGGCACAGCAGAGACACCAGAAGGTGGGGTGAGCAGGTAGGAACAGAGTCACAACACAATGCACAACAATAACTAGGTGCAAGCTCAGCAGAAAGCAGAAGCCAACAGAAACCAGGCCCAAACAGATAAGTGAAACAACAGAACAAAGGAAACCTAAACATCTGATCCAGGAGTCAGGCTGTACTTCGAATAGCCTGCTCCTGGTTTTCCCAGTGATGCCACTGTAAATCAGAGCTTGCCTGACCTCTGAGGTCCAGGGCTCTGCCCTGTCCTGGGACTCCAGCCAGAAGGCGTTAGCTGCCTTTTAAGATTGCTAATACATTTTAGATACTGTTCATGTGTATGGAAACATCAAGGACATGATTACCATCAAGACCTCCTTGACATCACTGTCTGGCATCCTGGAACTGAATAAAGCAGCACTGGAAAGCCTAGTGACCTATAGTTACCTTCTTTGACTTTTTACTCTATAAAAACCTTGCTCATGGTATCAATAAATGGATTGCATTGATAATCTCGCCTGGCCCATGTTATTCCACATTTCCATGTTGTAGTGCACCATTTAGTGCTGGTAACAATAGAAGACACCAGATACCTCAGTGTCCTCTGGTGTCATAAATGTGAACTACCTGCAACAACTGTGCCCTGATCTCATACATGATCCACTCACACAGCATATAGGCAGAAAAGCATTCCCCATATTTGTGGGGCAAATGCTCCATTTTTACTTTTATTTCCATGTTATTTCATCAAATGCCTTTGCTTTGAACTAATGGTAACTTCTAGCTGACTACTAAAAGTTAACACATCAGTGGAAGACCATGAGATGTTGTTCTAAGTGAATATAGAGTAACTTGAACTTTTAGTAGCTTTTCTGGTGACCCATGAGATCCATATGCCCTAAATCTTTTACCCTCATCATTATATTGTACAGTTTACAATGTCTCACAATTATCACTTCAAAATGTTTGCCAAACTGAGTTTGTGTACATTTGAAAACAAAATCTGTAATTAGATATTTCTTTTTCAAAAACATAACCAAGGTTATTTAAATACTATATTTTAAGTGTCATTCATTTATTCAATTCTGAAAATATCACCATATTTTAGCAAAAAGATAAGAACAGTTAAAAAGTATAAACACCACAGGTTCCTAGTTTAAAAAAAAACAAAACAAAACTATAAGCACTAACCAACTATAGATAAACAATTATGCTATTAAAAAAAATCATAGAATCTTTCTCACCAGGCAATCCTCCATCAGAGGCAGAAGGCTGTCTGGGTCCTGAAAGTACAAAGAGTGGGAAAAGAAGGTGTGTATTCCATCCACTTGCCATTTGTCCTAACTCTTCTTTCTCATCGACATGATAAAACTTTTGGCGGTAAGGAAAGCGCAGGCTGTAGTCAACCTACAAAGTAAAAAGGGGAAAAAAATCAATTCTATAAGACATTAAAATGCACAGGGGAAAAACACTTAGGTCCAAAGTTTAGAGTTGATAAAAAAAACACAAACAAACAGTGCCTAGGGAACAGCAGAAACGTCCAAATGGACAAATAAAAATAGTCAATGTCAAAGAATGGAAGTAACCTTGTCTTGAAATTTACAGCAAATCCTACCAGTGTCCACTCAAATGGATTATATTCATCTGCTTTCACTATTTTCTCTTCATCTCCTAACATCTCAAAGAAGTTCCTAGAATCCCGAACATCAGAACATTATCAAACAGAATAAATGGATAAACACTCAAACCAGTTCTTATGGATTCTCATTGGTTCTGTGCTCCTCACTCCAAAATAGGAACCAAGACCTACTGTGCCAGTCACTTATAAAACTTTCCATTCATCTCCCTGCAAAAAGGTACTAGATCTGAAACATTATGAAAGTAAACAAATCTTAACCACTCCAGCAGTCAAGAAACTGAATATTTACATGCCATCCTGTACCAGAAGAGCAAAGACCTGGAGATCAGTATGCTCTTTAACAGAATTACATAGCTAGAGGGGACTGTGAGAGATCAACTGGTCTAGTCTCCTACTTTAAACTAACCTTTCATGTTCTAACTAGTCAGGGGTATTAGATAACAAGAGGACATCCTAAAATCTCCTTCTGTTCAAATTTTTAAGAACTCGATAGAGCTCACTGACAGAGAAGAATTAAATTAAGGTAGATGGGTGAAATAGGTAACTAAGTAACTTGGAGAGCTCAACTAGAGGAAAGAATACATTAAAATCATCAGACCCAGGCAGAATAAGAGAGCTTTAATAAAAATTTCCTTACCCTAAGTGGCAGGCGTGCACTTCTGTTTCCGAAGAACTGAGTAAAAATAACTGTAGATAACACCATGTATGATAAGCGTTGTGAAAAATTTGCTGTGGTATATGCCGTAACTGAAATGGAAGGAGTCAAGCAGTGCAATAAAAAACGTCTAATCATTTCATTTACCTTAGAAGAGAAAAAAGTAGCAGCCTATTCCACAAATAAGGTATGGCAAATTTCAAAACACTTTGAGGCTCTGTAAAACTTTTTTTCATTCACAAGTTCTTCTTCTCTTAGGGAAGGAGATACATCAAAATAGTGACTCTCAAAATAAATATGCATTGTATCTATTTCAACGTAATTTCATACCTGAAAGAATATTGTCAAATTAGGTATTTCTTTGACTAATTCTATACCTTAACCTTCTGATTTCCTTTGAACCTATCATAAGCTGATGAAAGATAAAGGAAGAAAAAGGAACGAGCATTTATTAAGTGTCTACTGGGTGTTTTACACCTTCTAATTTGATCCTGCCTATAAGGTAGGTACTATGACCCCCATTTTACAACTCAAGAAACTGATGTAGATCACAGTCACTTGACTTGCCTAGGATCACATAGCTAGTATCTGACATCTCATGTCTTCCTGACTCCAGGCCCAATGAGTTCTATCCACTGTGCCACTTAGCCACCTAACTGTCTAAGGGGTTTACTAGCATTACTTAACAGTTAGTAATAGTATTTCCTCCTGCAGAACAAATTACAGTAAGTATATTCTAAAAATGAAAATGAAACACTACAGTAGTTAAGACCTGAAAGTAAACAACCCATGACAAGCACCCAACAGTACAAATAATAATGCAACTTTCCTCCAAAAGGACCATCAAGGGGACAGAGCAAAGATGGCTGAGAACAGGCACGCACTCCCCTGAGAGCACCCGAACTGGAACACAGGCAGCAGTGGGTCAGTGGGAGGGGCTTCCAAGAGAAGTACTGGAGCAATGACTGCCATGCTGGTTGGGTACCCCAGTCTAGGTGCCTGTAGTGACTGCCCTCAAGGGAATCAGAGTGACACTACAGCCAGTTATAAAAGTGGTTATGATTCCCTCTTTAATATGTCAAAGAACAACTGAGCACTGGGGAAAGTATCTGGCAAACAGATAAAACCACTGAACTCAAGTCGTTTGAATTCCTTGCTAGATATTCAACCAAGTAATCCTTGTAGGCTTAGAGAATGTGGCACTGAAAACAGAAGGGTCAGATCAACAAAAACAACACTGAAATGAGGCCAAACTCACAAAAATTGTAGTGACTAATCTTCACTGAAGAGGGAAAATCTTGGAATTGGAAAAATCTTTGAAAAAACTTTTTTCTCTTACTAGAAAGATAGGGGCTACAAACAATACAAGGACTATCAAATATGGTTCCTTTTAGTTGAATTTTGCTCATATTTTTCTTTGTTACAAAGTAGGGGAGGGATTTTTTGGGAAGATAGGCAGAAATTTTTTACAGCATACTCAAAAACATTCAAGTGGATCTATGATTTGATATTACCTCTCACCCAGTCATGCTTGTCAACCCTGAATGACTTTTTATCCATGTCCTTCCATAAATTTGGAGGTGGATCTATTGTGGGGTATCCCTTACTTTCTCCTAGAATTACCAGGATACCAGTGGAGTCCTTGGACTAAACACATGTCAAATCTCACACTTGCCACTTGACCAGCTGATTTTTTTCAATCATACACTTCCCTAATAAGAACCTTTACTGCTATTCTTCCAAGTGTTTTATTTATCATATATGGCAGTCCACTTACACTCATTAAGTAACTTTTCATTTCCCGGGGGGGGGCGGAGCCAAGATGGCAGCACAGCAGCAGCAACATATCGCAGCTCTCACGTAGCCACCCCAAAATACCCATGGAATAGGACTCTAAACCAATCCTAGAACTCCAAAACGCACACAAAGATACTTCCCACTAAAGTCAGCTCGGCCACGAGGAACCATATCAGCACTGCGAACTGAAACCAGCCTGGCCTGAAGCTGCTGCTGAGCCCCGGGGGCAGCCAGATGAGAGGAGCTGAGCGGATTAGTGGCAGCTGCAAGCAGCGTTCAGAACTAGGTCACTGGGGATTGCCAAGTTGGGAGGGAG
>CM053583.1:319419836-319469619 GCA_028627135.1 Pseudochirops cupreus | reverse complement strand
TCCATTTAAACTATAGTCTTTCTATATCTTTCTCTGAGTTTAGATATCTCCTTCCGTCCAGAGGATTGTAGAGTTGTCTTTAGCTGTGCATTGTTGAGGATAGTCCAGTTTATCAAGGTTGGTCATCACACATACGATGTGTCTGTGATTGTGTACAAGCTTTTCCTGGTTCTGCTCTTCTCACTTAGCATCAATTTGTATAAGCCTCTCCAGGTAATTATGAAGTCCATCTCCTTCCCATTTCTTATAGCACAGTAGTATTCCATTACATTCATATACCACAACTTGTTTAGCCATTCCCCAATTGATGGGCATCCCCTATATTTCCAGTTTTTTGCAACCACAAAGAGAGCTGCAATAAATATTTTTGTACGTATGGGTCCTTTTCCCACTTCTGTGATCTCTTTGGCATATAATCCCAACAGAACTCAACCTTTTTTTAAAAAAATGAATGTTAAAAATTTTTGTTTACATGTAATTGAGAGTAAAATTAAGTTAAAATTAATTTTTTTTAAAAAAGCAACCCATATGTTCTTTGCCCATAAGGACCTTTTGTACTCATAGGAGAGTTGATACATGTACACAAGTACTATGTTGTAATAAGTGTCACATGAATGGTAAAAAACAAAATGCTGTAGGTATTTCTAGGAGTGCTCCTTACTGAAGAAATAAATAGGCTCTAAATTGGCATTTAAATTGGACATATAGAATCTATTTAGAGGCAACTGGTGGCACAGTGGATAGAGTGGTGGCTTTGGAGTCTGGAAGATCTGAGTTCAAATTCAGCCTCAGACACTTAGCAGCCCAGTGACCCTGGGCAAATCACTTGATCTCTGTCTACCTCAGTTTCCTCAACTGTAAAATGGAGATAATAATAACACCTACCTTCTGATTTATCATGAGGATCAAATGAGATAATTTTTGCAAAAAACACGTAACACAGTTCCTTGACACATTGTTGCTATGTAAATATTTATTCCTTTTCCTTCCTTTCCTATTTCCTTCTGTAATAGAATAGGAAGGAAAGGAGTGCTGGGCTTGAAGTTTAGACCTGTGTTCAAGTCCTTCCTCTGATAATTACTAGCTTTGTGATCCTGGTCAAGTCATCTAATGTCTGTGCCATAATCAGTGCCCCGCCTAGGACTTATCTACTGAGCTATATAGGTTGTAATTGTTCTTAAGTCATATAGACTTTACTCCAATGGAGGAAATTTCCACAGTGGGATTTTCTTTTGCTTTTCTTTGTATTCCCTAGGACTTAGCATAGTGCCTGGCACAGAGTTTAATGCTGACTGACTGATTCATATTGTTAAAAGTCATTGCTTCATTTGTGTCAGAGTCATAGAATGTTAAAAGCTGCCAAGGACCTTAGAAGTCATCTAATTCAAACTCTTAAATGACTTAATTTTTTTTTCATTATAACTGAAATGTCAACATAAAAAATAATCAAATAAACATGCAGAATAAAGACGAAAACACAAGCACTGGCTTCCAGCCAGGATAGCCGTCTGTAGGGCAGCAGGCAGCCCAGCTCCTGTACACCTACTCAAGCAACAAATATCACCCGACTTAATAACAACTCAGAAACCTAACGAGAAATTACAGTGAGTGACTTCATCTGGAAGTGCATGAAAAGTCAGGCCGAAGCCCATGGACAACAGGAAAAAAGGCCTAATAAAAACTACTGTCATCACAGGGAAAGAAAACGGAAGACCCAGGGGGTCAGGAATAAGCTAGTGATAGCTGTAGTCCACAGGGCCGCATACCGAGAGGCAGCAAGAGCAGAGGGTTCCCTCCGGAAAGCTCTAGGGTGGTTGGAATCCCTCAGCATATGCCCTGGAAGAGGCAGCATTAAGATCAGATATCCCAGAACCAGGATCTTCGAGGTCCTTAGCATTCCGTTCTGAGTAGCTAAAGAGGGCCCTGAAAATCCAGAGAGAGAGGGAGGCGTGACACCCACTAGTGCTTTTAGCACAGGTGCGCAGTGGGGAGATAGAGGACAGCACAAGAATCATAGTAACCCAGGGTAAAACCAAGCAATACCAAATACCTTACTCGTAAGCACAGCAGGTTACTGTGGCACAAAGACCCGATTCAGGAGCTAACTCTGTAAAGATAAGTGAACAAAAGACACTAGCCACTGCAAAAGAATTATTGATCCAGAGAAAGAAAGAAAAAATCCAACCTAGAGATTAACTCTGTAACTGTAAGCAGACACTCAGAAAGGGAGAAAAATGCATTTTCCACAAAGCCCACACAAATACATGTAAGGAATGAAACATAAAAATAAAAGTTCCAGAAGAAATAATTGGAAGGTGTTAAAGGGGGTTAACGAAGGAGAATAAATGCTTTGTAACAGAAAGTGGTAGATCTCAATCAAGTAATGGACTACCTGAAAATTAGAAACAGAAACCAGTGACTCCTTAGATAAGAAATATTAGAGCAAAATGAAAAGATTGATAAATATGTAAAATGTCTGATATTTTTTAAAACAAAAAAAAACACCTGGGACTTGGAAAACATGAGAGGGAGGGATGATTTATGAACCATCAGGCTCTTGGAAAGCCATGATATTTTTAAAAGCCTGTAAAATATATTTCAAAAAATATGAGAACATCCAAAATCTTTTGGTAGCTAGGAGAAAGGTGAAAATGGAAGGAATCCACCTCCTGAAAGAAGCCCTGAAAGGAAAAGTCCCAGGAATGTACTAGTCATAATCCAGAGGAAAAAATACTTCAAGAAGCAAGAAAGAATTTGGGGAACCTAGGAAGCACAGCTAGGATTATACAAGACTTGGAGGCTTCTACTGTAAAGAAGAGGAATCTTGGAATACAACATCCCCAACCCTAAAAAGTAGACTTAATACCAAGATTAACTATCATAATGAGATAGGGTGAAGGTGAGAAACAAACCTGTAATGGAATAGAGGATTAGGAACATTGAAATACAGACCCAGGAGTCCAGAGAAACCTAGAAAAGCAAATTTGTCTGTGTAATTGGCAAAGACCATATGAGAATAAAGTGCTAACATTCGAAAAGAAAAAAACGTCCCTTTAGAACTTTAATGCCTTCAAAGGGTATTGAGGGATTTTTTTTTTTAAACAGAGGATGGATTGTTTCTTTTCTGAGGGTTAAAGACAGGGAAGACAAGGGAGGGTAAAAGGAATATGCTATTGTAGAAAGGAGGGAAGGAATAAAATTTACTACTTGCCACAATTGAAATTCATGAGAAAAAGAGTCCATAAACATCCAGGAAGGAGTGGGGAAATGATTATTGGATAAATCTCATTCTTATATAAACCAGAAAAAAAAGAGAGTTGAACATACATAAAGGGGTTTGGTATTGAACCACCCCTGACTCGAGAAGGTAACAGACAGCAAAGGAAGAGATGGCTAAATAGTGGCAAGAAAAAGAAACTTCCTCTTTTTGAAGTGTGGAAATACAAAGGGAGAGAAAAGAGAACTGAAGGACTGGAAACTAAGGGAGTACTGATAACATGGGGAGTAGCTAAACAAATTGTGTTACATGAATGTGATGGAACATTATTGCACTATAAGAAATTAGGAAAGATAAAATTTCAGAGAACCATGTAAAATAGAAGCATGAAGTGAGTAGAGCCAGGAGAATATACAAGGACAACAATCTTGTTGAGAAGAACAGCTTTGAAAGACTAGAGAACTCTGATCAAAGCTCAGACCAACCACCTTCTGACAGAGAGGTGATATAGACTCAGGGTACAAAAAGACACATAGACATGGCCACTGCGTGGATTTCTTTTGTTTGACTTTATTTGTTATAAGGGTTGTTTTTTATCCTGTTGTTAATTTGGAAAAGGAAAAGGGTTAAAGGAGGGGAGTTAGTAATAGTGATACCCAAAAAAGAGGAATAAAGGGGGCTACTGAAACATTTTTTAACATTCATAAGAAAGCACAAATAGGGTGGTTTTGAAAGTATGGTGTTCAATTTATTAAATACCTTTTTTAAAAATAAGTAGTATAGTACAGAGATTTACAGTTTCATGTACAGTTCTGTGTTCTGCTTTGGATGTGGAAATGATCAGTTTTTTAGTGTTGAGTTAAAAATATCAAAAAAAAAAATCAAACTTTAAAAACCCTAAGCGTTTAGCCAAAAAGGATCAAATAAAATGACAATTAACAATGGGTTTAATCTTTGAGCTTTTTTGAATTTGTCTGAAGTTCCATCACTTTGGGCTTTTTTCTAAGTAAATAGAAAGTGTTCTATAAGTAACATATATGTAGTTTTGGTGATGCTGGCCTTGCTTCATATATCTTCATACAGATCCTCTGTTATATGTACTTATATTCTTTCATATTTATTACTTTATGGAACTCATGTTCCATTTTATTAATATATCACTTACTTAACAATTTAGATATTGGACATAAATGTTGTCTGGTCTTTTGTATTTACAAGTAAAGCGACTATGAATATTATACTAATAGGTCTTTTTATGACATTTTCTATATATGACAAAGTTATAGCATCTCTGGATCAAAAGGGTTTTTGGCTTATTGTAATGTGCTTCAAAATGTTCACAACAGTCCAGGTCCCTTCCATTGTTGATTTTTTTCCTGTTTTTTGGCATTCTAGGAGGTATAAGGTGTTTTGAGGTTTTCTTAATCTGTATTTCTTTCATTTTTAAAGAACTTGAGTAGCTTTTCATCCTGCTGTAGTTGAACGTAAAACTCCTTGATGGCATGAACTATTTTTCATTTTGTTTTTATATTCTCAGCAATATGCAGTGCCTTGTATTTAATATCTGTTCATTTAAATATTTAAACTCTAGTGGCTTCTTATTACATCTGGGATCAAAATGACTCTAGTCTACCTTTCTAAGCTTTTTACCATACATTACTCTTCTTCTGGTGCCTTACAGTCCGACCAAACCAAACCTGATATTCCTCATATGTGATATTCTGTCCTTTGTCATTTCTGTAATTTTGTACAGTCTGTCCCCTGTAGCTAGAACACAGTCCTTCCTCGCGCTATGCCTCTTAGAAATCCCTAGCTCCCTTCGAAGCTCAGGTCAGACCGCCACCTCCTATGTGAGACCTTGCCTGATGCCCTTCCCTCCACAACTGGTGCTTACGTTACTCCAAGTTACCTCGTATTTACTTGTAATCAGAGTTGTTACGTCTTTAATGTTTTTTTCCTCCACAGTGTTGTAGTCGTTATACATATTTTTCTTCTGGTTCTTATCTGTGCCCTACAAGGACTCTTTGAATCTATCCACTTTTTCATTTCTCATGGTTCGTTATAATAATTTTCTGTAATTGATGGGCATTCTGTTGGTTTCTGTTTCTTTGATTCAACAAAAACTGCCGCTATAGTAATGGAATATTATTGTACTGTAAGAAGTAATTGTATTATAAGAGTATGATCAATTCAGAAAAACCTGATAATTGTAGGAACCTATATAGATTGAAATGAGTAGACCCAGGAGAACAATTTACACACTGACCGCAATAATGTAAAATAAGACAAAATGACTTCAGAAGGCTGAATTACGCTTCCTTACTCTTGGAGAGAGGTTATGAACAGAAGACACATATATTTGCAAACAAGCAAAATATAGATTTATTTTGTGTGACTCTATCTATTGTTTACAAAGGAGGGCTTTTATGGGGATGAGGGGAGCAGGGTATTAAGTAAAGTGAGAGACTATGATAAGTGAAACTAAGAAAAGAAAGAAAAAACATCGACCAATCATTTAAAAAAACACTACCATGTTAAATTTGAAAAAGGAAAAAAAGCAAACTGAGTGTAGTGGAGAGGCATGTTTTCATATCAGTTCCTTTTTCTTTCTATTCTTTGTATGGAAAATGTTCGTTTTTGTTGATGTCTGTCAAGCTCACAGAGAAAGGAAAAAATTCAAGATAAGGATTTTTAACACTTGAAAAAATTGCCCTGAAGAGTGTTTTGATTAATATTTCTTAATTGGTGAATGTGGAACATTGTATGTATTGTCAGACTTTTTTGTGGTATTGATCAGTTTTGCTGATTTTTTGAATTTTTCTTGCCTTTTAAAAAGTTCTTTGTTTTATGGTATGGCTCTTGGAGAGGGGAGAAGAAGAAGGGTACAGGAGGAGATTTATGTAAAAGCAAAAAATACCAATAAAATTTATTTTTAAAAATAATGCCTTGGGAGAAAAAAAAAAGTGCACAGCACAGAATAAAAGAAGACTTGGAAGCGCAGAAAAACAGGGTGACTGAAAACAGTATGCAGTATTTGACAATTTTTTTTAAAGTAAACACTCTGAAATGGAAATTCATGGTTTTATACTGAATCCTCTCATTATGTTGTGCTATGTACATGGAAATGTTCATTTTATATCTTGTCTTTTAAGTTCAAAATGAATTTTAAAAAATACTTTCTCAACCTCTTGCTCCATTTTGAAGGCTGAATAGGTTTTTATAGTAAGTGGTATTGAAGGGAATGGCACAGAGCAAAATGCATTCCTGCTTGTACCTTTTTTGTCATTTATAATATCCACTATTTCAAGCTGCTTTTGTTGTTGTTTTTACTGTTTTGCTGTCTTTTTTAAACATTTGGAGAAAATATGAGTTAGCAGGGAAACTGGTTCTCCTACACAGGCACTTCACATTGAACTTATTGGGAGCCTTGTGCCATCAACCTCTTTCAACCGAGTCTGCACCTTTCTAATGATCTTAAGGGGGAGTTTGGGGATGGAGCAGAGATTCCAGGAAGCACAACTGGGGTGCCCCACAGACGTACCAGTTATGTTCGTCCTTAAGTAGAGGAAGGTGTGCATCTTTTTTTTCGGGGACATCAGTTGTTTGGGGATGCATTAGTGCATTGTCAGCTGGTGATGGGCCCAAGACTGAGGGCTCAGGCACTCTTATTTCCATTTCTCCTTGTTTCTCCTTTTCTAAGATCTCCTGATTTCTACCAGAGCAGAAGGTCTTTGACTCCATTATCCCTTTCTTCAGGAGGTCTCCAGAGGTCTGGAACACGTATCCCTGATGAAATTGTTCGGAAGGAAACCTTTAGAAATCACCTTGTGTTCTTTCTGTAGTGCAGATTATTTTTAGTGTTCTGTAACACAAAGTTGTTTTTCTCTAGTATATGAACTACCACATGATTTATCTCATTGGCATTTTTAAAGTATTGAATTAACTAAAGTAGGGCATGTAGTTTCTTGATGTAAAAAAGGATATAGGAAGGAAGATATGCTAAAAGTTCTCTTGTAGCTTTGCTGGGCACCCAGAGAGAAGTAGGTTTAAATTGCCTACTGATGGGGGTGGCTAGATGGCGCAATGGATAGAGCACGGCCCTGGAGTCAGGAGGACCTGAGTTCAAACCCGACCTCAGACACTTAACACTTACTAGCTGTGTGACCTTGGGCAAGTCACTTAACCCCAATTGCCCCCTCCAAAATAAATAAATAAATCGATTGCCTGCTGTTCCTCACAGTATCTGGTATAGCATTCAGTCCACCAATATTTCAACACCTCCTATGCAAAAGGCATTGTGCTTAAATTGGGGTTGCATTGCTTCACTCTGAATGTGAAAGACTGTGGGTTCTCCCCTCAAAGGACAGGTGTATGTGTATTGACCAGCTGAAATGGGTAAAGGATTTTTGGTCACCATCGATATGCCTGCATTGAATAGTGCCGCTGTTACTTCCCATCTTGATTTGTTCAGCCATTCCTTACAGTTGAGATTATTCATTTTATTGCTTTACGAAATTCCTTGTATCATTTCATTATCAGTATCATGGTAGTCCTTTACTGATAGCTTTAGTTGATTAAGTTAAATCTCTCTAGGTCAGTTAAACCTTTTCTTCAACATACACAGTGATATAAATTCCATATATAATACTGTATGATATAAATATAGTCACTTAGGAATTTGAGAAGCCAAAGCACAGAGAAATTAGATGCCCTTTTCAAGGTCATAAAGTAAGTAGCAGCAAGACAAGAATTTTTAGAGCCCTCACTTACCCTTTGAAAACACCATTGCTTGAATGCCATTGAAGCAATATAGATGTTTGTGAATTGGGTTGGCTGGTCTTGTGAACACTACCTCTTATTTGAAGCAAAAGTGTTATTTGGAGAAATACTATACCCTGTACCAGTAGCTCTTAGGAGTGAGCAGCAAAGGGTGTGTGCCTCACTATTGACAGTTTTAACTGCTTACTTTAAGAAAGTAAACAGTGAAACTTTTCCTGAAGTGGACTTATTGTGATGATCAACATTTTAACCATAAGAAAATGGACTTTTCAGTGCAGAATTCTTTCTCCTGTTCTTCCTACTCCCAGAATGAAATGAGTCCTCTTTTTAGAGAGTTCTTGGAGTGGGCTCTTTTAAGAGAGCAGAGGATAAGGTGGCCTCAGAAGTGGTAGTGAAATACCTAAGTGTTTGACTAGCACTGATTTCATTAGGCTTGGGCCTTTGACTTAGGGACTCTGATTTCAAGAACCATTTTTGGATTCTGGCCATTATTGTTTTTGAGGACTCTTTGTACCAAAATGTCAAGTATTTTAAGGAATTCTAACTTCCTTTTCCTTGTATTTTCTTTTGCAATTCTAATACACTTTCTAAGTTTTGTAATTTCTCTAGTCTCCTATTGCATGTTTTTCTTGCTCTGAAAAATTAGAAATATGTAATTGTATAAATTGTGTTTATCTGTTTACTGGAAGAACTAGGCACATCAATTGACCCCCAAATATTATAATTCTACTTTGAAATAGAAATTTTCATCCTACTCTCTATTTTCTTTTACTTCTTATGGATTTTTGAAAAAATATATTGCCTCCATTTAACCAGCTTGGTCCTTTGAAGTATTCTTAAATCCAAGACCTTCCAGTGTTAAGGACGTTGTTTTCAAACTGTATTTTGTAGTGTTATGGGAAGTGGTGAAGGTGTGTTTCTATGCTAAATTTTACAGCACATCAATCACTTGAAGTATAGCAACTGTTCATCATTACTGATTATTGAAAGCGGCACCAGTAGCACAGAAAATGTTATTTACAACCAAAATTTTGTTTTGGCCTGAAACAAAATCCCAGAAAATAGGCTATGTCAATTTATAGTAGCTTTCGATTCTTTAACTTTAAAACTGCAGACTTCATGAAAAGTCTTCTGGGGGAATAAACCATCACATGCTTGTTTTGTTTATAGCAATTTAAATATGATAGTTGGATATTCAAGTTTCAATTTAAAGAGCTCTGTTTTAGAGGATTATGGATGTAACTGCTCTTGTTTCTCTGTCTCCAGCCCTTACATGTCCTGGAACCATATGCTTATTTCCCTCTCTCCACAGACACCTGGCGCCTTTCTGCCTCCCTTCTTCTCTCCCTTCCCCACATCTGTGGAAGGGTCCACATACATAAAGCACAAACTGTCTGTAGATTAGAAGAGCAAGTGATAAATCTGACCCAAGTAACAGATTCCGTGGAAATTAGAATAGACCAAACAGAAATTAACACCAGGAGACAGCATGAAATATTAGAACAAAATAAAAATATTGAAAATGCTATATACTTAGTATAAAAAAACATGAAACTTGAAAAACATGTAAAAGAGAAGTAATTTATGAATCATCTGACAACTTGAAAACTATAATTTGTTTTTAAAGTCCTGGGACTATATTTCAAGAAATCCTAGGTGAAAACTGCCACAGTTGGGGCAGTTGAGAAAAAGAATACCCTAGCATTTGATGAACCTCATTCTTATCTGAAACAGACAAAGGAAGGTTGAACACATACATGCACAAAGCTTGGTGAAGAAATACATCAAACTTAATAGGAAAATAAGCCAATAGAGATAGGAACAGTTGAAAAAGATAGATAATAGGGCGGCTAGGTGGTGCAGTGAATAGAGCACTGGCCCTGGAGTCAGGAGGACCTGAGTTCAAATCCAGCCTCATACACTTAATACAAAAACTAGCTGTGTGACCTTGGGCAAGTCACTTAACCCCAATTGCCCTCCAAAAAACCACCCAAAAACAAAAAGAAAAAAGATAGATAATAGTGGAAAAGGAATAGTGCTAGGTAAAACAAACTTCTTAAGGGGGAAGGAGGGCGGGAGGATTAAAAGGGGGAAAAAAGCAAATAACTAGATTCTAAGAGGCTGTCCATCAGTTGGGGAATGGGTAAACAAATGGTGGTTTATAACGTGACAGCATATTATTATACCTTATGAAATCATAAAGGCTTTCAGAAAACCCTAGGATTAAAAAATGATGTGGAATGAAAGGAGTAGAGCTAGAAGAACAATTTGTATAATGATCACAACATCATACACAACAACAGCTTTGAAAGGCCAGATAGAGAATGCTGATCAAAACTACTCTAATGAAGCATGTTACCTACCTTCTGACAGACAGAATGGACTGAAGTTGCAGAAAGATACATACATTTTTGGACATGGCCATTGTGGATTTGTTTTAATTTCTTCAGTGTTTAATTGCCAGGAGGGAGAGTGGTTGCCAATAGTGATTTTTGAAAGTACATTTTAAGAAATGTACAAATAGCTTCAGAACAGTTGCACAATACAAAATAAAACCACATAAATCATTAGTATTTCTCTCTGTTACCATCAAAACCTAGCAGAAAGAGAAAGAAAGAAAAATTATATTTAAAACAACTAAAAATATATGAAATACTTGGGAGTCTACCTCCCAGGACACTCACAGGAACTACATGAATACAACTACAAAATTCTCTTTATACATATAAAGACAGGCTAAAATATTGGCAAAATAGTAATTGCTCTTGGACAGGCTAATACAATATAGTAAAAATGTTAATACTACCTAATTTAATTTATTTGTTCAGTGCCATACCAAACTACCCAGGGGTTATATTATAGAACTGAAAAAAAAATACCAGAATTCATTCTAAAGGAACTGAAGGTCAAGGATCCCAAGAGAAATAGAGAGGGGGAAAGTGGAAAGAAAAGGGCCTAGCAGTACCAGATTTCAAAATCTCCTACAAAGGAGTAATCATCAAAATGATTTGGTACTAGTTAAAAAATAGTGAAATAGTTTTGGTGCGTACACACACACACACACACACACACACACACACACACACACACACACACACACACAAACACAAACACAATCACCTAGACCCCTGCTATGAGAGAAGAACTTACTATTCAACAAAAGCTAGAAAGCAGTCTGGCAAAAACTAGACCAACATCTCCCACCCTATCATGATGAGCTCCAAGTGAATACATTACTTAAATGTAAGAAGTGACATCATAAATTAGAGGAGCAAGAGAAAAATTACCTTTTGTATCTATAAATACGAAAAAGAAGAGTTGTTGACTAAGCAAGTGATAGGGAAGATCACAAAAGACAAAAGTTTTGATTATAGTAAAAAAAGGTTTTGTACAAACAAAACTAATGTAGCTAAAATTAGGAGGGAAGCAGATACCTGGGGGTGGCGGGAGAGGAATCTTTGCAGAAAGTCTCCAAAGTCTTTAAGGAAATGATTCAAATTTATAAGAATAAGAGCTATTTCTCCAATTAATCTGTGGTCAAATGATTTGAACAGGCAGTTTTTAAATTAAAAAATCTAGGCTAGAGAAGCTGTATGAAAAAAATGTCCCATGTCACTAATAATTAGAGAAACACAAATCGAAACAACTGAGGCCCTGCCTCACGCGGCGTTGGAAAGACCACGGGACAGGCATGAAAATTCACTGTCGGTGAAGCTGCGAGTTGGTCTAACCGTTCTGGAAGGCGGTTTGTAAATATGCCCCAGAAGTTATTCAACTGTGCACAACCCCAGAGTTAGTAACGCCCCTGCTGCCCTGTGTCCGAAAGAATTCGAAGAAAGAGGAATAGGAACCGTAGGTACAAAAATATGAATAGCAGCGTTTTTTCTGTTGACAAAGGTCTGGGAACTAAGGGGATTCCCATCAGTTGGGGATGCCTGACCAAATTGTGGTATACGAATGTAATGGAAGACTATTCTGCTATAAGAAATTATGAATTACTAATAATGATGGAGGATCAAAAAAACAAAGGGTTTGGTGAAGAAATGCATAAAATAAAATAGGAAAATAAGCAAAGATGGGGATAAGAATGGTTAAGAAGATAGAGGAAATAGAGAAACCTGGGAAAACTTATATGAAGCAATACAGAGTGAAATACGCAGACGGGTCCAGAACAATTTGTGCTATACCAACAACGTTGTAAAAACAATGACGTTGTGAAAATAAACAACTTTTAAAGACACAAGAATTCTGACAAGTGCAGTAATCAACCACAATTCCAGAGGGCCCGTAATGAAACATACTGAGGGTGGAAATCCTAAGACATCTATTTTTGGGAAATGACCAGTATAAGAATTAGTTTTGCTTGACTATATATATATTAGTTACAAAGGTTTTATTTTGTTTTGTTGTTGTTGTTTTGATGGATTGGGGGATAGGTGGGAAGGAGTAAAATAGATTCTTCAGTGAAAAAAATTTTTATTTCTTTACATTAAAAATAAATGCACTGATAAGCAGGGTAGTTTTGGAAGTAACAAGTGGATTGTATTATATACTTTTCAAAAAAAAGTAAGCAGTATGGAATAGAGATTCATTGTGTCAGATACAGTCTTCTTTTCTGTTCAGCTGTGTATATGGAAATATATAAAATCAGGAGGGAGACAGATAACTGGGGGAAAAGTTAGAAGTGATAAAGGCCTGAACTAGGATTGTGACTGTGGGAATGGAGAGAAGTGGTTATATATGAGAAGCCTTTTGAGAATAGAAACAGTATTTGGAATAGATTGCATATGTGAGGTGAGTGAAAAGAGGAATTGATCATAACAAGTTTGTGACCCTAGGTGACTTGGAGGTTGATGGTGCCTTGGAGGAGGGTTTGAGGGGGGAAAAAATGAGTTCTGTTTTGAACAAGTTGAATTTGAGATGGCCCCAGGACAATCTGAGATGTCCAGGAGGCGGTTGGAGCTTTGACATTAGAGATTTGGAGAGATTAGGACTGGATAGATACCTCTAGGAATCATCTGCATGGAGGTGATAAATGAATTAGTGATGAGATCATCAACTAAGATAGTACAAAGTTAAAAGACTGACCCAGGACAGAGCCTTAGATGACACCCATGGTTAGTGGGTATGACCTAGATAAGAACCAGCCAAAATAGACTGGGAAGCCGTGGTTGGACAGATGAGAGGAGAAGCAGAAGAGAAAGCAGTCTCTAAAACCTACAGAGGAGACATTATCCAGGGGGAAAGGTCATCAGTTGCATCAGATGCAGCAGAAAAATGAAGAAGGAAGAGGATTGAGAAAAAAGCATTAGATTTGGCAATTAAGAGATCATTGGTGACTTTGCAAAGAATAATCTCAGTCAAAGAATGATGTTGGAAACCAGATTGCAGTGGGTTTAGAAGGAAGTGAGAGGACAATTATCCCCCAAAGGTAAGAGAGATTTGACGTGCTATAGCCAGCAGGGGAGGTAGGGTCAAGGAGGCACACTCCTTGCTCGGGACTCCTACTTCCAAACTCGCTCAGCCAGCCCTCCTCCATCAAGATTCATTCCATCCACCTATATCGCTGTTCCAAATAGGTTAGCTAGACCACTGGACTTGAAATCAGGAAACCTGGATTTAAATCCTGTTCCAGAAACTTACCAGTTGGGTGTCCTTTAGCAAGTCACTTGCTTTTCTGAGCATCATTCTCTATTGTAAAAGGGAGATAAAAATAGCAACAATGTCATTGTGTGGTTGTATGGATCAAATGAGATCACATATGTGAAACACTCTGCACACCTTAACACTCATATAAATGTAAGTTATTTTTATTACCATTGTTGCTGTTAATTACTGGCTATTCAGCTTATTAATTCCTACCATTTCAGATAGCTGCTTACTGAGAGTCTTCCTTTCCACTCTTATACGTTGGGGACTTCCAGAGACAATCGTTCAGCTTAGATGCCTTGGCTTCCCAGTTCATCAACCTTCTCAGCTCCTGTGACCTGTGTTTTTTATTCCACCTCTGTTATCCACAGAACTGTCATAATTAATAAGTGAATATGCATTAAGTGCTTCCTCTGTGCCAGGTACTTACTGTACTAGGCACCAGAGACACAAAGACTAAGGTGAAACAGCCTGGTCCATTAAGGAGTTCATCTTCTATAGAGAGAGACTGCTACATGAGCCAGAATACACAGAATAAATAGCTGGTAATTTCCAGAGGGAAGGCATTCAAGCAACTATGGAAATAGGAAAAAGCTTCATGGAGAAGATGATGCTTGAGCTGAAGAGTTAAGGTGACCAAGGATGCTGAGAGGTGAAGATGAAGAAGAGGGACAGCCAGTGAAAAGATGAGGAGCATCATATGTGAGAAATAGGGAGAAAGCCAGCTTGGCTAGACTAGTTGAGGGTGGGACTGGAAATGTAGGTGGTGCCGGGCTTTAAATACCAAGCAGAGGAACTTCTATTTTATCCTAGATGTAAAAGGGAGCCAATAAGAGCTGGAAGGGAGGAGTGATGGTGGTCAAACCTTTGTTCTAGATCTCGTTATGATCTGTAATGTTCTACTGTTGCCACATATGCCTTGCTAATCTACACACTGAGGTTACTTCCACCATCTGCTTTGTCCAGCCTACTTGAGTGCTGGTGTGTGCAACTATAGGAAGTCAAATGTCTGCTGATGGGTCTACTAGAAAGATGTTATCTGATCTCAGCTGGGTTCTCATTGCTACATAGAAATCCTTTGTTGTAAATGGCAATGGCTTTGGACTTGGGATCAAATCCTGCCTCTTGCTACTTGTGTAATTTTGGCAAATTACTCTCTCTGAGGCTGTTTCCTCATCTGTGAGATTAATAATTTTACTATATGGCTTCTGAGGTCCCTTCTGATTCTAAATCTATCATCCTCTGACTCTATCATCCTTCTCCCTCTACCTCTAAATACATACAATGGCTTATCCAAAGCTTTCTCATCTCTCCTAAAGGCTCCCAAACCACCCTTTTCCCGTACTCTTAGCAGAAGACCTTGCATTCAGCCTGAGCCTTGACTCTACTGCCCTAATCAGCTTGGTGCCGTATCTGTTTTCCTTTTCTCAGCCAAACTTGTAGGAAAAGTTCTCTATGCTTGTTGCCTCTGCTTCACTTCTTCACTTGACAGTCATTTCACAGTCCCTTGTCATCTGGTTTTGAGCTCCATCACTTGACTGAAGCTACTCCCTCTGGGGTTACTTCACTGCTAAATTCATTGCCAGTATAATACTATAGAAATCATGCTGAATTTGGAGTCAGAAGATTGAGATTCGAGTTCTGTCTCTGTTATGTAGTGTCACTTCTCAGTGCCTAAGTTCCCTATTGGCAAGGTGAAGGGGTTCTACCAGAATACCTCTCATGTCCCTTCCAGTTCTAAATCTATGATTCTCTAAGATTCTCTAACCTAGCACCTCCTGAAGGTTTTGGTATTAAAAAAGAAAATTTTTTTTTGTTCCAAAAAACAAGAAGGAAAAGACTTTTTCCCTACTTGAAATTTTCATGAAAAATATAAACAGCACCTAGATGCAAATAAATTATGATTTTGTGGAATTTTATACATGAATCAACCACCATGTGATAATACATAAATTGAGCCAAATATTATTACAATATTTGCTATCTAGTGGGCTATCAAAGTAATTTTACATTTTTTCTTTTTCTTTTCTCTTTATTTTTCAGCTTTTGTAAATAATTCATGAAATTATTATTCTCTTGTTATTTAGAAAATCTATGAAGAATTTGTGGAAAACATGAAAATCTCACAAGATTCAAAGGCAAGGATTCATTACAGTCTGGTTAGTGGAGGGTCTACTCATCCTAATAAAATTATAGCTCCAAAAAAAATAAAATAAAATTATAGTTCCATTGAATGTATTTTGGGGAAAGTACATTATTTGTCCATGTTTTTAATCCATTTAATAATTAACTTTTTTATTCTTTGATTCTGTTTTGTTAGTTTCATTCAATTTTTCATTTTGTAATTTTATGTTTATCTATTTTTTCTTTTACAACTTTATAATTTCTTATATTTTAGAAATAAAAATTGAGAAGCATTGATGCCTTATTTTTATATTAAAATCAAAATCAGTGTTAAAGTATCTTTTAAATAAAACAGTAAGTATATTTAGTTTTTAGAGTGATGTGATTTTTTTAAAAGATTTTAGTGTGATACCTTAGTATTTTTGTTATTAACCCTAAAAAAATTATGAGGAGAATCCTCCAAAATCTTAATGCCTAGAGAATCCAATTTTAGAATCTTAATTTGCCATTGGTCTCACTAGTTGTTGAAACCTTTGTGTGTGTATTTTTAGCCAGAGATACTTCAAAATAAATGCTATTAAAAAATTTTTTTTCTGATAAGGTCTTTTTTTTATCTAAATCATTTAAGAAACTTTTTTTGACTCTACTTCATCTTGTGGAGGAGCTGTAAGATTTAAAGAGACTATGATAACTAGGGACGTTAGAAGTTAAGTGGATAAAGAAACTGGAAATAGAAATTATATAAACAAGATAATTTTTAAAAATGAAACCTGCATTTTTACAAGTAATCAGACTTTAAAAATTAACTGGCAGCATCACATTACTGGATACAGATGTTGATCAAATGAGGGAGAACACTGAAATAAGGCAAGCTAAGGTATATGAGCAATTCATTTCAACGCAACAAAAGCTTTTGAATGACCTAGAAAGTATCTACTACCGTATTTACAAACCATATTAAAGAAAATACCAAAGCAGAGGGGGGCAACAGACCCTGTTTTTGTGGTTATCAGCAGCTTACCACAGTATAGATAAGGATGAGTACTGGACTTATGATTTAATTAGTAAAAGAGACTCCTGGAAGAGGAAACTTCCACTCTGCAGCAGCCTAGAGTTCTGAAGGATATGAACACTGAAAGGTTCAGTGATTTGCCCAGGCTCTCGAAGCCAGTGTATGTTTCTGAGGACAGACTCGAATCTAAGCCTTCCTGACTCTGTGATCAGCTATCTGCCATGCCATGCTGTACTTCACGGCAGGATTACTGACAAATATTAGTTCTAGGATTTTGTGGGAATTGGCCATACTATAATTAATTTTGTATTAAATTTTTTGAGTCTTTCTTTTGTTATCTTTATTAATATAAACCTTCCTTTTCATATACTAATAAAAATATATGGAGAATAAATACAGTGATTTGGGTTGGGGAAGAGGGGCTTCACCAAGAATATGATGGAGATTAGAAAGACTTTCCTCAATGTAGTTCCTTTGCATTTTTTCCAAGTAGTTGCCCTTCTAATGATTTGAAGGGATCCAAAGATCTAAAAAGATTAGGAGTTTTATAGGAGTTAAAAGAATGTTTAGGTCATAACTGAGTTAAGAGTTTGGACTGAAAATAGCAGTAGCAGAGGAAAATGCCATCAAAAACAGAGACTTAAATACATAAGGACCTTTGTACTAACTCTCTAGGACAGGGTGGGAAACCTGGCTTTGAGACCTCCAAATTGCTCTACAGACCTCCCACTATAAGGGAAGAGTCCGCATAGTAGCAGACCAGCAGAGAACAGTTTAGCAATGGATACCTTTGGAGTGATCATCTTACAGCCAATCATCTCATCAAAGAATATCAGCAAGTTGGTGGGGAAACATGCAGCAACAGCAGCGGAGGAAAAGAAGTGTTCTAGCATTGATGCTGCCTTGGAGACTAGGTCTGTTTCTCAGTTGTTTCCCACCTCTATGCATGTTCTTCAACCATACATGTTCCTTAACTAGGGGGAGCCAAGATGGTAGAGTAGCAGGAAGAAGTACAACTGCACACACACACACACACACACACACACACACACACACACCTCCTCTAAACAATCTAGAAAATGTATCAGATGGCGATTGGGAAATGCAAGGAAGTAAAGCCCAGGTCAACAAGGGGAGACAGAAAGGTCTGCAGACACTGGAGATGAGGTCTTGCAAAGAATGACCATGCAGAACCTCAGATCACAAGGAGAGGCCCTAGGGAAGGAAGAAGTCCTGGATCCAGCACAGTGCAGGGTGCAGGAACTGGGGCAAACTGGCAGCTGTGGTGGCATTCCCAGGTAAGGGGTAGTTGTGGACCCCTAGGCTATGCACAAAGCTAAAAGTTCAGGAGCAAGCAGCAGTGATATGGCTTAAACCCCAGATCTAGCTTTTAACCCAGTCTGAAACATTCAGGGAAACATCAGGGCAGGAATCCCAGACCAAAGGGAAGCTTACAATTCTGTTATCAAAACCAGCAAAGCTTTCCAGGTATCTGATAGTGACCGAGTCTGGTAGCAATCTACTGGAACTCCAGACAGGGCAAGCCCATAGGAGTGTTGCTCAGACTCGGACCCAGGTCAAGATCTTGCATAGCTTAGACCAGGGGAGAAGTAATCAAATTTCTCTGCATCAGACCACTTTGGGAGCACTGAAATCTCAGCCTCAGCTATCCCTGAGAACCCAGCACTCAACACTCAATAACATAGCACTCAGTAACCCCAAGAAGTTAGCAACAATACCAGCCTAGACACTCCCTCTAGAGGTGCACAGAGCTTGGCCCTAACACAAAATCCAACTAAAATTAGGTAGTAGACTGGAGGAATGAGCAAACAAAAAAGGACTTCACAATAAAAAGCTATTGTGATGATAAGGATGCTCAAGTCGCAAACCCGGAAAAAGAGACTGACTCTGTAACATCTACAAACACCAAAGAAAAACACAGCTTTGGCACAGCTGCAACTAGAATTCCTGGAGGAGGGGAAGCAAAAGGTTTTTAAACAGAGTTTAAAATGCTTTTATACGTGAAGGAGAGGCTAAAGAGAAAAAAAACTACAAAAGAAATGAGAACTATGAAATGAATAAGAAAGGGAATTAACAGGTTTGCACAAGAGACACAAAACTTTGAACAACAAACACCCTGAGCATTAGAATGGACTAAATAGAAGTCAGTGACTTGATGAAAGAACAAGAGATATTAAAACAAAGTCAAAAGACCAAAAAAAAATAGACCTAGAAAACAGAGCAAGGAAAGAGAATTTAAGAATTGTTGGACGACCTGAACTCTATGACAGAAAAAAAGGGCCAAAAAGATATCACATTTCAAGAAATCATTTTTTAAAACTACCTTGATTTCTTGCTAGAGGAAAAAGGAGAAATACAAAGAATCTTCAAGTCATTTCCTAAAAGAAACCCTAAAATGAAAATTTCCCAGGAGCATTTCATCCAAAATCCAGTTTCCAGATCAAAGAAAAAATACTGCAAGCAGTCAGAGAAAAAGAATTCAAGTACCAGAGAGTCACGATCAGTATCACAAATAGTAACCACCAATTTAAAGAAGTGGAGAACGTGGAATGTGATACTCTAAAAGGCAAAAGATGTCAGCTTAGAGCCAAGAATAACATACCCAGCAAAAGCAAATATAATGTAATCCTACAAGGGAAAAAAATCGATCTTTAATGAAGATTTTCAAATATTCCTTATGAAAAGACCAGAAATGCATAGAATTTCTGAAGTTCAAACACAGGAGTTAAGAGAAACATAAAAAGGGTAAACATCAACAACCTTAAGAGACTTTAATGAAGACACACTGTTTACATTCTAATATGAGGACATGATTCATAATGTCCCCTCAGAACCCTGCCATCATCGGGGATCATAGTGAGAATCTACTAGAAATTGTACCTGAAGAATAGTTCTGTTATGTTTTGATAATCTTAAAAGAAGAATGGTAAGGGAGAGGAAGAAGAATACATTAGTGGGAGAAAAGAGAATGGATAGAGAAAATTATATTATATAATCAGATGTGCAGGCCAGCCATGCTCACTCCTTCACTCCTTTCTGAGCATCCCTCCCTCAGGGAGCTTATAACTTAATGAAGGAAGACACAGAAAAGAAAATAGCTGGTGACCATGGGTGGGAGGAAGAAGCTAGAAGGGGAAGAGTAAGTACCTATGTGAGTATGTCAGGGCTGGGGAGGGATGCTTGGAGGAGCGAAGGAGTGAGCATGGCTGGCCTGGGCATGTATGTGTTCAGTCATTTTCAGTCATGTCTGCCTCTTCATGACCCCTTTTGGACTTTTCTTGGCAAAGATACTGGAGTGGTTTGTCATTTCCTTCTGCAGGACTTCTCTGCCCACCATCCCTGAGAATTCTGGAATCTTGAGATTCCAGGAAGACCTCACCACAGGAGAGGATCATAGGGTCAGAGGTAGCTTCACAGTTTGAAGACTGTGGGGGAATGGTGGACAGAGTCAGGAATGTCTTTTGCTTTGAGCTAATGTGCGTTGTGGTTAATTGATAAAAGAAACACATTGCTTGGGGCTCATGAGCTATATGGTTTTCAGTGGATGTTTGATCCACAATGTGCCTTGAATCTGAGATAACTTTCAGGGATCCGTGTAGTGGTGAGAACCTGGGTGCTGCAAACAATCTCATTTGGTGGATTAGTGGATAAAACTTTTCTTCACAATAGCATTGTAACCTTGGTAGTACGAGGATTATTATCCACAATTACAATTTACTAATAATTACCTGAAATGAAGTGGATGCTTAATAAATGCTTATGGAGGGGTGACTAGGTGGAGCAGTGAATAGAGCAGTGGCCCTAGAGTTAGGAGGACCTGAGTTCAAATCCAGCCTCAGACACTTAACACTTACTAGCCATGTGACCTTGGGCAAGTCACTTAACCCCAATTGCCCTGCCCTCCAAAAAGCAAAAAAAAAAGGCTTATGGATCAATTGATTCTAGACTTCCCTCAATCAGAGGCAGGTTTTTATTCACTGTTCTAGTTTATTGAGTATTAACACAGCCCCAGGGCCTAGAACTACCTATAACTATGGTTCATTTTATCTTGTATTCTTGAGAGCAAAGTTTAAGAGAGAAATACTAGCTATGTTTTCTTGGCATCTCATTACCTTCATTAGTCATTTCTAAGATGCCTGCAAGGCATAGAAAACCACAGCCTGTGATCACAGGAAAGGCTATTTAGCAGTGACCAGTAAACCAGGAGGAGTTCCCTAATTATGTAAGGAAATTGTGTTCCTTCTGTTGGAATTCTTATCTTTCATGTCTGACAGTCAGCAATCCCTTTTAATTTCTCCCACTCATTGAGTTTTGTAGCTGATATTGAGGGAAGCAGTCTCTTTTTAACTGCCTGCCTTAAGTAAGCCCCTGATTTGGGAACAAGGCAGGCTTCCCCGGAGTTCCACACAAGGTGAACAAAGAAAGCTTTGTTGGCATCTGGGTTAAAAGCGGACATTCTAGTTGCCAACATACTGATTAAACATCCAAGCTGCTCTTAAGCTTTGTAGTATCCTTCAGCTTTGTGTGTCTAATTTTGAAAACTTAGATTTATAATGCACAATTGTGTTGAAATGTAATAATTTTATTTCAGACAGTGAAAAATCATTTGGGTGGTCTGAGATTGAGATGTGGACATGCAGCAGAAAAGAAGTGGTGAATCTTTTTTAATTTAAAAAAAATTACGTATGCCAGTGTCTTATTTTTATAGTCCTGTAGAAAATTGGGTCTTAATCTCATATTTTACCTCAATTACTAAGTGAGCCAAGAGTGGTGGCCCACTGGTCTGTAATCTGTAAAATAAAGATAGTCTGTGCCACAGATGATTGGTTTTCTTATTTTGTGGACTTAATTTTGTAACTCTCCTTGTAACAGCCCTTGCTATTCCAAAAACTGTGCAATATTCGATAAACCAGGGTTTTCAGATACAGGAATTAGAATTTATAGGGATTTTTTGAGACTATATCCAAGTAGCTTTCGAAATACTTAATAATAACTGGTTTCTTCGTGGTTGAAGGCTGAAGTTGACAAATGTGGCAAGTCCTCTGAATTCAGTGGGATGTAGGACTGGCTGGAAGTTCAGACCACATCTAACACACCCTCCTCATATTACAGAAAAGGGAAAGGGAGATGCAGGGAAGGGAATAGAGTTACACAGAGTTACAGGTAATTTGTCAGGAGGTCCAGTATTTGAATCCAGGTGCCCTGACTCCAAATCCAGTGTTCTTTCCACTGAACAAAGATATTTGTTACTGTAGATTAATTAGGGAGAATTAGCTTTTTTTTTTTTTTAAAAAAAAAGGTATCTAGATTCCCAGAAAAAGAAATGTAGTTTGGTTTTTTTATTCTATTACGCTTAAATACTGTCCAGCTAAGCACATCATATTGCACAAAGTTTTGAACTCCATTTGAGCAAAGAACTTTAAGATCCATATCAGTTAAAACCATTCCCAAGGGAGGCCCAATAGAGCGGAAGCTCTGTTTGTTTAACATGTAACAAAATACAAGTGGGGAGGCTTGTTGAACATTAGCTTTTTTTGTGTTTTTCTGTAAGATGAAATAAATATAAATGTATGAAATATAAGTACATCTTATTTTAAGCAATAGAAATGTTTCCAGATAGTATATAAATAATTTTGGTGGTAAGTTCTAAATGAGTTATATTTTAAACTCACTGAGGAAAGGTAAAGAATCACTGCCTGATGTCTCACATCTATATAATGTCTTAAGGTTTTGCCGTGTATACCTAGCTGATTGCTCTGTAAGTACAGACTTGTATTATGACAAATCTGTTTTGCTTAAAGCAAAAGTATATTTATACTTTTTGCCCCTGTTCTGACTTGTGGGGGAGATTTTTGTGAGTGTATTATTTTGTTAGCATTTTCCAAATCATATTTAGATGTTCTTTATTTCAAGAGGTGCCTGGAAATGATGTCAAATCATCAAATGTTTTTCCTGATACCTCTCAGAGTAGTCACTGTTGCCAGATTTCAGGGCTGCCTTGTTAGGGAGTTCATAGGCAGGCTCAAGAGGATTGTTAACCCACCCCCAGGTAACTATGTCCGTTCCATTTTTTTCCTGTTCTTTGGAGTAAGAAGGACTACAATGAACTTCTCCCTAGGACCCCAGGTCAGTGGCCTAGATAACTTCTCTGTCTTACTTACCAAGTAAGAATGTTTTCTTTGTTCTCTTTTTCCACTTTCCTGAGCCTATAGATATATAGCTGTATGTATCTATAGATATATAGCTGTATATATCTATAGATATATAGATATAGGCACCGAAAACACAAAGATATGTAGATATCTATAGATTTATACATCTATATATCTGTATCTATATAACTTCACAGATAGCAGTAACTCCACACAGGAGAATCTCTCTTACCTACAGAGAAACCTGCTGCTGTATTCTTGAGAGGGACTTTGTGCAATATAGGGGCAGGATCAGTAGCTTTGGAATCTGAACTTTGAGTTCAAATGTTATGAATGACCTTGGACAAGTCAATGAATTATCACTGGCCTCAGCTCTCTCATCTTTTAAGTGTTGTGTTGTGTGTATTGGGGGTAGGGGTGTTTGCAGTAAATGACTACTGAGGCTTTTTCCTGCTCTAAATTTTGTGATCTTACTCCCCAACCATTAAACTCTAATGGTTCTTAACCTGTGGGTCGTGACCCCTTTGGGGGTTGAACGGGGCACTTAAGACCATGGGAAAACACATATTTCTGATGGTCTTAGGAACCAAGACACCGCTCCTCTATCTGTCTCCAGGAGGGTCCGCCCACATGCAGATATGCCCACATACAAGTGAATATTAAAGGGTCGTGGCATTAGGAAGGTTGAGAACCACTGCATTAGAGGAACCTTTTCTTTGATCCTCAGTCATTTTGGCCCTATTCCCTTAAAAAGAAGTCATTGATTTGAGGTAAGGAGAAAGGTATAAGTAGTAGTTCTCTGTTCTTCCTGTTTAACAGTGATAGCAAATGTTTATGTGGTGCCTACTATGTGCTAAGTGCTTTACAAATATCTCATTTAATCTTCACAACAGTCCTAAGCAGGGGGTGCTTTTGTTATCCCCATTTTACAGATGTGGAAACTGAGGCAAACAGGGATTAAATGACTTTCCTTGAGTCACACCACTAGTAAGTGTCTGAAGTTGGTTGTGAATGTAGGACTCCCTGACTCCAGGTCCAGCACTCTGTCCACTGCACCCCTTAGCTGCCTCCTGAGGGTTTTGTTTAACTCCCTGCCTTTAAAACTGATCGAATGATACCAGTAGAAAAAATGCTGGTTCTGGAATCAGTGTCCTTAAATCTTGCTTCTGACGCTACCTGTGCGACCTTGGTCAAGTTACCTAATCTCTCTGACAATTTCTTCATTTGTAAAATGAGGGGATCAGACCAGATAACCTCTGAGACTTTGACACCATGCTGGTACTGGTGGGTACCTTCCTTATCCCACAATTTCCAGTTTCCTTTGATGTGTAATCTTCTTCTGTTTAATAGAAGATTGTAATAGAGGATTCTAGTAGTGTCAATTAGAACGTAAGCTCCTTGTGGGCAGGGACTGTCTTTTTTTTTTTTTTGCTTGTATCTGTATCGTCGCCATATTTGCATCCCAGCATAGTGCTTGATACATAGTAAACACTGAAAAATAAAATATATACATATATATATATATATATAATTAGGAAATATTTAATGAAACAAAAAATGTAAGATAGATAACGTTCAAAAAATAAAAATAAAACTGATTCCCACATGTGGACATAACAGTTCAAATTTATCAGAGCCAGAAACCCATCACAATTCACCTGGTTCCCACTATGAAGTCTCTCGTCTGTAACCGCACACACTGTACTTAGCCATTTGGCTCTAGCTTTTTTCCTTATCTGTATTAAAAACACCCACTTTGCTACCTCCTGTACTGTGTAGTTCTTTAGAGATGAGAAATCTTTTATATAATCATTAGCCTGGCACAATGGATAGAGAGAGCTGGCCTCAAAGCCAGAGGAGACCTGGGTTTGAGTCACACATCTGACACATAATGATGGGGTGATCCTCGGGAAAACACTTGATTTGTCCATACTCTAGGCAACATCTAAAACTGTAGATTGCAGAGGAGGTGCCAGCCTGCACAGACAAAGCAAGCTTCCTCACCTGGGAGTTCTCTCTACTAATGAAATCACAGCCCAGTCCCCCTCCCCTCCTCCTAGTCTTAATTATGATGCTAATTAATTGTGATGTTAATGGTAATAAATAAATCATTAATTTTCTGCGCCAAGTGTTTAGTTTAGAAATAAGAATAATTTACTTAGAAGATACTTTACTTTTATACACATTATCATATCCTTTAAATTTACATTTTTTCATAATGTGATTCATTATAAGCCTTATTTTAAGTTAGTATGTGCATAATTTATTGTGGTTGTATTTCATACTAATAATGACAGTGGTCTTTTTTGAGCAAAAACATTTTAAGAAGCATGAACCTAAAGAACATGCTAGAAAAAAGAACCAGCATGACTTCTGTGTGGACAATATTTTTTGCATATTGATTATTAGAATATCATTTATTTTACCACAGAAAGTCAACAGTCATGTTGTCTTTTTTTTAAGAAAAAAGGCATTTTGAAATATTCTGAAGTGTGTTGCAAGAGGATTTACTAATTTTATATTTCCTGGTGAGTTATATGCCTTAGTAATAATTAGCTGCTTAATGACATGACTCAGATTTCATCTTTGTGTTTTCAGTGCCTAGCACAGCGTCTCAAATGTTCATAAATATTTGTTAATGGAATTCTGTTACAAACTTTTCAGGGTGTTGCACTTAGTCCCTGTATACCTAACCAAAAGAATTAAATTGACTTTAATTCACAACTGCTGTGATTGTATGACTTCATTTATATTGGCTTCTTTATTGGAAACTTGAGATGTCGTGTATTTCTCTCCGTACTAAGAAATTTAAGAGTTTTGAAATCTTGTCAGGAAATGAACAGGGAAACCTCAGGCTCTCCCTCTTCTGCACACAGGAATTTCCCAAAGGCTAGTTGATGCTATGCCCTAAGCACATGGAACTTAGCTCCCTCCCTTTTTCTGGGTATTTTCAGTGTGTCATTGAGCTATGCTGCTATAATATCATACTTTTCCAACAGGTTATCCTACCCAACCAATTAGTATGTCCAGTTTTTAATTTTGAAATTGCTCTAGGGTTCTTTTTTTTTTCTGAAGGGGCAAGGAAAAAAGATTAATTCTAACCAGTTATACATACCAGGTCTCATTTTAGGCTTTGGTTGTAGTTTCTTTGGCTAGTAAAAAACCTATGGACTAAAATGGCCAATCTTTGCTTTCGATGATGCTTAGTTGTTTGCCAAACAAGGGCCCTTAAAATTCGTCTTGTTCAGCCCTCCCTAATTTTATAGATGAAGAATCCAGGGCCCAGTTTGGTGAAGCAGTTTATTCAAGGTCGTGCTAATAGTACATGACTGAGGCAGAATTTGAACTCAGGTTTTCTTGTTGTAAATCCAGTGTATTTTCCAGATACTTACCAGTCAGTCATTGAGTGTTTTTAAGCACTTACAATGTGTCAAGGCATCATGCTAGGTACTGGAGCCACAGACACAGAAAATAAAACAGTACTTACCCACAATGAACCTGTATTCTATAAGAGAGGCAACATGTACAGATGTAAGTATATATGGAGTAAATGTGAAACAAATAGAAAGTGGGCAGTTAGGTGGCACAGTGGATAGAGCACCTGCCCTGGAGCCAGGAGGATCTGAATTCAAATGCAGCCTCAGATGTGTACTAGCTGTGTGACCCTGGGCAAGTCACTTAACCCTGATTACCTGGGGGGAAGGTGGAAGAAAGACAAAGAAGATGGGAGTGAGGACGTCATTATTTTGGGGGAATCAGAAAAGGCTTCATGGAGAAGTTGGTTCTTAAACTACTTCGTGATGGAAGAGAGATTCTGTGAGTTCAAGGTGAAGAGATACATTCTGTACTTGAGGGGATGCCCAGTGCAAAGGGCAGGATATAGGAGATAGTCATATGTGAAGAATAGAGAAGGCCAGTTTGATTAGACTGTGTGTGGAAAGGGAGCTGATGTATATATAATGAGGCTGGAAAGATTGAATGAGGCTAGGTTGTGAAGGATTTTAAAAGACCAATAAAGGAATTTTATATTTTTCTCCTTGAGGCAATAGGACTTCACTGACGTTTATTGAATTAGCAGAGTGACACGGTCAGATTTATGCTCAAGGAAAATCACTTTGGCCACCATGTGGAGATGGTTTGGAGTGAGGAGACGCTTTAAAGAAGGGAGACCAATTAAGAGACATTTCAAAAGTCTAGGTGAGAGGTATTGAGAGCCTAAACTAAGGTAGGAGCTGTGTGAGTAGAGAAAGGCTTAGATACAAGATTAATAACAAATACCTGCTTTTAAAATAGATGTGGGGGGTAGCTAGGTGGTGCAGTAGATAGAGTACCAGCCTTGGAGTCAGGAGGACCCAAATTCAAATCCAGTCTCAGATACTTACTAGCTGTGTGACCCTGGGCAAGTCCGATTGCCTTAAAACAAATAAATGGTAGCTTTCATTTATTTAAAAAAAAATTAGATGCGAAAGTAGAAATAGCAAGACTTGAAGCATATGACCATCCATCTTCAATCATTTCTTGAAAACACAGGGAACATCTTTATAGCTTGGTAGGCAGTCTTGACCCTCCAGCCCTCCCCTCCACCTGTGTCCCAACTCCTTACACAGGATCAGATTTTAAGGAGTCACATCATCAAGTTATCTCACTGATCCTGTGTTAGACCAGCCTGGTGATGGAGCCACAGAAGGGAAGACTGATGCATCCCACAAACCTGAACATTTGTCCTACTTGTTTGTCTTGTAAAATACAAACACCCGAGGACAGGAACTGTGTTGCACTTTTATGTTTGTATTCACATGCCCTACATGTTGTGTGGTTGCTCAGTCATTTTCATTCATGTCCAGCTCTTCATGACCTCATTTGGGATTTTCTTGGCAAAGATAACTGGAGTGGTTTGCCATTTCTTTCTCCAGCTCAATTTACAGATGAGGAAACTGAGGCAAACAGGGTTAAGTGACTCATATAGCTAGTAAGTGTCTGAGGTCAGATTTTAACTTGGGTCTTTCTGACTCCAGGCCTGACACCATCCACTGCTCCACATAGTTGCTCAACCTATATGTAGTAGGTGCTTAATAAATGCTTGTTTATTGGTTGATATATGAAACAAATTTGTTCTCTAATTAATATAATGTTGTTGAGCAATCTCATATATCAAGTATGCCACTGGACTAAATGCCGAAGTAGATAGAGGGCTGTTCTTGGAGTCAAGAAAACCTGGGTTCAAGTCCTGCCTGCAACACATACTAGCTCTGTGACTGGGGGCAAATTATTCATCCTTTCAGTTATAAGTTGCAGACAGACAGATAAAGGCTATATATAGAAAATCTGCATGTGTGAAGGGAGTTTCCACATTAGGGGTTTCTCACACCAGTAAAATCAGATGTGAACTATACTCTCTCATTACCAAAAAAAAAAAACCACATACAGAAGTCTCTGGGACAATGATTCTCCTTTCATGCAGGTAAGTATTCCTTTAAAAAAAGACAAGTCACTCCTCTGACAGACCTTGTGTACTAATGATGCAGAAGGGTACATTATATTCTGAAAGCTCTTTTGGGCCACCGGAGGAATCCTGTGGTCTTGGGCGTTTTCCTCTTTGTGTGTGTGTGTTGTGTTGTTGGTTTTTTTCATTAACATTGAAAAAGCTGAAGATTTGAGCAAAGGAGGAGCCATGTTGGAGAAAGGAAGAATTTACATTAAACTGACTTGCTGTTCCCTGTTGTTTTTACCTTCCCTTTCAACATATCCCTCAAAAGATCTATGACTAAAATGTTTATTACAAACACTCTTTCTCTTTCTTCCTGTCCCTGTCTAGAGTTGAGCTTCCCATTTGGACAGAAGAATGGCTGTGTTCAGGCAGTTTACGCTTCTTCTCTGGAAGAATTACACCTTAAAGGTAGATATAGGTGTACGTGTGGGAAGAAAGGGGGTACAGGATGTAGCACGAGGGGAAAAATAATGCCAGTTCCCTTTCATTCAGCTCTGACTGTGCCTCTTTAGGCAAGGGACCTCTGGAAGCCCTGGGGCAAGAAGAGAAAGTTATTCGGGGGGGGGGGAAATGCTCTTTACATGTGCTCAATTTTAGATTAATACAGAATTTCATTTCTCTTTTAGAAGCGAAAGATTGTAGTAACAGTCTTGGAAATTCTCCTGCCATTGCTATTTTCTGGGATCCTAATTTGGCTTCGCCAGAATATTCACTCAGAGAACATTCCCAATGCTACCACATACCCTGGCCAGTCCATCAGTGACCTGCCCTTGTTTTTCAACTTTCCTCCCCCAGAAGATACGTGGGAGCTGGTTTATGTTCCTTCCAACAACGAAGCCGTGAAGAGGATCACTGAGATGGTGAAAAAGACTTTAGTCATCGATTTGAAAGGTTAGATGTGTGGTGAGATAGGAGTTTTCTGTAAACTTACTACCAAATTATTTTATCAGAGAGCTCTTTCAGGTTATGCTCTTTATACTTGTCTCTTTTAGCAATGACGACCTCTGTATATTGATGTGTTTTTGGAAAATTAAGATTAAAAAAAAAGTATAGTAGCTGTACCCCTAACTTGCTGTGTGACCTTAGACAAGTCATTTAACTTCAATTTCCTCATCTGCTAAATGGAAGGAATAGTTCATAGCTTGTCTTTCAGTCTCACGGAAGGAACAAATGAGATAATGTTTATGAAAGTCTTCTGAAGAGTATAACACTCTACAGAAAATCGAGCAATTATTATTTGCACATAGAGAGTGATCAATAAATATTTGTTGACTAGGATTTTTAATAGTAGAAGTAATAATAATAAAACAATAAGTGGGCAAACACAGAGGACATTTTTCTTGGCAAAACTAAGGTTCTATTTCTAGTTTGTTCAAAGGACTTCTCTGGAATGGGCCTTCTGGGGCATTGCTCTAGAATTGGGTGCATTAGGAACCTTTGGATGGTCTTGACCTTCACCATTGCTTTCAAGTCCTTGCTTTCAGGACGGTCTTACTCTTTTGAAAAAGTTTGGTATGTACTTTCCCCTGGTATTTCAAAAGCAGGAAATCCCCTAACTCTCTTTGTAAAATGGTTCCAGTAATGTAATCTATTATACCAGGTTTTCTGAGTGATGGGAAAGCATAAGGGAGGCAGGAGAAGACTGACATGCTTAAGGAGTGACCACTGATGATATTTAGTAATTGTATTCTTCACTAATAGGGTAACATCCAATGCAAATTCCTCTTACCAAAGGCCTTCAGGCAGAGGTTAGGTGACTACTTATTGAGGATATTGCATATAGGATTCATAACTGGGATAGAGGGCAGAGTAGATGGCCCCTAATATCTGTTCCAATTCTGGGATTCTATAAGACTAATACTATGCACAATGGGAAATTGCAGCAGTAGTTCACAGGACCTGATATCTTGATTTTGCTTCTTGATTGAAAGAGATCCTTGATCTGACAGGGATCTCTTCTGTTCGAATGTGAGCTGAAAGAGATTCCATTCCATGTGTAAGAAGGGTAGCCTTGTTTTGTTTAGCCCAACCTCAGTCTATGGGTTGAAGTTAAAGAGAGGCAAATTTCAGTTCCAAATGAAAAGAAAGTTCCTAACAATTCATACTGTCCAGAAGCAGAATGGGCTGTCTTCAGATGCAATGAATTTACCTGTCACTAGAGATCTTCTACAGAAGCTGGGTTAGCACTTGTCAAGGATGTTGTGGAGGTGATTCATGGTTCAGGTATGGGTTGGACAAGAGGACCTGGAAGGTCCTTTATGGCTCTTGATTCAATGAGCAAAGTCTAAGTAACATATTCAAGTCCTGATTCTGTTTAATTCAGCAAACATTTAGCACCCTACTATATACAAGGAAGTATTTTTGGTTGTGCAGGAGACAACAAGATAAATAAATAACAGTTTATAATCTAAGAAGTTGGATTGCTTTCCCAACCACTATCATATTTCATCTTCCCTTGAGGAGAAAAGGGGACTTGTGTCCAAGGGAGGCTTTTTTATGGGAACATAGGGTGCTTTAGAAGTTTGGCCCCCCTTGGCTATGGATGAAATAGGCCAACATCCCCACTTCTCCTTGGGTGATTGAACATCATTATCTTATGCAGAATACTCACCATTGGGCTTTGTTTTCTCTGCAGTTCGTGGCCTTCCCTCAGAAAAGGATTTTGAAGATTACATTAAATTTAATAATCACTCTTACAATGTGCTTGCTGGTATTGTGTTTGAGCACAACTTCAATCACTACAAGGAACCCCTGCCACTTGAGGTAAGGAATTATTTATTTATTAAAGTTATTTTTATGATTGCAGTTGCTTTCAGTGATTTTAACAAAGTCTTTAGCCACAGAGGCTCCAAATTATCTTTTGTCTTGCTTCTGAAGGTCTTTTTTATCTAACATCCTTGATTTTCCTGAAGTTCTTATGAATAAACAGCTGTCAGTACAGAATGATTTGACTCACTTCTTGTCTGAAGCCATGGGGCTAAGCCTCAAGGTCTCTCAGTGCCGTTTCTAGCTCTGTAAATTTGCCTCAGGGGATATTGATTCCTAGGCCTCTGCTCTAGTGGAGGATGGCATGTATTCATTTTGGAGCCGAATAGCTAGCTAGCATTTCGGGATGAAGTTAGGTGCAATTTCTTAACATTTTGAATGCAGTATTTTTTAGAAGAGAATGAGGACATTTTTGTGTGGCTGACCGGGTGAGACTCGTAAGACCCCTACCTATTCTGAAGTTGTGAGTCAGCGTGACCATCCATTTATTCCATTTAAGTTATGATTCATGATGCCTCAGTTATTCACTGCTTCTAGAAGGTACCATTTGAATTGCTGACCAATGGAGAGACTTAGGAAGCCTAATGTCTATGTCACTATGATGGGATTTGCTACTTGGTTCAGGGCAAGATTGCTGTCATTCTCTGACTCAGTCTTTACTTACTTAAACATTTACCATATGTGGGCATCTGTCCCATAATCATATCATCAAAACATCTTTTTGCCTAAAAAAGAAGTATTTGTTCTCAGGTTTCAGATGAAAAATGTTTATTCCCATGGAACACAGCTTGTTTCTTATTTGCCCTTCATAGGTTAAGTACCACCTGCGCTTCAGTTATTTTCGGAAGAATGATATGTGGGCTGGGACGAATCTCTTTTTTCCAAAAGAAATTGAAGGATGGCACACTACCTCTCTCTTTCCACTTTTCCCAAATCCAGGACCCAGGGAACCCTCATTTCCTGATGGAGGAGAGCCTGGTGAGGAGAACTCTATATGCATGGGGCTTTTTTTGGTTATTATTTATTCATTTTTAAATAGCAGAGTTTGTTCAGCTGCCCAAGTCAGTTCATTGCAATAAATATTTATTAAGAAACCAATGTGAGGGAAGTAGTACTAGATATGAGAGAAATATAAAATTTAGATAAGAGCTAATTCCTTCCCTTGAGCTTACAGTCTAGAATGGGGATATACCACGTACACTAAAAGTATAAGAGAAATTAAACTAGGAATTAAACAAAGAGATTCTATCTTATCAGGGAAGATGATGTATACACATGTAGGTACATATTAAAATGCCACAATGTCACAAGAGAACAAATGCTCTAGATGTCTACTTCATCTTGAATTTTAGGGACTTTATTTTGGTTTTCTCTTTGCCCACTTCCCTTAACCTTCTCACCTCCTCCCCAGCCCCTGACCAGTTGCTTGCCCCTTGTTTTCTGGTCTATTTCTACAACATCTCTCAATCCAGTTCCTTCTCTCCCCTCCTCCTAAGTCAGGCTCTTGTCCCAACTCTCCCTATGTTATTGCATCAGCCTCCTCATTTGTCTTCCTACTTCCAAACTCTCCCGTCTGCCTTCCACATGTGTGCCAAAAGTGCACATCTGATCTTGTTTAAGAAGCTCCCTACTCTAAGAAAAAAATATAAACACTTCTTCATGACATTTAAAGCCCTTTGTAGCCACTGCAGCCCACCTGTCCAGACTTATTTCACATTGTCCTCCTTTATGCACTCTTGCCTACTTGCCATTCCCCAAGCTTTTAGCCTTCCATCTCTTCCCTCTGTACTTTTGCACAGGCTGGCCACCGTGTTTGGACTGTATTCCTTCCTTACTTCTGACACTTAGAATTCTCAGTTTCTGTCAAGGTCCCTCTTACATACCACCTTATACAGGAAAGGTTTTCTAGTTGTTAGGATCTCCTAAGTGTTAGTGCTTTCTCCCTCCTCAAATTATATCACATTTACTTATCTGAAGCAAGTGTTCTCTAACCACAGGGGTATGTATACTCCTTGGGGGCAGGAAATGTTTTTCATTTGTCTTTGCATCCCCAGTATCTCTTATGGCACCATCTACATGGTAAGCTCTTAATCAATGTTTCTTAAGTTGAATTGAATCATCACCTTCATTTTTTTATGGTAAAATCTTTCCTATCCTGTTTTTAAACTGTGTCCTGTTGTATTTGTTCTGTTAATATCAAAAACTGTTCACATAAAGGAGAGAAGTAGAGATGAAAATATTACTGCCAGCTCCTGGACCAGTCTTTGTGTGTACATTTGCTTTATAGAGTCACTAAGGCAGAAGAGGTCTCCAACAATAGTCAGGCCAGAGAGGTGACTGTCTCTCGCCATCCCTCAGCATGAGAACTGTGGGGATGCCCTCCATACTTCCACTTATGTGGTGGACAGCACTCTGAGAGCCAGCTGCCTGGCACCTCTGATTTTCTGCTTACTGGGCTTGGTGTCCTTTCCTTTCTTCCTTAGGATACATCCGAGAAGGATTCCTGGCTGTTCAGCATGCTGTGGATAAAGCCATCATGCAATACCATGCAAGCGCCGCCACAACCAGACTGTTTGAGAAGGTCACCATCATTGCAAAGAGGTTCCCATACCCACCATTCATTTCAGACTCTTTTCTGGTTGCCATCCAGTACCAGCTTCCCTTACTGCTCATGCTGAGCTTCACTTACTCCACACTCACCATCACTCGTGCCATTGTACAAGAAAAGGAAAGAAAACTGAAGGTAACCACATTTATGTTCCAGTTTTTAAACTACCCAACAAGTTGATCCTAGCAGTTTAACCTCTGTAAATAAATGTTGTCTTGTAACTGCCGCTTGTGAGCTGCTGGAGTCGTGATGAAGTTTGCTAACCATCTTATCTGGGCAGAGGTTGCATAGAAGCCAGAATCATTGTTCACTAAATATATAACAGCAATAGGGGCATAAATAGTGTAAAAGTTGCGGCATGATTTTATTCTGCTTGTTGATTTATCCCAAATCAGAAAATCAGAAAACATATACAAAGTACTGATACTTAGACATAGCACTATGCAAAGTGCTCTGCATTGATGGATATAATCTCTCCTCTTCAGGTGTTAACAGTTAGAGATCATGTTGTAAATACATGAAATACCAATAGCAGAATAAGAACATTAGTGTATAACTGAACAGTAAGGTGGTTTCTATCATATATACATGTGTGGTTTCATTTTGTTGTGCAGTCATATCAGTTGTGCCCAACTCTTTGTGACGCCATTTGGGATTTTCATAGCAAAGATAGTGGAGTGATTCACCATTTCCTTCTCTAGTTCATTTTACAGAAGAGGAAACTGAGGCAAACAGAGTGAAGTGACTTGCCAAGGATCACACAGCTAGTAAGTGTCCAAGGCCAGATTTGAGGATGAGTCTTCCTGACTTTAGTACTGGCCTCTGTATCTACTGTGCCATCTAGCTGTCTCTGGTTACATAGATATAGATAGATATGTAGATATAGATATGATATAGATATATTTTAACACAGTGCTAGGCAGTAGATGAGGTATAACTGAGGTAATGTGATTGATTTTCTAACCAACAGATGAATTTTATGTATTCAAAGGTATGTTTTTCCTCTCAAAATAGTCTCTTAAGGAGGTTATATACTTAATCTAATAACAATGCTATTGCTCAAAAACACTTTTGGGATTTTTAAAAATTATTTCCAAAGCTGGTGACACATTATTTTGAATATCTCAAATGGGCATAGACCTTGAAGAGCTTACAGGAGCATTTTAAGTGATTTGAGTGAAAAGTTTTAGAAAGTTGAACAAGGAAAGTCACTCAAAACATTTATCACTACATTTGAGAAGGTTCCAAATGTGTAATACCATGAATTCTTTAATTTAGATGGCCAAAGGGGATAGGCTGAGGCAGAGATTCTCATATTCTTTAATGTAGGTCCTAGTGTGTTCAGTCTCTAACAAGTTGTATCTTCTGGCTCTACATCCTTCTGTTTATTCCCCCTGGCATTTCTGAAGAGGGACATGGCTATCAGCACTATGTATGCAATGTCTGCTATATATAAGTAGGTAGAACAAGGTGGTATTGTAGACCTTGATTTCACATACCTTAATTTCAGAAACACTTTGATCAAGTCTTTCATGATGTCATTGTGGGGAAAATGAAGAAAGGTGAACTTGATGAAAAAAATTATATGAATTCATAATTCTTTCCCAAAGAGTAGTAATGAATGGATTGGTTTGTTAAGCAGAAGGAGGTGGGTTTTTTCTTTAAAAATAATTAATTGATTGATTCATTTTTAGTTTTCAACCTTCACTTCTATAAGATTTTGAGTTTTAAATTTTCTCTCGTTTCCTCTCCACCTCCCTCCCCAAGATGGCATGCAGTCTGATATAGGCTCTCCTTATACATTCATATTAAACATATATTCACATTAGCTGTGATGTAAAGAAGAATTAGAACTAATGGGAGGAACCACAAGAAAGAAGAAACAAAACAACAGAAGAAAAGGAGAGCAAATAGCATGCTTCCATCTGCATTCAGACTCCAGAGTTCTTTCTCTGGATGTGGATAGCGTTTTCTATTGTGAGTCTTTTGGAGTTATGTTAGATCCTTGCATTGCTGAGTAGGGCTAAGTCTATCAAAGTCAGTCATCACACACTGTGGTTGTTACTATGTACAGTGTTCTCCTGGTTCTGCTCAATTCACACAGTATCAGTTCATATAAGTCTTTCCAGGTTTTTCTGAAGTCTACCTGCTCATCACTTCTTATAGCACTATAGTATTCCATTACATTCATATACCATGACCTGTTCAGCCATTCCCCAGTTGATGAGCATCCCCTCAATTTCCAGTTCTTTGCCACCACAGAAAGAGCTGCTATAAATATTTTTGGGCATGTGGATCTTTTTCCCATTTTTATGATATCTTTGGGTTACAGACCTAGAAATGGTATTGCTGGATCAAAGGGTATGCGCAGTTTTATAGGCCTTTGGGCATAGTTCCAAATTGCTCTTCAGAATGGTTGGATCTGTTTACAACACCCCAACAATGAATTAGTGTTCCAATTTTCCTATATCTTCTCCAGCATTTATCATTTTTCTGTTTTGTCATGTTAGCCAATCTCATAGGTATGACCTCAGAGTTGTTTTGATTTGCATTTCTCTAATCAATAGTGATTTAGAGTATTTTTTCATGTGACTATAAATAGCTTTAGTTTCTTCATCTGAAAACTGCCTGTTCATAAGAAGGTTTTTAGTGGCATTTTGAAGGGCTATGAATGTGAATCTCTTGTAGTCATCAGGATGAATGGGCTTTGTCTTATTTGACTTGGGTGAAGAATACTGAAATCCTTCTTATCAGATTTGCATAGGACACAAAACTGAGAAAGAACTAATACATTGCACAAATCTTAAATAACTCAATATATTGAACCAGGTCAAAATAAAAAGATCAAATTTAATAAGGCTTATAATAGCAAAAGAAACTGGTCTAGCCGTCTACAGGAAAAGCGCAGAATAGATGAAACAATTTGTCTTGCCCAGACCAATGGTGTCAAATAGAAACCAGGGCTACTAAACCAGACATGAGGATCCCTGCTACTGAATGTTGACTTAGAAAACTACACATTAACATTAACTATGTTCTAATGTATTCTTTGTTACATATTTCCCAATTATATTTTAATCTGGGTTGGAGACTCACAGGGCACGTGTTTGACACCTTAGGCCCAGAGAAGCAACTTATTAAATTACTTGGCTAAATGTGTGTACTTGAACAGTAGCTGCAAATAAATAATGGAAGGATAAAGTCTTCATCTATATTAGTAGCACCACTATCCCCCAGATCACCCAGGCTTGAACCTTGGAGTTATCTTTGATTCTGACGCATGCTTTGCCTCACGTGTCCATTCAGTTATCTTCCACAATTTGTCTAGTATCTGGCCCTTTCTCTTCCCTCTCACTTAGGAGGCTGCTGTGTGGTTAGTACAGGGATAGAGTGCTGGACCTAAAGTCAAGAAGACCAAAGTTCAAATTCTGTCTGAGACGCTTACTAGCTGTGTGACGCTAGGCAAGTCACTTAAAAACAACAACAACAACCAAACCCCTCTCACTCACCCCCTAGAAAAAACCCTGTCTGCCTCAGTTTCTTCAGCTGTAAACTAGAGATGCTGACACCTCCCTCCCAAGGCCGTTGTGATGATCAAATGAGATCATATTTGTAAAGCACTTTGCAAACCTTAAAGTACAGTGTAAATGGTAGCTATTATTTTTTTCAGTGACCTTAGGCCTCCATCTCTTCCTGACTAGACCATTATAGCAACCATCTTTGGCTGCAGTTATCTATCTTCCATATTACTGCCCAAAGAGTCTTCCTAATGTACCACTAGTATTACATTTCTCTTCTAAAAACCTTGAGTGGCTTTCCATTGCCTAATGAAGAGAATTTAAACTCCTGATGTTGGCATTCATTCAAGATCCCCTAACATGCCAATCTAGTCTTCTCTCATTATATTGTCCTAAACATATTTTGTGTTCGAGCCAAACTGAACTGTTTTCCACTCCTTGTTCTCATCTTTCTTTATTTATACTTTATTTATACCAAAGGTATCAAATTTCTGGCCAGCAGGCAACCAGATTAAAATATGATTGGGAAATGTTTAATAAAATAAAAATACAATACATCACAGATAATGTTAATTTGTGATTTTCTAAGTCAACATGTAGCACCTGGGAATCTGTTTCTATTTAAGTTTGGCACCTCTATCCCCTTAGACTCAACTCAGACGCTACTTTTCACTAAACCACTTAGGCATCTTCCAGCTCTAAAATTATGATTCTTTGATCTTCCATGAAGCCATCCATGATAATAGGAATAAAATATAAAGTTCTAATACTTGGGTTCAAAAAAAATCAACTTAAGTATAAGAGAAGGGATGCATGGCCTTCACAGCCTTTCTTGTGAAAAAAAGATCTGGGTGCTTTAGTGGCCTGCAAATTCATTATAAATCTAGAAAATGAAATGGCATCCAAGAAAGCTAATGCTGACTCCACCAGCTTTAAGAGAGAGAGTGTCTATAACAAGTGAAGTGAGAGTCCTGCTATACTCTTTCTGCCCTGGTTACATCACATCTTAAGTGCTGTGTTCAGTTCTGGTGACCATTTTCCAGGAAGGACATAAACAAGAAGAAATTCATTCAGAAGAGTATAAGCATGGTAGTGAGGGGTCTAGAAACTGCCATATGAAGATTAATTGGAATGGTTTATCCTAGAGAGGAGAGAACTGGGGAGTAGGGGTGGGAATTTGAAGGACAAGCCTATAGAGGGGATCACACCTGTTCTTCTTGTTCTCTGCAGGTAGAAGTAAGAATAGTGGGAACAAGTTGAAGAAAGGTGGATTTAGGTTTGATGTAGGGAAAATACCATAACAGTTAGAACAGGCCTGCATAACATACAGCCCTATGGGTAATATGTTACAGACCTGTTTTACATCCTCTACATTTTTTTGCAGGCTGCAAATTCCAGCCTTATGTTGTGCAGGCCTGAATTAGAGCCCTACCAAAGTGAAATAGGCTTTCTCAAGAGGTCATAGGTTCCCCTTCCCTAAAGGTCTCTAAGTCAAGGCTGGATGACCACTTATCTGTAATATTCTGAAGGACAAGAGATTCTTGTTCAAGTAGAGTTGGACTGAATGAATCCTTCCTTCACCATGATTATGAACTCTACTATCTTTTGGTCATCTTTCTGTCTGTTTGTTCTTTCTTAGTCAGATCATCATCATTTCCTTACCCACTAAGCACAGTTCTGAGGTTAAATAACTTGTCTGTCGTCACACAGGTAGTAAATATCTAGGAAGCTTTATACCTAAGTCTCTCCTGACTTCAAAGTCACAGAGAGGAAAGGAGTCCAAACTTACACCTTGACATTCTGATTTTGTGTTCTTTTCCTTACAGTGTAGTTTATCTTTCTTACTTCATATATCTTTTAGTTCTTACAATAACCTTTTTATACTTAAATTAGGTTTTATACTTAAATTTATTTTTTAAAGTTTTATGAGTGTTCTGTATTTTCATGTCACAATCATTTCTATTATGTCCCTCCCCTCCAAATTGAACTTCACCTTTTAAAAAAGAAAAAGAGCCTACCAAAAGCATCCAATATGGTGACTGTATCTGACAGTGTACACAACCTTCTTTGCTAGTTGTCTGTCCCCTACCTCTCTGCTAAGAGGGAGGGCGGTGATGGCCTTTGCTTATTATAATCTGTTCTTCTGGATCATTATTGGGATTTCACTTACTCAGAGTTTGGCATCCTTTTGTTTATCTCTTCTTTCACTGTCTTAGTCATTGTGTATGTATTTTAGATTTTTGGTTTTGCTCATTTTGCTGTGTATCCTTTTACACATTTTTCCCAGGTTTCTCTGAATTCTTCTTGTTTGTCATTTCTACGCAACAAAATTCCATTACATTCAATATATAGAGGTTGTTCGACCATTCCCTAGTTGATCGGCAGCCAAGTCAAATCAAATCAGCAGGCATGTATTAAGCACTTATTAGGTCCCAGGCATGGTGCTCAGTGCCAGTACAGATGCAGGCAGGAAGAAAGACAGTCCCTGCCCTTCCAGATTTGTACTGTCACAAAAAGGGCTGTTGGGAATATTTTGGCATATACTGGTTCTTTGTTCCTGTGGGACCACTGTGCCACAGGATGTAAATAATTTAGCTGTTTTCTTGCATAATTACAAAATTGAAACCTAGAACAGTTAAAACAATTCATAGCATTAACAAGACTGTTAGTTCGTCTGACTTCTTGCAATCCTCCAAATATTGATTGTTTAAATTTTTTTAATCTTTGCCAATTTGTAGGAAGTGAGGCAAAAACCTCATTTTAATTTGCACTTCTCTATTAATGATTTGGAGCATGCTTTCATATAGTAGTAGTGTGCAGTTCTTTTGAAATGTGGTCATGCCCAGACTAAATCAGAAAGAATCAGAAATGATTGAATTTAGTAACTCAGTGTTCAGTAAACCCAAGAGTATAAATTGCCTGTGGAAGAACTCGATATCTGACAAAAGTTGCTGAAAAAACTGGAAAGCAGTTTGAAAGCAGTTAGTTTGGGACCAACAGCTTAAAGCATATAACACAATAAGCTTAAGATGAATACGTATACTGAATATTAAAGGTCACATCTTAAAATAAGGTAGGTAACAGATCAGCTTTCTTTCATAGGTGTAGCTAGAGGAAAAAAATTAACCAAACAAGGGATGATAGAGTCAGTAATAGAAGGCAAAGCAGATAATTTTGATGAAATGAAGCTGAAAAGCTGTTGCATAAACAAGAACAAAAAAATTGGATAAGAAGGAAAGTAGTCTTTGTATCAAGGGCAAGAGAAGGGAACAGGAATGAAAATGTATTAAGCACCAACTCTCTGACAGGCGCTGTGCTAAGTGCTTTGAAGTTATTATCTCATTTGATCCTTACAGCAACCCTGTGAAGTAGCTGTTATTATCATCCCCATTTCACAATTGGGGAAACTGAAGCAGACAGAGGTCAAAGTGACCGGCCCAGAGTCACGTGGCTACTAACTATCTGAAGTTGATTTTGAACTCGGGTCTTCCTTACTCCAGGCCCAGAGCTCTATCCACTGCACCACCAGTTGCATCAGATATCTCTGATAAGTGTCTGGTATCTTGGATATATAGGGAACACATACTGGCTATATGAACCTGACCAAATTATTAATCTCTGTGTTCTGGATGACCCTCTAAGACTATAAGTTTCAGAGAAGGTGGTGACCTGCATTGGTAGTAGGAATTTTCTCTCCAGGGAATTCCCTATGCCAATGAAATCACAGGTTTTGTCCCTGTTTCCATGACTGTATAAATATTCCAGAAGCTCAATATAAGGAACTGTGATATGACTGACTCAAAAGCTAATGTGATTTTATTTTACATTAATAAAATTGTAGTGGCTACATTAATTTTAAAAATATATAGTCAAAAGCAATAGTTCTCCTTTGTAGAGGTGGGTTTTTTCTCTAAAGCACAGTTCTAACTTTCTGATCCCCTACTCAGTAAGTAGTAGTGTCTCCTAGTGTCTCTATAAACTCCTCTGTTTGGCATTTAAAGTCTTTGCAACCTAGCCCCATCCTCCCTTACCAGCCTTATTCCACATTAGTATCCTCTGTATATTTGAAATCATTTTGTTTATGTCTGCTTTGTATATTTTTATATACTTGTATAGATATGTGTTATTCCCTCTGTTATAATATAAGTTCATTGAGAGGAGGAACTTTTGTTGTCTTTTAATCCTATGCCTAACACAGTGTCTTGCAAATAGTAGGGGCTTAAAAAATGCTTATTTCATGATTAATCAATTAAAAGATACTCTATCAAACTATGAATTATTGTGGTCACTTCTAGGTACCATTTTTGATAGGGACATTGATAAACAAGAAGTACAGTCACAGAGGACAGACTAAGATGAGAAAGGTTTGCAAACTGCCATGTTGTTCTGTCAAAGTACCTGCTGATAGATCTCCAAAGAGCTCATATAAAGAGGAAAAGGACTCATGTACAAAAATATTTATGCTTCCCTTTTTGTGGTGGCAAAAAACTAAAAACCAAGGAAATGCTCATTAGTTAGGGAATGATTAAACAAATAATGGTATGTGAATGTAGTAGAATACTATGGAGCTATAAGAAGGATGAAAGAAAGTTTTGGAGAAACCAGAGAAGATTTGCATGTGCTGATGCAAAGTGAAGTGAGCAAAACCAGAATAGTTTATACAGTAACAACACAGTAAAATTAAACAACTTTGAAAGACTTAAGAACTCTGATTATTGCAATGACCAGCCATGATGCCAAAGGATTGATGATAAAAAATTATACCCACCTCCCGAAAGGGAGATAATAGTTTCAGAGTGGAGAATAAGACATATTTTTTGGATATGATTGTGTGAGAATTGATTTAGTTTGACTCTGAAAATTTGTTACAAGGTTGTTGGGTTTTTCCATTGGAGTGAGGAGAGAGGAGAGGTAGAGAAAATAGATTTTTGTTAATTAAAAATTATTAAATTTAATTTAAAAAGAAAAAAATTCAGAATAAACTGTAGATGTTTAGCCTTGAAAATTTTAATACTAGATAGGGCATCAGATATTCAAGTTATTTGAAAGTCAGCTTTGCAAAATACGTATTGGATTTGTTTCATATAGTTTCAAAGGGCAGAACTAGGAGCAATGATGGGTGGAGCTGTAGGAAGGTAGAACTTTCTAAGAATCTGTCTTAGCACTTTGTGCCTCTTCTGTGCATCTAATATATTATAATTCATATTTCAGTGTATCTGTCTTCATTCCTGACATTAGACTTTAAACATTTGAGGTACACTTTGTATGCTGGTATTTCATGCAATGAGTGCCATTTATTATTTACTGTGTACATAGAAGGTACTTAACATTGAACTGAATTAAACCTAATTAGAGTTGTCCAGAAATGCAGGTGATGTGGTTACTGTCATTGGAAGTGTTCAAACCGAAGCTGACTAATCCCTTGCCTGTGAAATAAGAGAGAGGCACTCAACCAAACACTGAGGAGAAGGATAAAGTATATAGCCCCTAAGCTACCTTCTAACTCTAGCTATTCCTTTACTGCTGTGTGGTTTGAGAAATGGTAGAAATCCCAGTCATTCCCTTTCTATGCATAAAATAATAAGAGGATGCTAATTTGGGGAAATTCAGGTTTCGTAACATGGCCTGGTAGAGTTCTCAGAATTTTTTGGTGCATCAACCATTTCATCATGAAGCACCTGTTATTTTCCAGTACACACATATTCACACACACACTCATGCCATGCACACACATACATACATACACACAATCCTCTGTGCCTCTTTTCTGTCTATTAAATGGAGGTGATCCCTGTCCCATTTTACAGGGTAAAGTAAGATAGCATATGTTAAAATCTTTGAACAGCAAAGGGTACTAAATCATCGCATGATGTTCTTGATTCTAGAGAATTTTTTTCCCTTTTTTTTTTTATTTTTAGAGAAGGGGAAATAGGGCAGTTGGAGTTAAATGACTTGCCCAAGGTCACACAGCTAGTTTTGTGTTAAGTGTCTGAGGCTGGATTTGAACTCAGGTCCTCCTGACTCTAGGGTTGGTGTTCTATTCACTGCACCACCTAGCCGCCCCTTTTTTCCTATTTTAAAACTATGAATTACTTTAAGAGGTGAACCTGTCTTTGTTCTTCCAAAGTCATATAGACACTGGTGGTATTGATTTGTCTTTCTTCTCTCCTAATTGCACCTATACTTAATATATAAGCATTAAAATAAGATTACCAATCCTAGATTTTAAATATAAAGAAGCATCACAGTTTTCACAGGATTTAGGGAATTGCTTTCCCTATTAATCCAATAGCAGATAAAATGTTGAATCTTGTAACATTTGGTTTCTTCTTCATCCTTTACAGGAATACATGCGCATCATGGGACTCAGCAACTGGCTTCACTGGAGTGCCTGGTTCCTCACATTCTTCCTGCTCCTACTTTTTACTGTCTTTTTTATGACTGTGCTTTTCTGTGTCAAGGCAAGTATTTGGTTTTTTCCAACTTTTTGAGTCTGCTTACTGGGAGGGAAACTTCCCTTGGGCTCTGTGGTGATGAAGGTAATAGCTGATTGAAAATATAGAAGTTATAACTTTTCCAGTCACCCAGGTTTGTAACTTAGGAGTCATCCTTGACTTCTCACTCTTACTCATCCCAAATATCAAATTAGTTGCCATGTCTTTTTAAATTCTACCTCCTCAACATCTTTTGAATCTGTCCTCTTTTCTGTGCTAAACCTAGAACTATCCCAATACAGATCCTTATCATTTCTTGCCTGGATTATTGCAGTAGCCCCTTTAAAAATATAATAGAGTTTTAATATATTCCTATTTGTATATTTTTCCCATGACATATTCAAAATCTTTTGATCTTAATTTTCCTTTTTCTTTTTAAGGAGATTTTTTTAGTAGCTAGTCCCTTTTTGTAGAATACCATGAGAACTCTCCCAAACCATTGTCCTCAAGCAATAGCCTCTTTAATTACTCTTCCTTCATCTATTCTGTCCCTCTCTAATCCATCTTCCACATACAGCTGCCAAATTGATATCACTAATGCTCAGATCTGACCGTGTGGTCTGACCTCTGTCCAAGAAGTTTTAGTGGTTCCCCATTGCCTTTAAGATAAAATAAAAGATTTGGCATTGAAAGACCTTCATACCTGGCACTAGCCTCTCTTTCTCTTCAGATTATGCATTGTTCTCCCTCATGCATGCTATGCTCCCACCAAATAAGACTACTTACTCTTTCTGCTAAGGACATTCGGCCTCCTCAGTGCCTTATCTGTGCTTTATAGGCATAGGGGTTGTCCTATACACCTAGAGCACTCTCTGTACATCCCTTGCCTCTTGGAACCATTTAAGCTTAATTCCAATACGACTTCTTCAAGAGACCTTTCTTAATTTTCGTAGTTGCTTTATCCTTTCCATCTCTCCACCCCCATCACCTGTATATATCTTTTTGCATATTCTTGTATTTATCTGTGAATGTTCCTCCCCTTTTGTAGACTGTATGCTTCTCAAGGTCAGTATTTGTATCCTCAGGGCCTAGCACAGTGCCTGGGACATAGCAGGTGTTGGATAAACATTTATCCTGTTATTTGCTATATCTCTTGGGAAACAATTATTGCAGTAGAAATTAGTTGCAATGGCTGCACTGTATTGTTAAATAACACGTTATGCTTTCTACCCCATCTCCTCTTTTCATCACTTATATATGTGACTGGGATTTTAGTATAGAACCAGAAAAGTTCCTTGAAAGAATTAGTAATTCATTAAAGTAGCAGAATACAAAATAAACTCATAAAATCTTCAATATTTTTACATATTGCTACCAAAACCCAGTAGGAGGTGATAGAAAAAGAGCTTAAATTCAGAATAACTATAAAATACATAAAATATCTAAAATCTAAAATACCAAGATGATAAATATAACTATAAAATATTCTTTATATAGAGATAACCTATAGACTTATATATATACATATAGAGAGACTTACATACACACACACATTCACACAAATGTAAACTTACATATAAACCACAACTTAGATCATTGGAAAGATGTTTGTTGTCTGTGGCTGGGCCACAGCACGGTAACAAAAACGGTAATACTGCCTCCGTTACTTTGTCGATTTAGCACCTTGCCGGCCAAGCTACCAAGTTCTGCTTCATTGAATGAGACAAAGAAATAACAAAATTCATCTAAAGGGAAAAAAGATGGTGAAATGGGGGAAAGAAATGAAGAAATGAAAGGGAGGCTAGCAATACCAGACCTCAAACTACACTATAAAGCAGAAAGCATCAAAACTAGTACTGGCTGAAAAAAGACAGAAAAGACCCCAAAGCAATCAAACATATTAGTGTAGTATTGCGTTAAACTTTATTTTAGGATAAGCCCAGGACCTCCTTATTTGACAAAAACTGCTAGGGAAGCCTGGAAAGCAGTTTGGTGGGAATTACATTGATGCCAACAACCATCATTTTACACTCCGTCACGATGAACTCCAGTTGGATACGTGGCCTGGATATAAAAGATCATAGCACAAAAAAAATTACTGGAGAGTAGTTTACACCTACAGCCAGGGGGAGAACTAACTAAATAAGAAATAGAGGTGAGCATTAAGGGGAAATAGACAATCTTGGTTACACAAAGTTGGCACGCTTCTGCCCATACGACTGAACAGGTCTAATGAATGTTTTATAGGTGGAAGAGGACACTGCAGTGATCACCAACAGTGATCCATCTTTGGTGTTTGTATTTTTGATGTGTTTTGCCATTTCTTCCATCTCCTTCAGTTTTATGGTCAGCACCTTCTTCAATAAAGGTGAGTAAGTCTAGGGGCCCTAATCCATCAAATTCTGTGAGGGCTCCCTTGTTTACAGTATCCCTGTGACTTGCAGTATTCACATACAAGAAGCTGAGATTGTTGAGGATCATTTAGTTCTCCCACAGCCAAATTTTCATTCTTATGTGGTTATGAGTGTATTAACTCATCTCAGAAATTGTAGGAAAATAATTGTATTCTCTTGATCATAAGATCATATATTTAAAACTGGAAGGGAACTAAGAAGTAATTTACTCACAGAATCACAGAATTACAGAGTTCAGTGCCCCATATCTGACAAAGAATCACCTCTTCAGCATGCCCAACAAGTAGTAATTTAAACTTTTCTTCAAGACCTCCCATGGAGTAGAGCCCAATGATTAGGATATTATTTGCTTAAAATAAGCTTAAATCTGGGCCTCTTCCACTTCTACCCATTATTCCTAATTTTCCCTTTTGCGGTTAATCCTCTTTCAGCATGACAGATCTTCAAACACTTGACAGCTCTGCTGTCCACCTACACTTCTCTCCTTCATCCGTAAATTCCGGTAGCTGTTACTGTAGTTGCCTTTCTTGGCCTACTCTCCAGCTTACCAGTGTCCTTTCTAAAAGGTAGCATTCAGAGTGTGGTAGAATATAAACTCCTTGAGAGTAGGATTGTTTTGTTCTTTCTGTTTCTGTTGCCAGCTCAGAGACTGGCATAATAGGTGCTTAATAAATGTTTTTTGATTGATTTATTAACCAAAACAGAATTCAGTGTGACCATCACTTCCTTATTCTTAATGCAGCCTATCCTTGGCTACCATGTCATACTTCTAACACATATGTAACCTTGCACTAAACTTCCCCCAGATTTTTTAAACAAACTGTTTTCAAGCCGTTTCTTATACCAGATGAGATTGGTTTTTTCACACCCATGTTTAAGACTAGTTATTTATCTCTCTCATTTATTTAAATTTCATCTTTTTAGATCTAGTCCAACATTCTAGCCTGTCAGGACCTTTGTGGATTCTTGTCATCCACTAGTTAAGTTATCCCTTTATCTGATTCATTTATAAACCTTTGAAACAGCACAGGACAGGGGCAACTCAGTGGCACAGTGGCTAAAGCATTGGTCTCAGAGTCAGGGGGACCTGAGTTCAAGCCCTGCCTCAGACACTTGATATTTACTAGCTGTGTAACCCTAGGCAAGTCTTTTAACCCCAATTGCCTCTCAAAGAAAAAGAGAAGAAAAAAGAAACTGCACTGGACTAAGCACGCAATCCCTGGGGGCAATCCACTAGAGACTTGTTTCCAAGTCAACATCAAATCGTTAATGAATAGCTTTATGTTGGGCTATTCATCCGGTTCCAAATATGCTTTATTCATGTAGTCATCTAGCCAACATCTTTCTATCATGTCCATAGGAATAGCTTGACAGACTTTATCAGATGCTTAGTTTAAAATTTAGGAAAAACATTATTTACAATGCTTCCTTAATCTATTAGTCTAATAACACTGTGAAAGGAAATGAGGTCCAGCTGACATAGCTGTGCTTTTTAAAAAAATTGTCATCTTTTGTTTTTCTATATTCTTCCCTCAGATGTAATCCTTCTCACTCTCCCTACACAGTGAGTCTTCCTTGTACTAGAGGTTAAGAAAGCAAAAGAAAAAAAACAGTTTAGCAAAACCAACATCACCTGACTTGAACATCCCATGGAAAATTCCATATCCATAGTCCCCTAGCTTCTCCAGTGAAAGGAAGAGGGAGGCGAATTTTCTCAACTCTTCTCTTAAAGACCAGGCTTAGCCATTGTGGTTTTACATGATATTCAGCACTGTCTTAATATTCTGTTTACATTTATAAGTCATCGTGTATATTGTTTTCGTGGTTCGGCTCACTTCATGTTGCATTAGTCATTTAAATCTTCCCAAGGTTTTCGGAATTCTTCGTATGTATTATTGTTTCTTAGGGTACAATAATATTATATTACATTTAAGTAGAACAGTTTGTTTAGACATTCCCCAGTTGATGGGTACCTACTTTGTTTCCAGTTCTTCATTACAACAGAAATATTTTGCTGTATGTGGAACCTTTCTTTCTTTGACCTGATTGGGGCACCTAGCATAGGGATCTCTGGGTCAGTGCAAACGTTTTAGCCTTCTTTTTCATAGCTTCTCATTGCTTTCCAGAATAGTTGGACCAATTCATAGCCTATGACACCGCAGCTGCTCCATCACTGACGATTTTTGTCCGTTTTTATCTTTATCAGTTTTGGGGGGTGAGAGGAAACCTCTGATCTATTTGGATTTGCATTTCTCTTATCATAAGGGATCCAGAGCAGTTGTTCACGTGGCTGCTAATAGTTTTCTGTTCTTTTGTGACTTGTTCATATCATTTGATCTTGTATCTATTGAGAATGACTCTTGATCTTGTATATTTATGATAATTCCCTATATATCTTGGGTATCAGACCTTTACAGAGGTATTTTTTTCACTTGGCAGTTTTCCTTATATAAATTGTGTTGACTTTGTTATGTTGAAAAGGTTTGCAACTGGGGGAGGAGCCAAGATGGCAGCGTAGGAGCAACAACATATCGCAGCTCTCACATAGCCACCCCAAAATACCCATAAAATAGGACTCTAAACCAATCCTAGACCTCCAAAACGCACACAAATATACTTTCCACTAAAGTCAGCTCGGCTACGAGGAACCATATCAGCACTGCGAACTGAAACCAGCCTGGCCTAAAGCCCTGGCTGAGCCCCGGGGGTGGCTGGACCAGAGGAGCCGAACCCTGGCTGGAGCTTTGGGTGAGCGGATTGGCGGCAGCTGCAAAAGTGTTCAGAACTAGGTCAGTGGAGCTTGCGAGATCAGGGGAGAAAAGCAGTCCGGCCAAAACGCCTCCAGGGCTGAGAAGCGAAAGGCAGAGGTTTTGTACCCGCCTCCACATTGCAGCTTCCACGCCCTCGGCCTGCAGACTGCAGGGGAACCAAGCGATTGTTCAGAGGCCAAGTGCTCTCACGTTGAGCGGCCTGGATCCAGATCGTGGTCTTGGGCTTTGGTCTTGTGGGTCTTCTTTATCCAGTGAGCCGGAAGTGGGAAAGGGACCCAGCACCTTCCTGAGAGCTACGGCAGCCAAGAGGATCCCAGCAATTTGGGAAGAGCTTTCCCTTCTGGAAGCAGAGCCCCACAGAGATTTAAAAAAAAACAAACCACAGACTGACCAACCACGAGCAAAAATAAGCATAAGAAGCAGGGTAAGAACAGCAACCAAACCCTAGATTCCTTCTTTGAAGAAAAGAAGGACCAAGGCAGAGAGCTGCAGGACAGCACAGCCAGAGCTCCCCCACCACGGGCTTCCAATAAACATGAAGATTGCCTTAAAGCTAGAGATGAGCTGAAGAAGGATTTTCAAAACCAAATAAGAGAAGTAGAAGAAAAATTGGGAAGAGAAATAAGAATGTTGCAAGAAAATCATGAAAAGAGAGTCAGCAATCTGACTGAAGAAATTAACACCCTAAAAAATAGATTAACTCAAATGACAAAAGAGGCCCAAAAAGCCAATGAGGAGAAGAATGCCTTAAAAAGTCGACTTTGCCAGATGGAGAAATAATCTCAAAAGCACTCTGAAGAGAATAATTCCGTCAAAATTAGAGTAGAGCA
>CM053583.1:319362125-319419336 GCA_028627135.1 Pseudochirops cupreus | reverse complement strand
ACATGTTCAGCCTGTATTTGATTGCTTGTCCTTCCAGTGGGGGTGGGTGACGAGGGAGGAGGAGAAAGAATCTAGAATCTAAAGTTCTATAATCAAATGTTAAAAGTATATATCTATATCTATGTCTATATGCAATTGTTATTATTATTATTATTGACTACATCCAACTGGAACTTGAGATACACAGGCACTGTGGTTGGGAGATCCATCCTGCCCTACCAAAAAGTGACATAGGAGAGAATAGACTCGGGGAGGGGGGACACACTGGGATGGCTGTTTTGGGGCAGTGGGTAGGGGAAAGAAGGAGAGAAAATATGTAACTCAAAATCTCGTGGAAATGAATGATGTAAACTAAAATAAAATTAAAAAAAAAAAGAAAAGAGGTAGATAGAAATGCTCTAAATAAAATAACAAAAAAGAAGAAATTAGTGTAAAACATATTCCTTAACTTAAAAATGTCATATTCTGAAATATCCTAGCAATATTGTTACATAGTTGTAAAATTACCCCAGACTTATGTGGAAATACAGCTCTGAACAAGTTCTATACATTGAACCAGAGGTTCTCGAAAAAAAAAAAAAGGTTTGCAACCTCATGTAATCAAAATGATCTTTTAAAAACTCTTCTGAGATATTCTTTGTTCCTTGTAAGAATTCTTTCTGTAATTATAATTGTCAAAGATAACCTCCATCTATTTTAAAATTGTAATAACCTTTTATATCTAAGTCAGGTATCCATTTGGAAATTACAGTTGTATATGGTATAAGATGCTGATCTAACCTCATTTTTTTACTCATCTGCTTTCAGTTTTCCCACCAGGACTCTATTCCTGAACAGAGAGTCCTTCTCTAAGTAGTTGACATTCTTGGGTATGACTTGACTTGTTCTCGATAAAGCTACACTGGGTGTTTGTGGTCGCTGTGTCCGTTTTCTAGATATATAATTTTATCATGAATCTAAGTCCAGTTCACAGAGATTGCAGACACTTCACTTTCTTCTTTTTTTGGGGCACAGATGACACTCTGTCCTTTTCCTGTCCTCAGGTCGATTTGTCCCTAGCATGTCATGGATCATTGACAGTGGTTCTGTAGTTCATCTGGACCTGATGATTTGAGCTCCCCAAGAATAGCTGGATATTTTCTTACTGTCTCCTCACTTAGTCTGTGTATGAACTCCCTATCAGCCATATTTGTTCTGTCTTTTCCAGTCCAAAGTTTGTTCTATTTGGTGGAGAAAAGCAAAGAATATGAATTGAACTTTGGCCCTCTGTTGTCTTCTCTGATCATCCCATCCAACTTCAACAGTAGTTCTGCACCTCTCTTGATCTTCCTTTTTTCCCTAACATAGTTTTTTAATGCCTTTCTGTTGTCATTTTCTTTCCTTGGCAGTTTAGATCATTTGGAGCTTTTGTATCCTAACAATCTTACTGGATCGACCTATGATTTTGTGTTAATCCTGTTCTTGGCCTTTGCTTCTGTCAACTCTATGGTTTTTTTTTTTACAATTTAAAAAATTCTGAATGTAATAAACACCTAAAAAGAACATTTCTGCCTATAAAGTAGAACAGACAAAGAATGTTGTATGTGAAACCACAAATCGGTTACAGTTGTAAAATATATATCCAGCACACTACTGTCAAAGTTGTCCTGTTTGTGTTTCCCTCTAAACTTAGTTCTTACTCTTCTATGAATCTTCAGTGATGCTTGAATGATCCTCTTTTCTTTCTCTTGTTTATTTTTTGGCAACACTATTATTAACTCCCTTCTCCCTCTCAATTAAAAAAAAAACAGTAACACACTGCAGTCATTGTAATCAGTGAGCATAGTTAAGCAAAATAAATCCACGCATTTGCCGTGTCCAGATACGTCTGTTTTGTCCTACACCTTGAGCAGAGGGCCTGTATCAGGAGGTGGGCTGCATACTTCATCATTAAACCTCTAGGGCTCTGATTCTCGTTACACTGATGTGAGTTCTTAAGTTTGTCAAGGTGACTAAGAACCCTGAGAAGTGTTGACATCTTATGTACTGAAATTAAAGCAGATAGAGTCACTATGAAAACTGAATTGCTTATATTGATATCCAGTATTCAGTTTTTAATGAAATATTTAATTCTAAGTAAAAACAAGTGACATTACCTTGTCTTTTATAGTATTTTTATTACTGTATTAATTGCTCTCCTGATTCTGTTCACTTCACTCTGCATCTGTTCAGAAAGCTTGCCAGCTTTCACTGAAACTGTCCCTCATTATTTTTTATGATACAATAGTATTCCATTATATTCACAAATCCTAATTTGTTCATCTATTGTTCAAGTAATGGGCACCCCCCAAAACTTTGTTGCTACTTTTTTGAAAACAAAAAAAAGCTACTACCAGTATTTTTGTACATGGGCATCTTTTCCCTCTTTCTTGGATATCTTTGGATGTTAGCCCTTATAGTAGTATCTCGGAAGCAGTGAATATACAGAGTTGAATGCTTCTGGAAGCACAGTTCTAGATTCCTTTCCAGCATGACTGGCCTACAGCTTCACCAGCAGTGCACTAGACTGTCTTATCTTCCCACGACCACTCTAAAAATCATCATTTTCTGTTTTTGTTATCTTTTCCAATCTGATGGGTATGAGGTGAAACCTCAGAATTGTTTTAATTTGCATTTCTCAAAAATTATTCGTGATTTGGACCATTTTCTCATATGTCTGTTGATAGCTTGGATTTCTTCCTTTGAGAACTAACTTTTCATAACCTCTGACCATTTATCTAATGGCAGTGGCTATCATTCTCATATATTTAAATTAATTTTCTATGTATCTTGGATATCAGACCTTTATCAGAGGAACTCTCTACAAAGATTCTTCCCAGCTGTTTCCTTTCTCATTTCAATGAGAAATGAGAAATGATTTTATATGTATAATAACTTTTCAATGTACATTTTGACTTCTGTGAACCTCTCTATCCTATGTCTTTTCTCCCACCCAAAAAGTATTTCCTTCTTGCTCCTTTATTATGGTATATGGTGAGAGATCATGTTCTAATCCTAATTTCTGCTAGACTTTTGTCCAGGTTTCTCAGCAATTTCCATCAAATAATGAGTCCTTAGCCTAACTGTTTCATTCTTTGTTTTGTTTTTTTAGCACTATGTTACTATGTTTGTTTGTTTCTGTATATTGTAGATCTAACCTGTTCCACTGTATACGACTTAAAAATTTGCTTGGTGAGTTTACCACCTACATAGGTCCCTTAAGATAACTCTTCTTTTTCCTCCTCATCAGAATAGTTTTTCTTCGTTTGTTCAGAACTTCATTCTTAAAAGCTCCCTACCCTTTTTCCTAAAGTGCACATTCATTGAAGACACAACCAGTTCAGTTGAGCACAGCCTTCTTGTGCTTGTGTTGTTTCTCTTTGGTCCTAAGCCTGAGGAAAGAGCTTATTAAAACCCCTCATGTCCTGGTTGTTTTTGTACAAAAGAGACCAAGAAGCTATGTCAGCAGCCCATACCTTCCCCCATATAGCCAATTAAATCTGGAGGACAGTTTCAATACCTTTTAGGGAAAAAACAACAACCCAAGCCTAACCTGCCCAGGATGAGGCCTTGGGATATTGTTCCCATCCACCAAGGGTGTATAACTAGATCTATCTAGAAGAATTGTATTTTCTGTAAATTTAGATAAAGCTCTCCACCTAAAAAATATTAAAATTGCCATTCTAAGGCAGCCCTTTTCATTCTGAGATATTTCTAATTGTTAGGAAGTATTTCCTTAAAATGAGCCTAAATTTATTTCTTTTCCATTTTCACCCATTCTCCTAATTCTCCCTTTGGTGCCAGGTAAAATATATCTAACTTGTCTTTCAAGTTGCCTTTCAGTTTCTTGAAGACAGCTATTCTGTAGAGTTCAAGGGACAGAAGTCCATTTGTAGGGAATTTATTAAGAAGGGCGTAGTCAAGAAATGAAGACATCAGTCTAGAGCACTCATTCAAGAGATTTGGCAGCAGAATGAAAGATTGTTTTGGTGTAGACTATAGTATATTTCCTACTTTAGAGATTAGAAAACATCTCTATAGAAGCAAAGTTTGTGGAATACAAGAGAGCTAATGGAGGGTGGCCTTAATCTTTTTTTTTGTGAAGTAGGATGCTATATGTAGTAAGGCTGAGGCAAAGGAAGAGAGGAGGAAGTAATTAAGGACTGGAGAGGAAAGATTTCCTATGGGGAGTATGCTATAAAGGGACTATCATAGGATTTCCAAGTACTGTCCAGGGTAAGATGGGAGTTTGCCAATATGATTTTCTGGTATGTAAGTAATATGTGGTTATATACTGTATTTAATTTAATCAGGGAGAACATGAGACAACTTTCTTAAACAGAAGTGTTTTGTTCTCTTTTAGTGGGCTATAAATTTTCTTGGTTGTTGTACTGTAGAAGACTAACATGCCAAAAAAGCTTCCCTTTGCTTAAGTGAAGGATTGAATTTCTTCTAAAAAACCTTGATAGATGTATAGGGCATTTGTCATTATGAAATGTTTGTGTTTCTCTTCTTGGAATATTGCTTAATCTCTTTCTCATTCTTTCCTCATTTGCAGCCAATTTGGCAGCTGCCATAGGAGGTTTCCTCTATTTCTTTACATATATTCCTTACTTCTTCATTGGCCCTCGATACAACTGGATGACCCTCAACCAAAAGTTATCTTCCTGTCTCTTCTCAAATGTTGCAATGGCATTGGGGGCCCAGCTCATGGGCAAGTTTGAAGCAAAAGGTGAGTATTCCCTTTTTGTGATTGTTGCCTTTGCTACTTTAGGTACTGCTTAGACCAGTGGCAGACATTGACAGCATGGTTTCCAGTGTGAGTTAACCTTGTTCAGCTACATTTTATTTTCAGCTTCTTTGGATGAACACATTTAATAACGTGTGAGTGACTTCACATCGACATGATAGAAAAGTTCACCTTTGGAGTGCCATTTGATTGGTCTTCAAACCTCTTGCTCTCCCATATTGTCCAACAAATGCCTTTCAAGGAAGAGGCCTCTAAAAGGAGGTGGCATCACAGAAAGACCTCTGGAGTGATAGCATCTAGGTTCAAATCTTGCCTCTAACAATTACTTCCTTGTGATTGTGGGCCAGTCATTTAACTCTCCTTGGCCTCACTTTCCCTGTCTATAAAATGAGAAGTTTGGATTAGATGGCTTCTGAGATCACTTTCAGTTCTTAATCTAGACATAATCCTATGTTTCTGTGAACCCAGCTTTTAGTCCTGTCTCTGCCATTGCCTACCTCACTGTTTGTCTTCAAGCAAATCATGCATGTCCCCTCTATCACCTATAAATGAGGGCACTGTACCAATAATCCCTAAGATTCCTTCCAGCACTTTGTTTATAGGTTTTAATCTAACTTATTATTAATAATAATAATAATAGCTAACATTTATGTAGCACTTATAACAGTGCCAGGAACTTTATAATTATTTTTTATTATTTTTTTTCTTTTTGGAGGGGGGAAGGTAGGGCAATTGGGGTTAAGTGACTTGCCCAAGGTCACATGGCTAGTAAGTCTGAGGCCGGATTTGAACGCTGGTTCTCCTGACTCCAGGGCTGGTGCTCTATTCACTGTGCCACCAAGGCGTCCCCCACTTTATAATTATTAATCTTATTTGATCCTCATAACAACCCTGGAGTGTAAGTACAATTATGATCCCCATTTTGCAGATGAGGAAACTGAGACAAACAAAGCTTAAGTGACTTTCCAGGGGTCACACAGCTTGGTAAGTGTCAGAGGCAAGTTTCAACCTCAAGTCTTCCTGACTTCAGGCCTGGCATTCTATTCTCTGTGCCACCTGGCTGCCTAGCTGTATTTATCATGCACTTGCCTTTAAAAAACAAAACTGATTAAGCATCATATATTTAATTTACACTTAAAATTAATTTCTGCTTACAGCATTTCTATAGTGGTCATGAAAATTAAATTATGTATTAAAATGCATTTCAATGTACTATATTTTCATAATAATTCTTTCCTTTGTATTCCCTTCCATCGTTGTTGTCCCTTTTTCTCTATACCCATATATTCCTTTTCCCCTTTGAATAGTTGTAGGCTGCGTGCATACTGTTCTTCTGGTTCTGTTTTCTTCAAGTAGCATTACTTTATATAACTTTCCAAATTTCTTTGCATGCCTCATGTTACTCATAACATTGTAGCATTCTTTTAATTCAGCCATTTATGAGCTATTATTTTTAAGTTCTGTCCAGTATTCTGCAGCTGCAAACCATGGTAGTGAGTATGTAGATATAGAGAAGAGGGTCAGATACAGACCAGCTCTCTTCACAGAGGAAGTAGCTTTTGATTTGAGCTTAAAAGGAGAAGTGAGCAATACATTAGGCAGAGAGCACCATCACAGTAGCTGAAACTAACCTGAATAAAATACATGGAGGTGGGGAAAAAAACAGAACGTATTGGGGGCAGAGGGAATGTGGAATGGCAAGACGGTGCTCTGGTTTGTGTTGTATGGTGAGCTTTGAATGCTGACAAGAGTAGTTTGAACTTTATTTGGTAGAAGTTAGGGAACTTTTGAAGATTTCTGAGGACAGGAGAAATGTGACCGTGCATAAGGAAAATTATTCAGATAGCAGCATGAAGGATGTATTAGAGCAGGGCAAGTAGGGAGCTCTTGTAGAAATCCAGGTAAATAATAGTGAGGGCCACAAAGGCATTGCCTAGGACCTGTCTCACACCTGCTCCTCTAAAAGCTACCCCAGGTTCAGGACCCTTTGTAAACCAGCACCAACCAAAGCCACAGCTCAATTGTCTAATGGCACATTTCTCTTTCATCCAGCAGACTAGTTAATTCAAAGCAAAATACCTCTAAATAAGCATTGTAACAAAAGAAACAAGATTTCCCCCCTCCTATCAAGGGAATGTTTGACATGGCTACCACATCACCAATGGCAGAGAGTACCCACAAGGAACATGAGTGACTGTTGAACTTGTAGGGAGGTGTAGAGCCTGGACAACGCATGTTGCTAAAGCAGCAGCCCCTCTGGAACCTTGCTGCCTCCAGCACTGTGGTTTGTTTCTCTCAAAACCCCTGGGAAACTGTCCGTGGGTGATGTCATGGGGCTGCAAGCTGGCAGCTGGACTGAGTGCTCTCTGCTGCCATCTTCTGGTCATTAGCTGTTGTGTGTTCTCTTTAAAACCATCATAGCTCCAAGTAGTATTTTTCTCTTCTGTGATTTAAGTCATTCAGTTAGCATTTATTAATTATCTGCTATGTGTCGATCTTTGTACTAAGCGCTGGGGATACAAAGAAGGGTCAAACAGACAAACCAGTCCCTGCTCTGACAGAGTTCACAGTCTAATGATGAGAAGACAATGTGCCAACAACTATATATGAAGAAGATGTATACTAGATACCTTGGGGGTCATCTCAAAGAGAAGACATTGAAATTAAGAGGGGTTAGGAAAGCCTTCTTGCAAAATATGAGACTTGAAGGAAACCAGAGAAGTCAGGAGGCAGAGATAAGGAGGGAGAGAACACCAGGCCTGGAGGACATCCAGTGAAAACACTTGGAATGGTGTCTCTGGATTGCAGAGTAAATAGAGCAACGTGCAAGGACTAGAAAGATAGGAAGGGGCCGAGTTATGAAGGGCTTTAAAGCCAAGCAGAGGATTTCTGGTCCTGAAGGTATTAGGATACCGGGGGCAGGGAGAGGGGGTGCCATGGGCAGTATTAGAGAAAAGTATGGTCATACCTGCATTTTAGGAAGCTCAATTGAAAGCAGAATGGACTGGAGCATGGAAACACTTGAGACAGTGGGTCTAACCAGCAGACTATTGTAATAGTCCAGGTATGAAGTAATGAGGTCTTGTACTAGGGTAGTAGCAATGTTAAAGGAGAGAAGGGAACATATGTGAGAGATGGTACCAAGGTAGAAATTACAGGGTTTGACAAATGATTGGATATGATGTGGGATAGTGGAGATGAGAAAGAACAAGGACTAGGGGATGACGCCTGGGTTGACACCTGAGTGACTCAGTAGTAATAGGAAAGTTAAGAGAGGTCAGCCAGTTTGGGGAGAAAGATGATGAGTCCAGTTCTGGACTAGGAAGAAAAGCAAGAAAATGTGGTTTCTTTGAAGCCAAGGTAAGGAGTAATATCCAGTAAGAACTGGTGAACAATGTTCAGTATTACAGAGAATTCAAGTGCCTGAAGACTTTAAAAGAGGCTATTGGATTTAATGACTAGAAGATAGTCTTTTAGAACTGTGGAGCCAGAATACAGATTACAAGGTTCAGAAGAGAGATAGGGTTGAAGAAGTGAAGGCATTCAGTGTAGGCAACTTTTTCCAAGTAGTTTAACAGGAAGAGGAGACATTTGACTGGAGCTAGATGAGCTAGAATGGTCGACAGAAAGGTTTTTTAGAAAGGGAGAGAAACCTGCGTGTGTTTATAGGCATATGGAAAATCCATAGGCAGTTGAGAAGGATAGTCTAAAGACAACACATATCAATGAGACTCCATCAGTCAGTGAACATGTGATATGTTAAATGTCTTCTACAGGCCTGGAACCATGCTAAGCGCTGGAGATAGAAATGTGAAGAATGGTATAGCCCCTATTCACAGTGACCTCACATTCTGATGAGGGGACAACTGATGCATATGAAAATATACACAAAATAAATGTAAAGTTAATAAATATGAGAGGGAGGTCACTAGCAGTTGGAAGATCAGAAAGGCTACATAAAAATGAGAAGTAGATGAAATAAAGGAAAAAAAAGGCTAGCCCAATCCAAGAAACAGCTTCTTAGAGAAGTATTATCAACTCTAAGCCTGACCTTGAGTTAGGAGAGGAATCTGATCAACAATGAAATTAAGCTTTGGTGGGGGGGTAGGAAATGCATTAATATAGCTGTGTTCACTTGCCATACAAACTGCTCAGGAGCCAATCTTTCTTAAAGTAAGACCAACCTATACTGAGGGTCAACTGCTTTAAATATTTTTTCATAGCAGACTGACTTCTTTTTTCCATTGCTTAAAAGAAAATCAACACTGGCAGGTTTTTAGTTAGAAAAAGAGTGGGAGTTTAGTGATCCGTAGCTTTGTGTTAATACTTCATTCCCATAAATAACTTAGTCAACTGTCTTTCCTGGTTAAGCAAGATCATATAATCAAGGATTTTGATGGCAAGAATGGGGTTTTATATAAATTTTGTCACTGTCCCAGCACCTTGAATAGTATTTTGCATATAGTAGGTGCTTAATAAATGTTTGCCGAATCCAGCTGAAGAAGGGATAACAAAGAACTTTATCTTTTGCTAGGGTGAATGTAATAATTTTTGAAGTACAGTTATTCACCCTAGAATTGAGAAACAGTTTGTGATGATAGCAGTTAGTGCTTTGATTGACCTGAACCAGGCAGAAAGTGACTGACCTTCATTAAGTCAACAGACTTTTATTAAGTACCTACTCTGTACCAGGCACTATATTTGATGGCAATATCTTTTTCAGTTTTTAGGGCAGTTACGTTAAATGTACATAAAAAAGCTAAGAATAATAATAATAATAATAATAATAAACTAGCACTTATGTAATATATTATCTCACTTGGACTATAAATAAAATAAGGAGCTCTTCATGGACCATTATTCTCCGACAGAGAGTGTCAGACCCTTCTCATGCTCATTCTGCCTCATTGCTCCTACACTGGAGTTGCAGGGTAGATCTGTTAAAGCCTAGACATGGCTTAATGTCCAGGTTCTCCCCCAAAAGGATTAGCGGAGTACCCTCATGAAAGACATTAATTGCACAAAGTGTAGATATCAGGTACACAACAGCCACTCACTCCCTCTATTGTGGAGGAAATGGCAGAAGCACAAAAGATTCACAGGCACACACCAACAAATATCCAAAACATAAATCATAGCCCATTGCTTCTATCACATATTCCCCAAAGGTAAAGACAGAACTGCTGAACTGACTTGGCCTTCACTCCTCACAGTCCGAACAGCAATTCCACATCCGGACTTCCAGCCAAGCCAGGAAGTGGTTAGGGCTTTAATCCTTCAACAGCAAATTCCTCTTGCCTGTGGCATTTCTCTCATCTGAAATGTTCTGCACCTGATTAATTTTTTAAAAAGTAAACGTATGTACTATGTACATTGGGACAGGATACATTTGGACAATTTGTCACCTGGAATCAGAAATCAAAGAATCTTTCTTTGAGGAATTGTACACTTTGAGGACTACAGTTGAACAGTTTCTAGTTGTAGGTTCCAGAGTTATTCCCTTGTGGCTATTGTCCACTGTAGATCAGATGAGTAAAGGACTCTGCAATATGCTTTCTCTTCTTTTTCAATTTTTTCAAAAATCAACACACTAGTTTTCAATTTTTTTTTACTCCCTTCACATTATTATTCTCTGCTGTTAGGAATCATAGCATACTGTAGGAGAGTTGGGAGATTCATGCATACACACTTGATTGCAAGTGTAAATTCCATACAATTTATAGCATACTTGTCAAAATATAACATCCATAACATCCCCTTTGAGAATCACTGCAGTACTGGTTACTCACAGTTTATTCTTGTGTCCCTGCCTCTCTGTCTAATAGGCTATTGTGTTTATAATGACATAAAAACACCAAAATGCACTGTCATTTCCATACAAATCATTTGTAAATAAGAATTAATCTAATGTATTTCTTTTTCAAATTCTATCTTGGGTTTTCTTAAAGTTGGTATAGTTGTAATCCTCAAAGTATGCATTTACCATAGGTAGTTGAGCACTCTATATTCAGAGATTAGTTCTAATATACCATGAAAAATTCTGTTGGATTCATCATGAGGAACAACCAAGTAGCAATTTCACAGTTTATTGAAGTGTAGTAAATGCAGACAGGGAAAGCAAAAGAAACTCTTGAAGGATTCACTGAAACATATTTTGACCAAGCATTGATCTTTATTATCATTTCCAAAAAGGGACCATACACGCACATACTATAAAATGAAATGTAAAGGTAATATTGTCAGTTAGTGGGTTTTGAAATTTTCAAAGCAAACTCAACTTAAAGACTAAAGAAACTTTATTTGTAAAATGTAAATCCATGTTATCAATAGCCATATGAAAAAAACTCTCTAAATCACTAATAATTAGAGAAATTTAAATTAAAAGAACTCTTAAAATACCACCTCACATCCATCAGATTGGCAAAGTTGAAAAAAATGGAAAATAAATGAATATTGCTGAAAGGGCTGTGGAAAAAAATCAGTTACATTAATGCACTTTTGGTGGGTCTGTAAACTGGTCTAGCCATTCTGGAGAACAATTTGGAACTATACCTAAAAGCTATTGATCCAGTACCACTGAGCAAAGAAAAAGAACCAGTCTCTGCAAAAATATTTTTAGTAGCTCTTTTCATGATGGCAAAGAATTGGAAACTGAGGGACTACCCATCAGTTAGAGAATCACTGAACAAGTTACAATATGTGAAACTGTTAGAATGTTGCTATGCTGTAAGAAATGATGAAGGAGATGGTTTCAGAAAAACCTGGGAAGACTTAGATGAACTGATGCAGAGTTAAGTAAACAGAACCAGAACAATTTATATAAAAACAATGATATTACAAAGACATTTAACCCTAAAAGACAGGAACTCTGACCAACCACAGTTCCAGAGGATTCATGATGAAACATACTTTCCCCTTCCAGACAGAGAGGTAATAGACCCAGAGTGCAGATCACAGCATTTTTAATATGGCTAATTTGGGAATGCTTGATTTTACATACTTGTAATGGATTATGTTTTTTTGGTTTTTTTTTTTTTTGCTTTCTTCAGTAGGTAAGAGAGGGGGAGTGAGGTGGGGAAATTGAGAACTGAAATACAATACTATAAAATTGAATTAAAAATAGAAACTAAAGCAAAAAATATTACTGAGTACATTAAGAAGTAAATAATTCACACTAATAGGGTAGATAACAGGCTTACATATTTTTCAGTCTTGTTGTTGCCCTATATTCTTCATTTTGAGATCAAGAAGCTTCAGGACAATTCTGATCTAGTCTTAATCTACCAGTAATTCTAATTTTCTTCCCTTTTGTGCTTCAGGAATGGGAATTCAATGGAAATACCTCATGAAATCAGTTAATGTTGATGATAACTTCACTTTTGGGCATGTGCTGATAATGCTGCTATTTGATTCTGCCTTCTATGGCTTGGTGACCTGGTATGTGGAAGCTGTATTTCCAGGAGAATATGGTATGCCCCAGCCCTGGTATTTTTTCTTGATGGTGAGTTCTGATATTACTATTTGATCTTTTGAAGGTAGAAACCACCCCTATCACCTTATTCCTTCCACTGCCTACTTGGACCACAATCATGGCCATAGAATAATAGGGAGAATATCACTTCCCCTTAACTTCTGCTTCATCAGTTACTGAGGGACAGCCTTAAGCAAAAAAAATGACTCAGTCTGATAGAAATCCTTCCTAGGCTACCATTTTGGCCATAATTTTATTCTAGAATTGCTTTATTTTGTCCACTGCTTGTTGACCAATAATAATGCTTTTAGTAATGTTTGATATTCTTATGTAGAGAACCAAATTCAGTATTCTTTGCTTCAAAAGATTATATTGACTGAAGCTTTTCTGATCTCAATAAAATTTGTCATTATTGTCATTAATTGGCCACCTTGTTAATCCATTTTTTATTTCTTCCTTAGCCTTCTTATTGGTGTGGAAATCAAAGATCTATGATGGGAAAAGAGGAAGAAGAAGATGATCCTGAGAAAGTTCTAAAAACTGAGTATATTGAGGCTGACCCTGAAGATTTAGTAGCTGGAATAAAGATCAAGCATCTGTCCAAGGTATTGGGTGGCAATTAAGACTGAAAATTTTTACTAATGTATAGTTGAGGGAGCATGTCTTCAAGGAAATCATTACTTGTTCACCCAATTACCAACATATTCCTTTCTGTTCTCCAGAAATGTATTAAGTTTTATGTCAACTTATGATGACTTGTATAGAATTTTGTCTTTGAGAAGTAAAATTGAGCTTGAGAATCTGTAGCTGTGAATATCTGTGTCAGTTTGAACGTGAGGAGTGACATCTGTCTTCTCAAAAACTTTCACTTCCTTGTGTCACTTGATGCTAAAACCTGAAAGTACAAGTGGGTAGATGAGAAGAATTTTGTATTTCAGTGTGTGACCTTAATCCCCTCTGGGAAGGGTCATAGCATGGTCCCAGAGATACAGAGCCTCAAAGGAGAGGGGTATTTGTCAAACAGAATTGATATTGTCTCTTTTTGTCTGTCAGAGCCCTTATAGACTCTTCATCCTCAGTTTTCTCCTTCCTTGGTAACTTGGGTTTTGTATTAGTAGAACTAGGGCATACAAGTTTCTTATATATCCTTATATCTTCAGTCTAAGACACTTCCAAATCAATTTCCTATGAAACTTTTACATATTCCTATGAAACTCTTTTACTAGAAAGTAAAAATATCTGGCTTCTTGAATCCTCTCTTGTGGGCTTACTGTTACTTAATTTTTCAACATTAAAAGAGACCCCACAGGTTATCTAGCCCAACTTGAAGCATGAATGCCCTGTACAGGATCTCAAACAAGTATAATCCAGCCTTTTCTTTAAGAACACTAGTGAAAGATATCTCCATCCTGGGGCAACATAGTCCATTTCTAGACAGCTCTAAAATGGTAGAAAGTTTTCTTCCTGTCAAGCTGAAATCTGCCTTTCTGTAACTTCCACCCAGTGGATTGAGTTCCATCTTGTTGGACCAAGCAGAATAAATCTAATCTTTTTTCCTATAAGAACCCTTCAAATATTTGAAGACCATAATCAAATCACTTCCTAAGTTTTCTCTTCTCAAAATTAAACATTGAAAGTTCCTTCAGCCAATCCTTTTGAAATAGTTTTGAGTTCTCTTACCTTCCTGGAAACACTCCAGTTTTTCACTGTCCTTCCTAAAATACGGCAGTGAAAACTAGACACAATACTCTAGCTGTTATCTGTCCATGGAAAGACTATAGTTGAACTGTCATTTCTGTCATTCTGAACAACAGACCTCAGTTAATGCAGTCTGAGAATACATTAAATTTTTGTTTGGAGTAGGAAGAGACAATCACTTAAAGGTATACCCTTTGAGAAGACCAAAGAACTATTTAATTCTAGCTTAGCCTGGGCTTTCTGTTTGCTTTTAGATAAGGGAACCAACCCTTTGTCCCTCCTCTCAACTGGAGAGAATGTTGTAGAATGATGGCAGATGCCCCTGAATAGAATTTACTAGTGGTACATCAGCTTGTGCCCATCCTGTACATGTGCAGGTGATTTTTTTACCCTGTGTAGGTCTCTTTATCCTTTTTAAGTTTCATCATGATCCACCCTGTCAGATTATCTTTAGATCTTAGTTCTGTCATCCAAGACGAATTATATCCCTCCAAGCTTTATGTCAGCTTCAGATTTTCACAAGTATTCCATCTGTATCTTCATCAAAGATATAAATAAAAGTATTAAACAGATCAGAGCAAAAAGAGACATGTCATATTCCCCTAGGTCAGCGGTTCTCAACTTGTGGGTTATGTTCAATTTGTAACAATGAAAATACATCCTGCATATCAGATATTTACATTACAGTTCATAACAGTAGCAAAATTACATTTATGAAGTAGCAACAAAAATAATTTTATGATTGGGGGTCACCACAACATGAGGAACTGTATTAAAGGGTCATGGCATTAGGAAGGTTGAGGGCCTAGACACTATTATCTAGGGCCTAGACACTATTAATCCTGTTTAACATCTCTTGCTACTCTCTGGGGTTGGTCATTGAACCAGAATTTTATTTTTTATTAATTTTATTAATTCAGAGGTTAATTTTTAATTGAAGTAGATGCTGACATGGGATGTTGTGGGGGGGGAATACTGTTTTTCTTAACAGTAGCTGTTGGTTAATGCTTAACTTATTCTAGGCCCCTTCACAAGTCCTAGAGTTTTATGTAAATTTACTCTTTCTCTACTTTTCCACAGATGTTTATGGTGAGGAATAAGAGAAAAGAAGCAATAAGAGACCTGACTCTGAATATGTACGAGGGGCAGATCACTGTTCTCCTAGGACATAATGGAGCAGGGAAGACCACCACCTTGTCTATCCTCACAGGTCAGATATCAGCCCAGCTGAGGGGCAAAGGGAATAATGCTGGATAGCCCTTCATGTTTCTAGAATCTAAAGATGTTGGTTAGCAGCTGGCCCTTCCTTTTTTTTTCTTTTTGGAGGGGGGAAGGCAAGGCAATTGGTGTTAAATGACTTGCCCAGGGTCACATGGCTAGTAAATGTTAAGTGTCTGAGGCCGAATTTGAACTCAGGTCCTCCTCACTCCAGGACCAGTGCTCCATTCACAGTGACTGGCCTTTTCTTTCCTGCCTAGGTAGAGTTGTTTCTACTTCAGTCTTTTTCATTGTTATTCATTTAACAAACATTTTTTAAACATATAACTGTGTACGGACTACTGTGCTTAGGTACTGGGAGAGATACCAAGTTTAAGTGAGAAAAGATCCCTGTTCTTATGAAGCTTATTGTAAGGTAGGGAGATAAGGCACATAGTTAAGTACAGTATCATATATAATATTACATGTAAATATTTGTAGAGTCATTCCGTTGCTGATTGGGAGTCATATCAAAATCAGCTCAAATTCAACATCAGATTTGAAGGCTAAAGATGAAAGACACTTGAACAATTGCAGTAGTTTCAACTTGAACTGTAAAATGGGCTGCCAATACGGAAAAGTAGAAAATGTAAAAAGGCAAAGATGAAAGACTTGATGGTTAACATTCCCCAAAATGTTGAGCCCAACCAAATAAAGTAATTGTCACAAGGAGGAGGCCAAATAAGCCCAGAAATCACTTCAATCAACAGACATTTGATCTCCATGCAAAGTGAAAAGAGATGATAACCAAGGGCATCACCAACTTTAATGCAAATTTGTAAAACACTATAAAGGGTGGTCGAAGATTATAAGCAGTATCATCTTATGAAACAGCAGAAAAAAAGAAGAAGCAAAACCAAGTCTAAAGAAAGCTTGGCATGAAACCAAAATGAGCTACATCATTCCAAGTATCTTCATAGATGAAAATGGCAAGAAAACAAATATACTTTTAATGTAGCAAATTTTTTAATGTTTCTATAATTATCAGTGACAGAGGAACCACCAAAATTGGAAGCTTAACATTTAAAAAGAACTTAGGAAGACAATGTCAGAAAAAGCAACAAGACCAGGCCAGTTATACAATGGGGAAATCTATGTTGATGGCAGCACAATCTTGACAGCATTGATAGATTGATATACAAGATATCTCAGGCAGGAGAAAAAACAAAATAATACAAAAAATCAGTGCCCCTCAAAAGGGAATCAAGAGAACATCTCTAACTCTGATCCATATGCCTACTTTCTCATCTTTATAAAATTTTATGAAAATGATTTATATGTGTATCAAAGGAATATTTGATTTTCAAAAAAAAATGAGATAGGAACTGGCAGGTTTTATTGACATTTCTCTTTTTTCTCATATCTTTTCATATCTTCTTGGTCACAGTAGGATTATGAAATCCCAGTAGGGTTGTTTTTTGTTGATAGTAAGCAAACATTTGACACAATAGATATAAAATACAGTTTTAAAGACTGTTCCAAACCTGAATCTCTCAAGCACATGTTAAGATCATACAAGACCCCTTAACAAATGCAAACACAGAGATGACTTTTCAGCAACTGTTTGTTCATCAGTATTAGGTAAGGTATTAACGAGGACAATGAATACTTAGCCAGGGTGACTGCCACTATCAAAAAAGATGTCTTGTGCAAGGTCCAAAGTGAATAAGGGATTCCCTGTCGAAGATGACAGTCTACAAATGCTCCAGTTTGTGAATGATATTGTACTAATTACATCCAACCCCATGACATCACAAGCTTCCACAATGAGTTCCATGATTTTTTAAGCATGATCAGCCTAACAGTGTATTCAGAAAAAAAAAATCTTAACTCATGAAAAAAATCTACTCTCCAGATCATGACATGCAACTGTATAGCTAGTTTATTGAGATATTTGGGAAGTACATTGCAGATGGACCATGAATTGGACCTTGAATTGAATGGGAGATGGATTACATTTAGGAAACTGTGCGTTGCTCTTCCTATTATTAATCAGCCCTCTGGTTCAAAGACCCATCTTTTCAATATAGTTGTTCTTCTAGCAGTTGTTTATGATTGTGACTCCTGGAACACTGTGTTCTCTGAAGAATTAACATTGGCAGGTAACCTTGAGGGCAATAGAGAGCTCCCTACAGGATGCAGATAAGCTGTAGCAAATTTCCAGGGATGGTCAGTGCTTGAGAAATTGTGTAAAGTTTTTATTAAAGAAATGTATTGTCAGGAGATTTGTGTCTCAAGCAAGGGATAACAAATGGATAGCCTTGGTGCTCCATAGGTACCCTGAAAATGTAAAAAGCCCCAGAGGAAGGCCTTTATTGGGTGAATCCTCCATAAACAATCCATGGAAAGACATAGACAAGAACCATAAAGGACAGGAAGGCATAGCTGGGTTACATCCCCACCAGGGGATGGAGTACCCACTTTTATGTGTCACGATCCATTGAATATTAAAGTAAAGGGAGTTCTAATACAAACCTTTTTTTGAAGTCAGAAGGGGAAAAAGCAATCAGAGAAAGCTCTGTGGTGGAGGTGGCATTTAAGAGTTGGATTTTAAAGGATAAGTAGGAATTTAACACGTGCTTAAAAGAAGCAATGAGATTCCAAGCATAAAAAAGACCATAAGCAACGGCCCAGAGATTGGAAATCATTAGAGCTTATTTGGGAGATTCTAGACTTCAGAGGCCATCCACATCATCTCCTCTTCTTTCCTCTATTGCCTCACTCTGAAGATGAGTTGGCCTATATCTCCCTTCCCCCTAAACGATCTTTTCAGCTTGCTTTGATGTGTTGTCTTCCCCTATTAGAATTTAAGCTCCTTGAGAGCATGGATTGTCATCGTCATTGTTGTTGTTTGCTTATATTTGTGTTCCCAGTGCCTGGTTCTTGGCACATAGTAAGTGCTTAGTAAATGTTTGTTGTCTTGGCTTTGCTGTTTTTTTCTTCCTTTGCTTCAGTCTTGGAGGAAGAGATGGGATTAATTCTCTGTGCTAAAGCTAAGCCCTTCTGCTTGTGTTCTTGATCCTGGCTCCTCCTGCTCATTCTAGGTGTTTGCCCCATCGATTATGCCTTCCTTCTGTCATCCTCAGTTTCTTCCTTTCTGACAGATCCTCCTCTGCTATCTGCAGACATGCTAAGATTGCCCCCATCTCTTAAAAAAATCCTCACTCAACCCTGCCACTTGTTCAGGATCTCATCCTATGTCTCATCTCCTTTTCACTGCTAAAATCCTAAGAAACATTATCTGGACTCCGTTTCCTCACCACTCCTTGTACCACCACCCCATTTGCTTTTTTAACCCCTTGTAATCTAACTAATGACCACCACCAGTCCTTCTGCCTGAGTACTCTCTCCTTCCTCTGCTTATATGATACTAATGGACTAAAGAAATATCTTTTAGAGAGTACAGAGGTCAGGGAGGATTCTGCAGTAACTTTCACAAAGTATACATTGTTTTTCTTTCTGCCTTAGCCCAAGTAAATGTGGGAGGTAGTGCTATTATTCATTCTCATTTTATAGTTGAGAAACTGAGACAAACAGAGATGAAGCGATTTGCCCCCAGGGCCACGCAGCTAGTAAGTATAAGTGTCTGAGCCACCTGGGCATCTGGAACTCAGGTCTTCCTGACTCTAGACCTGGCACTCTATCCATTGCACCATCCAGTTCCCCCTTCTAAACTGTCCCCAATGCAGGAATTCTTAATTTGAACTCTAAAATTGTGTGGTTTTTTTAAAAAAATATTTTGATAACTGTATTTCAGTATAATTGGTTTACTTTTTAATCCTATATTTCTTATTTTATGCACTTAAAAACATTATTCTGAAAAGGGATCCATAGGTTTCATTGGACTACCGCAGGGGTCCATAACACAAAAAAGGTGAAGAATCACTGGTCTAGAGGGGCCCCCTAGCTGCCCCTCACCAGATGTCTTTAAGGGAAGGCTGAAAGACCATTTGCCTAGTATTCTGTTCAAGGGATTCTTGTTTAGGCATTCATTGAATTACATGGTCCCTGAGGTCCCTTCCAAGTCTGAAATTCTGTTCTCTGTGATTATGATCCTCTGTTATCTTTTTGTTTTCTCTCTTTCTCTCTCTTTCTCTCTCCCCTTCTCTCCTCCCCCCCCCTTTTGAGCATTCTTTGCTGTATTATCATCTTTCTTTTGACCCCTAAACATGGTTGTTCCTCAAGGTTCTGTCCTGGGCCCTCTTCTGTTCTCTCTCTATTCTCGTTTGGTGAGATATCTCTTCATGATTATGTATGTTATGATGAAAGGAGAAGGACTACTGTGTTTGCTGATTAGAAGGCCATCGTGACCTTTGAGAGAACAGTTTCAGTAGAGTGGTGGATGGAGAAACCAGGTAGCAGGCATTTGAAGAGGGAGTAGGAAGTAAAGAGGTTGAAAGCACTGATTGTAGATGACCTATTTGAGAAGTTTTCAATGAGGAGGAGTAGAGGGATGAGGGATGGGGGGAGGGGGGAAGTAGGATAGGCTAGAAGGATTAGGTAGAAGACTTTAAGGATTACAGAGAACGGAGCATAGCCATAGGCCAATGAAAGCAGTTGAGAGAGAGAGAGAGATTGAAGAGGCAATGTCTGCTAGAGCCACCTGGGATCTCCTAGGGAAGCAGGAAAGGAGAGGGAAGTGATATCGAGGGTAGAAAAACCTCTGTTAGGCCCATACCACGCTGTGATCAGAGAAAGAAGAAAAGGGCCCAAAATAGTTATAATAGCGCTTTTTTTGTAGCAAAGAACTAGAAATGAGGTGGGGGAGACCCATATAGAGGATATGAATGTAATGGAATATTATTACACCTTAAGAAATTACAAAAGGGAAAGTTTCAAAGAAGCCTGGAAGATTTGTATTAACTGATGCAGAGCAAACCAGAAAAATTTATATAATGACAACAGCGCCGTAAATACAAACAACTCTGAAGGACTTAAGAACGCTGACCGGTGACGCGGCCGAGCACAGCCCCAGAGGACGGACAGCAGAGTGCGCCGACCGCGTCCTGGCCGACCCGAGAGCGAGACACGGACACACGAGAGTTCGCTTTGCTTGGTTATTCACATTTGCCACTAGGGTTTTGTTTTTGCTTTAATTTGGTGGCAGGCAGGAGGGATTTTAGGAATAGGACAGCCCGCCGCAGAAGAAAGAAAAGATGATTGTTGAAACGTTCTTAAATGCATAGAAGATAGCAGAGAGAATCACAGATAAATGGGACAGCTTTGAAAATTTTATGTTGGATTTATCGTATACTTAAAAAGAAAGGTAAGCTGTACATAACAGATACTCATTTTCATTTATAATCCTCTTTTTCTGTTTTACTCTACTTAGAAATACCCATTTTATTTGATGTTTTTTTAAAGTTCAGAATAAAAGGTGATTGTTTTGTAAAAGCATACAGTATAGGTTTTGCCTTAGAAAAAAGTAAGAAATATCTCCTTCTGTGACAAGAAGGAAAAAGGAAAGAACAGCTGAGGATAGTGAGAAATTCCAGGGGTTGGGACAGCAGTGTCATGTCAGTCAAGGATCATCAAAGAGGTCAGCCTCAGTCACGTTACTCTCTGACTGCTGGGAGGGGGTGTGTGTGAATTTACCTGTCATGTCACTAAAGCTGTGCTACATCATCTTCTGCTTCTTCCTAGGTCTTTTCCCCCCTACAAGTGGACGGGCATATATCAATGGGTATGAGATCTCACGTGACATAGTTCAGATCCGGAAGAGCCTAGGCTTATGCCCCCAGCATGATGTCCTCTTTGACTACATGACAGTGTCTGAGCACCTTTACTTCTATGCTCAGGTGAGCCTAAAATGAATATCTTTTTTTGTCTTGATCACATGCTTGAGGTAGTCAATATTCCTACAGGGTCCCTAGGAACCATGGAGAGAGGGGAGAAAGTAGAGAGATCGGAGAGGGGCGGGAGGTGGGGGAGTAGAAGGGAAATAGTAAATAGTTAAGTAGCTTGCCCATCTTCACACGACTGTCTCTGAGGCAGTATATGAACCCATATCTCCTGACTTTTAAGTCCAGTGTTCTTCAGTTCTACAATGCTGGGTCAGGCTTCTCCCAGAAAGCCCCAGTCTAAAGTTCTCTCTTTTGCTTGGCCTCATAGATGAAAGGACTATCTGAACAAAAATGTCCTGATGAAGTCAATCATATCTTGAACATTCTTGATCTGGAGAATAAACGCCACTCACTTTCAAAGTCACTGAGTGGAGGAATGAAACGCAAGGTTTCTGTTGGCATCGCACTCATAGGAGGCTCTAAGGTACGGTATCAGGTGAAACCAGGTCCCCTCTGCAGCCTGGCAAAACATTAGCTTAACAGCTAATTAGCAAAATGCAGACTTAAGTGAACTAGTATGGACCATTCCTCCTAAGAAGACTCAACTAAGATATGATCAGTGAGCAATCAGGTCATTAGTTGGGTTGGTATAGGGTGGTCATAGTAGTGAGGGGATCTCTAATTCTATTTTAGTCCTGGGTCTATTGTCTATCCTTAGACAACTGACCTTGCCCCACTGTCTCTCATCTCAGCCTGAAAAGTGAATGCCTAACAGATAATATATCTCATATATCGGTTGCTGTATCTAAGTAAAACTCACTGTACTCCCTTGAATGGACCATTATGGTGGCAAGAACATTTTCACCAACAGGAGAAGAGCATACAGAACAGGACCCCTACCTAATTTGGTAAGTGGCACAGTATCATTTGACTAGTGTTATAACTGTCCCTTTTGGGTCTATAGGTAGTCATGCTAGATGAACCAACTTCAGGCATGGACCCAATTTCACGGAGAGCCACCTGGGATCTCCTTCAGCAGCAGAAAAATGACCGCACCATTGTGCTGACTACACACTTTATGGATGAGGCTGACCTTTTGGGGGACCGAATTGCTATTATGGCCAAGGGGGACCTGCAGTGTTGTGGCTCTTCACTTTTCCTCAAGCACAAATATGGTGAGGAGGACAAGGGAGGAAAACTGGGTGTCTCTCTACTCTTTTTCCTCATCGCCAAGTTAGCATCAAATCTCCAGCATAATGAGTAAAATACTTCGTAGGTTCACTTAAATACGTAGTTTCTGGAATCTGATAATGGAAGGTTTTCTTACACTGAACTTCCCACTCTTTGGTCCTGGATCCTTGGCCCTAGGTAGAACATTTGTGAAGATAAGACATATTAATGTCTAATAGAAATCTATCTCAGAGAGTGTGTAAATGTTCCAGAGAATGGATATTTTCCCCTCTATAGATAGCTTTATTCTCAACTCTTAACACTCAGTACATTAATCTAATGGAATTTCCTTACTTTGTTGGTTGTACAATTTTGACAGCCTTCTTTCTTTATTAAGCCAGTCACCTCCAAACTCATTCCCAAACCTTCTGATGAGGAATAGGAGACAAAATTCTCAGAAGGAATACTGAGCTTCTGAGATGAGCTCTTTACGCATGCAATCAGACTGGGAAAGGTTGCCTTTCTCATCTCCCATGGAGCTAACCCAATCAAAGCAACTTAAGGCCAGGTGCAGCCTAGGGAAGAAAACTATAAAAACCCACCTGGTTTCATCCAGTCTTTTAAATGGTTTCTTTCAGGTGCAGGGTATCATATGATCATAGTGAAGGAACTTCATTGTAATACCAGTGACATTTCTCGTCTGGTTTATCATCACATACCAAATGCCATTTTGGAGAGCAACGTTGGAGCTGAATTATCATTTATCCTCCCCAAAGAGAGTGCACACCGGTATGGATCCAGAGAGTTCTAGACTGATGTCTTCTCTTTGCTCAGCCTCTGCAATTGTTTTCTGGATCCCTCAGGTGTAATAGAGGAGTTCTGATAGGCCAGGGCCTGTGATCTCTTGGTTACTTACATTGCCACCACATGTATAGTATGAGCAGTCAGGAAATTCACACTACGAAAAGAACTCTTACCAAAACAATGGAACACAGATAACCTTGGGGAATTCATAGAAGAGTAATAGGAACATTCCTAGTACCCAGACAAAGACCACCAAGTTCCCCCAAAGAAGTATTTGGCTCATTGTAAGGAATATTTAGAACTTTAGTTGTCATCCATGTTAATATACAATGAATCAGGACATTGTCAAACTCCCAAAATTCCCTTTGGGTGAGATCAGACTTTGAAGCAAAGACTTCTCCACCGTTTGTAGTGACCACCTTGGGAGAAAGCTTAGATCCCTTGCTTCTAATTTAGTCAGTGCAGTCATTTTTAAAGGGCAGCTCCAAATGAATGATTTTTAAAATGTGCTTGATTTCCTTCCTGATTACATAATCTAATGTTAACTTTTCCATAAACTATCATACCTACCCTACATCTGAAATCACCAAAGGGGATTTGTTCATTAGTGACTTGTTCATTAACACTTTCGGGTTTATTACAATGACCATATAAGCATTGTGCCATAGAGGGAGACTTTGGATGCTCAGTCTTACAAGAACATAAAGATATCAGATGCTGAAGATAATATCTGAACAATTACTTAAATTGAGTTCTGGAAAATTGATGGAGTAAGAGGTTACAGAGAGTCCCACTCCATAGTCCACCCCATCTACCCCCATGAGTAGCTTAAAATTAAAGAGGAAAAAGATTAAAGGAGAACAACTAAAGAGTATCAAAAGAGAATGATCTTTTATGTAAGAAAAAGAAAAGGACAAGAAATTAAATAAACAACAGGAAAAAAAATCTTCCACACATAAATACTCTGGTCTAGGAGATACTGAAGATGTTACCAGAAGGGAGAAATCGCAATATTCCTATTCAGGAATAGCCTAAGGATTGAAGTTTGCCCCAATATAAAATAGATCAAATTGGATAATGACTAAGTAAAAGAGGTTCTGATGTGGATAGAGAAAGGACTGGCGCAGTGAATAGAGCACTTGCCCTGCAGTCAGGAGGACCTGAGTTCAAATGTGGCCTCAGACACTTAACACTTACTAGCCGTGTGACCTTGGGCAAGTCACTTAACCCCAATTGCCCTGCCTTCCCCCCTCCGAAAAAGCAAAAAAAGAGAGAGAGAGAGAGAGAGAGAGAGAAAGGACTGGATTTAATCATGATAGCTCTGTCATCAGTGGCTAAAGATAAATATCAACAACATGAAGAAACAAGTCCTATTCAACAAGCATTTAGTTTGTGCTCTCTGTGTGCTAGTCACTGTGCTAGGCTTGGGTGGGTGGGTGGGGTGCCAAGACCAAAGAGAACTCAGGTCCCTGCCCCAGTGAAGTTTCCTTTCTACCAGAAGGATACAGTATTTCCGCAGATAAATAAACAGAAGGTAATTTGAGAAAGGAAAGAGCCCGGACTGCTAAGGGTTCAGGAAAGGGGGTGACTAAGGTGAGCCTTGAAGGCATGCCAAGAAAAGGAAGGGGATGCACCCACAATGTGAGGAACAGCCTGTTGAGAAGTATGCAAGCAGGAATTAGAGTGCTGCGTTCAGAGAACATTAAGTAAAACAGACCAGTTAGGCTGGACTCTAGAATGTGCAGAGGGAAATGTCAGGCCAGTTTTATAAGGCAGGATGGAATAGGGGAATGACACGGTCAGAACTTTGGTTTAGAAGGATAATTTTGACAGCTGAGTTGGAAGATGGACTGAAGAGTAGAGACTGGAAGCAGGGAGATCTATTTGAAGGCTATTGGAATAATCCAGGAAAGAGATAATGAGGATTTGAACTGGTTTAGTGACTATATTAGAAGAGAAAAGACTGCTTCAGGAGATGTTATGGAAGGAGGATTGACAAGACTTGGCTACTGATTAGATAAAGGGGGTCGGGGAGAATAGGGAAAGTTAATTCCAAAAGTATGAACCTGTTTGAACAAAAGGGAAGAAGAAATGTTATAGAAACTGAAGGAGACAGTATATAGGAGGAAGGGGGTAGTTGATTTGCTAGAAGCTGAAAAAAAAAAGTTTGAGTATTATGAGGACTTTTACAAGAAATAAGCAATTACAAAAGAATTCAGGCATAAAAATATTAATAGTGGAAGATGCAAAATCTCACAGGGTATGATAAATCAAACAGAAGGATGAAATCAATTATAAAATTGAAAAGAAGGCTAGAAAAATTAGGTCTGATATGGCTTTATTAGACAATTTAATTTTTGTTCAGATACACACAAGACATTTCAAAAATTTATCACTTTCTGGGGTATAAAGAACTTGGAAATAAACACAAAAAGGGAGAATTTGCCAACACTAATTTCACATGCTATCATTGAACTGGAATATTAATCAATAACAAAAATGTGATAAATAGATGCAGGCCTAAATGGTCACTAAAATATAATTAACAAGAAGGATCAAGTAAAAAAAAAACAACTAATTACAGTAACAATAAAAATTTATATCGAAGATGATGACAATACCATTACATCATACTGAAATATATGGCAAGAAACTTAAGCCTTTTTTTTTTTTGCCTTTTTTTTGAGGTGGGGAGAGCAGTTGGGGTTAAGGGACTTGCCCAAAGTCACATGGCTAGTAAGTGTGTCAGGTGTCTGAGGTTGGCTTTGAACTCGGGTCCTCCTGACTCCAGGGCAGTGCTCTATTCACTGCACCAGCTCGCCTCCCCAAACCATTCTTTTTTTAAAAAAAGTTTATTGACTGACTTTCCGTCCATTTAATAGCAACTCCATTTTGTCTTCGAGTTTTATTTTTAAAATGATTATCATGATTGTTGTAGTTAATTTCCCCTAATAATATATAGACTTAGCTTCTCACAAGAACCTCACATTTAGAATACAGTTAATATTTAAAGATGGTCTGATAATTGTGCACTTTTTAGCATCTTTTGCCTCATTTTCCACAGCTCAGTCACTGCCACTGAAGAAGCAGACGGGGGCCCCACAGGGCTAAGGACCATCTTGTCTTTTTACTTTTACAAAAACTATTCCTTGGAAAATAGACATAGTATCATTGCCAGGACCACACTTGAAGCCTCTCTAGCACAGTCAAAGCTACAAGACTTGTGTCTTCCTCTGGCATGACCTTTAAGAACGCAGGTTCACCTCTACTCTGTGAAAAAGAAGACAGCAAAATTTCTTCCAAAAAATTGGTTCTTTATGATCAGATAGCATTTATACTAGGACCAAATGGATACTTTCATGTTAGGAAAATAATTTGTTGTTTATTAATATTAGGAAAATAATTTACATAATCATTGACAATAGAAAGCATTTATCAATAAATGTAGAAAGAGCCTTTGATAAAATATCATGTTAAAGACACCAAAAACAAAGACAGAAGAATATTTCTTTAACATAATAGGAGACATTTATTTTAACTCAAGAGAAAGTTTAAAAACAGTATCACTTCATTATTTGTAGCATAGCCCTAAAAGTGCTATCTCAATAAGATAAGAAAAAAGAAATTAAAGGAATACTCCTGAGTAAAAAGGGAGGTTAAGATAACTCTACTTGTAGATAATATGATTCTCTCGGGGTTTTTAAGTAAACAAACAAAAAAGATATCAGCAAAATAGCAAGGTATAAAATTAATCCACAAAAATTAGAATATTCATATTTTACCATTAAAAATAGAAAAGAGTAGTAGAAATGTGTTCGTTAAAAATTATTTGTTACATGAGGTGGCCCTCTGGAAGTTATGAGGGAGAGGGATACCACAGGATGTTTAGGCAATAAAAATTTATTTTTAAAAAAATATATTCATTATCTTCGAATTAACCTCATAAGAACTACACAGGACTTATACATGTCAACAATAAAGCAATTTTTTATAGAAACAAAAAACTAAACTATTAGAGATTCAGTGTTTGTGATTAGTCTACGTTAATGTAGCAAATATGAAAATACTTTTCAAATTACTAGATTTAATGCTAATGCTGATCAGTATTTCAGTGGAATATTTTATAGAATTAGGCAAAACAGCAAAATTCATGTGGAAGAAAAAACGTAAAGGATATCAAGGGAAACTCTGCAAAAAGGAAGGGCCTTCCGTCTCATTCTCAGGTTTCAAATTACACTGTAAAACCAAGACAACCAGAATTATTTGATGCTGATTTTTAATTGTCTTTAATTCTGGTCTTAGAATAGGTTAAATACCAACAAGCCTAAACCAGGTACGTGTAGTTGTCATAGTTTCTGATAGACACAAAACCACAGAACATTAGTGAAAGCATGTCATTATTCAGCAAAAATTGCCAAGAAAACTAGATGGCGATCTGACAGAACTGGGACCAGAAACAGAACTTCCCACCATTTGAAATGACTCAGCCAGAAATGTGCTGGAGCCCGTGTTAAAACCACCTCCCAAGACCTGATCGTCAAGTTTTCAGTGTGAGCATGTACATTCTGGAAATGTGCAAATACTACAAATCAGGGCTTACTTTATTGTTCTGTTGATTTTAACTGCATGGTTCTTGTCAACATGTGTAAGGGTCACAAATAGGTGCCAGATTGCAAGTGGTGATGTTGAGGCACAGGGAGGTGTTTGAGGCCCAGGAATTAGTTGGGTCACGTGGAAGTCAGAGCATATTGCACTGTCCCTGGCCAGGGGATATTGCCCTGTTCAAGACTTCTTATGTGGGATACCTGAGGTTCCCGACTGGTGTCTCCACACCCTGGGGTCTTCATGCCCTCGTAGTTGCACTTCCCCTCTCACAATTTACCTCCCCTCTCGCAATCCCGCTCAGCTGGACTGTGTCACCTGTGGTGTGTGGATCTGGGGGAGATAAAAGGACCCAAGCCTTGGAGGGATGGGGCGGCCTTAGAGTCCTGCTGTAAGGCTTCCCGGGTGTGACACCAATAAACCCTCTTAACATCTACCCTCCAGCGTGACTTTTCTTTTCAAGAGAAAACGCCAGCGTCTTCTCTTTTAAGGTAAGTAAATCTGCCCCTTTGGGCAGGGCAGGCAAACCCTGACAAGCATGTATAATGTTCTTTTGATTCTGCTTTCTTTATTCTGCAGCCCATCATATAGTAACATTATAGACTTAAGAAAGAATGGGGAAAATGTTAAAAATGCAGATTAAATTTATCGCTGCCTTGCTACTTTTTTTTTCATATAACTGGTTGTTAAACTTTTACCAGGACACAATTGGCAACAATATAAACTTTTTTTTAAGGCACGCCCAAAAAAACTAGAATAGAAGGGATAATTATATTTTTAGCAACTGTAGAAAAAAGATGAATTGTTAACCAGCTCTGAATGATTTGGAAAAAATTTTAAAAGATAGATCTGATTATATAAAAAAAAATCTTTCTATCAGATATTTCAGATAAAACTGTGACATCCAAAATTGATAAGAAGCTGATTCAAATCAGCTGTCAAGTATATAAAGAGGTAATTCTCAAAAGAAGAACTATAAACTCTCAATAATCTCAACAAAAAATTCAAAATCTCTAATAATTAGAGAAATTCACATCACAACACCTCTGAGATCCCACCCCTATCAAACTGGCAGAGGTAATTAAGAATAGCATTTAGTGCTGACAAAGTTATAATGAAATAAGCATACTATCAATATGACTGGTAAAATTGTGAAATTGGCCCAACTTTTTTGGGAAAGCAATCTGGAATTATATGGAATAATAATATTTCGAAAACTGTATAACCTTTGACCTAGCAGTCCCATTGCTGATACTATATTACAAGGAGATTATTAGCAAGTTGAAAAAAAATTTCTTGGCAGCTCTAGTTATAATAATAAAAAATAATAAAACCAAGCCAGAAATAAACTAGGTATAAAATAATATATTATTATCTATTATTAGATATAATAATGTATTATCTAATATATAACATTATTATAATCTGTATAGTCATCTACTATGTGCCAGTTACTGCACTAAACACTTTACAAGTATTATCTGCTTTTATCCTCACAACAACCCCAAGAGGTAGGTACTATTATTATCTCAATTTTACAATTGAGGAAACTGAGACAGGTTAAATGATTTGCCCAGGGACACATAGCTGGTAAAAATCCAAGGTTAGATTTGAACGTAGGTCTTTTTGACTCCCAGCCCACTTGAGGTACCTAGCTGCCTTAGATGAGGAATGACTGAACAAATGATGGTATATAAATGTAATGGGACATAAGTGTACAAAAAGAAATTATAGATATGAAGAATTCAAAGAAATACAAGAACATATATAAAGTGATACAGAGCAAAGAAAGCAAAACCAAAAGGAACATTATACATGTTGACAATAACCATGCAGCCAAAATCAACAAATTCATGTAACACACACCCAGAAAAGGTGAAAAGTGAAAAGGATGGTATAGAGATTGCTATGTTAAAGCTGATAGACCTTTTGGAATGGGGCTAACAATTGTTAAATAATGAAAAAAGTATACAGTCTTAGGTTTGTTTTATTTTACTCAAATGCTCATATTTCTTACCTATTTCACATACTCGAATACCTATCCTTTTCGATGGATTTTTTTTTAAAGAACAACCAAACTAGTCATTTTCATTCCATGCCCTTCCTCCTAGGTTTGAAACTCTCTTTACTGAACTGGAACAGAAACAGAAAGAGCTAGGCATTGCGAGCTATGGTGCTTCTGTCACCACCATGGAAGAAGTCTTCCTCAGGTGCGTATTTAACTCTGAGCGTTGTTGTTATGGTCACTTCGAGTTTAGAAGTATTGGTGATTAAAATGTCAAAGGGAGAATTACTGCTCTTCAATGTATCCTAAAATGTTGATCTCTAGAACAGAGATAGGCAAATTGATTAGGGAGTCCAATACTGATGCCTAGGGTTAAAACATGTATAATTTCCCGTAGGTTTATTCTAGAGACTATTGTGAATATTATTATGATATGACAGATACTTGATGAAATCTTTAATTCAGATACTTTTGCCAGAAGAAAGTGCATAAAGAATGCCTTCCCAGTCCAGATTTTTCTCTAGGTGAATACTTGGCAGAATTAATAACTTAATAACTGGCATTCGGTTCTCCCAGAATTATTAGACCAAATAATAATTACTTTAATAATATAATTGTAGGATTCTCACACTGGTTGCAGCCATCTGCAGCAGGGTATGGTATAAAATACACTGGACTCCAGAAATCAGAAGACCTGGGTTCTTGTGTCAGTTTAATCACATAGTAACTTTAGTCACTTTGACATCTTTGAATTTGTGTGAAATAGGAGTAAAAATAACTCCTTTGCCCCTCTGTTGTAAAAACTGTTAGATACTATATAAATATTAAGCTGAACCTCAGATGTTAATTGAGAACAAATTGAGTTTTCTGCATTAATGAATGAAAAGAGGACTGAAAACCCTGGACTGAGTAAATACATTTTTACTAGCCGGGTCTCCTTTAGAAAGGTCTTATTGAAACCAGACAAGAGTAAATGATCTGATCCATTTCTTTGCCTTCACACAGGCTGTCCACCATGCCTGAAATAATCTCCCTCTGCCTCTTGAAATCCCTATTTTTTTGTTTGTAAAGAATTAGCTTAAATGTTACATTCTGTGTAAGAAGACTGGAAGAGTGGAAAAGGACTATACTGGGAAGAGCTTTAAATGCCAAACAGTGAAGCTTATATACGATCCTATAGACAATAAGGAAGCATTGGATTTTTTTTTTTAGAAGGGAGATGATAAGGATTTTCACTTTAGAAAAGTCAATTTAGAAACTGGGGGATGGATTAAAGTAGAAAGAGACTTGAACCAGAGAGACCAAATAGGAAATTCTTGCAGTAGTTCAGAGGAAATGTAATAAGGACTCAGTATTCAAGTAGAGAGAAAGGGACATGTGAGGGATGTTATGAAGATAGAAACAAAAAGGTTTGGCAATTAATTGGATATATGAGATGAGAGAGTGAGTTGAGGATGACATTAAGGTCTTGAACTTGGGAGACTAGAAGGATAATGGTGCCCTTGATATAAGAAGGAAGTCTTAGAAAGAGTAGGTTTAGGGGTAGGGGTAAATATTTCTGATTTGGACGTGTTAAGTTTGAGATGTCAAGGGAACATCTAATTTAAAATGACCAGTAGGCAATTTATAATGGAAGACTATAGCTTAGAAGACACACTAGAGTTGGCTATATTTAATTTCACCTTTGTAACATCTCTCAAGTACACCTGCTTTCTCTCTTCTGATACTGTCACCATCTTGGTGAAGGCCTTTATCTCCTTATGCATGGGCTATTGCAGTAGCTTGTTGGTTGTCTGCCTGCCACTAGTGTCTCCACATTTCAGTCCATTCTTTTCTTAGTCACCAAAGTAATTTTTCTAAAGAGCAGGTCCAATCATGCCACTGCCTTTACTCAGTGAACTCTAGTGATCAAACGTGAAATCCACTCTTTGGTTTTCAAAGCCCTTCCTAACCTAGCTTCTCCCTCCAACTTTCAATTCTTCCTACACTTTATACCTCTTCTCCCCTCCCCAGCACTCCCATGTAGTCTTTGATCCAATGACACCAGACTCTTTGCCGTTCCTTGAACAAGATACTCTATCTCCTGATTCCAAGCATTTCCACTGGTTGTTCCCCACACTTAGAATGCTCTTGGCCTTCATCTCCATCTGCTTGCTTCCTTCAAGTTTGTAGCACCATTACAATATTTACAGTGCCCATGATCACTATAAATATATACCTGCATGGTGTTCAATCACAAAATGTAACAGATTCTCCATATAGAGGACAGAAGCAAAACACTTATTGAGACACCAGAAAACCAACTCTCAAAACCAGTAAGCTGATTCCATCACAGTAGCAAAGAAGCTAATAAGCCACAACAACACAGAGAGCCACAACATCCTTTAACCTTCCCACACACCAACATAAGACCAATATTTACTCACAAGCCTATGTGTTTCCCTCAGAAACAAACTTTCCTCCCAACCATCTATCAGACTCTGACTCCCAGCTTCCTGTGTGCTCTGCTGCACCCTTCAGCAAACTCCTCCCACCATAGACTCCATGTGATTACATTCAGCCTGTTAGGAAGGAGTCTATTTTCAAAGCAGGGAAGGTCTTCAAATTCCCTTAGGCTTATTAAGGGGCAGGGAAGATCTTCAAATTACCATTATCCTTACCATTACCAAGTCCTAGTTTTAATCCCATCTTTTCCCTTAATTCTAGTGCTTCCCCCCACCTTTGATTATTTTCAGTTTATCCAGTATATAGCTTGTTTGTACGTAGTTGTTTGTGTGTTGTTCCCCACTTAAACTGTGAGCTCCTCGAGGGCAAAAACTGTCTTTTGCCTTTCTTTTTATCCCCATCACTTAGCACAGTGCCTAGGCTATAGTAGGTATTCAATATGAGTCATAAAAAGAGGGCAACACTAATCGTCTAAGAAAGTGCTGAATAGCCTGATTTTCAATTTCATGTTTTTCCATTGACTTATTTTATATATACCAAATTTTATCTGCATTCATAATAAAAATATGTCTTGTACTCTTTTGGTTCAGAGTTGGTAAACTTGTAGATTCAAGCATGGATATCCAAGCCATACAGCTTCCTGCCTTGCAGTACCAGCATGAGAGACGGGCAAGTGACTGGGCCATGGATGGCAACCTCAGTGGAATAATGGATCTCACCGACAGCATCGGGGCCTTAATTAAGGAAGATTGTACCACCATCAGATTTAACACCAGGGTGAGAATTCTTAGTAAGCCTGGCAAATTCAGGATAGACGTAAGTGACACAGTTTGGTTTGAGCGATATGAATCCAAGGAAATATTAGCAGCATCAGCCATGGAAGATTCAGCAGATGTGAGATGTTGGCTTCTCTGGGGTGTACCCTGAGGGTGAGAAGGTTCTTCCCATTCTGAGTGCTGTTTACTTATTAACTAGGGCAGTAACCATTCTCATCTTCCTATAGAAAAGTCCTGGAAGGAACATTGAATTCAGGTCATCTGGGTTCTAATCCTGACTCCATCACTTACTCAGCCTTGTACCTGTGAGCAGCATCATTTAATGTGTCTGATTCCCAGTTTCTTCATCTTTGATCAGGATGGTAAGAGTTTCTCTGCTCACTTCACAGAGCAGGTGTGATACCCTGGAAGAAACTGTGCCAAAAACATTTTTTAAATGTTAAAGTGCTCCATGGATATAAGGAAGTATTCTCTTTATCTAGTTACTAGATTCCTACTGGTGACCTCAAAGGAGAAATTATTCTCTTTTCTTTTCAATAAATACCTTGGACAGACATAAGCAGGTTGCACTGCTGAGACATGTCAGAGCTCACCCTGCAAGGCTTCTCTTCAGAGTTATGCTCTGTACCCTGTGTTTTCTTTCTACTGCTGAACTGCAGTTAAATCTTAACTGGCAAAGTATCTGGAGTGGATGGACCTACCTGACTCTGTTAACCATTGTAACCCCAAGTCTGTGGTCTTTTTCTTGCAGCTCTACCTTCACTGCCAGCAGTTCTATGCCATGTTCACAAAGAAGGCCTTGTACAGCTGGCGCAACTGGAAAATACTGGTGGCGCAGATCCTCGTGCCCCTAACTTGCATCACCTTGGCCCTCATGGCCATCAACTATTCTTCAGCAGTTCGGGATGACCCCATCTTGCAGCTAACCTTGGACCAGTATGGCCAGACAATAGTGCCCTTTTCCATCTATGGGACCTCCAAGCTGGACCAGCAGCTTTCAGAACGCTTTAAAGATATGCTGCAGGCTGAGAAACAGGTGCCTCGGGAGGTGTTAGGTAAGTGCTGCTGGTGTGCCAAGACCTGTCTTCCAGGGGCCAGGGAATAAAGCTAGGATATGTATGGTATCATCCCACAGAAGAGAAATCATCTAGAATTAACAGGGAACATAAACGGCCTTCAGATTGATAAATTCCAGGGAAGTGAAAGTGGTAATAATATTAACTCATGATTTTGTAGTGTTTAAGGTTTGCAAAATACTTGTTGCCTCACAGCAACCCTGTGACATAGATAGTGCAATTAATATTATCCCTGTTTTATAGATGAGGAAATGGAGGTTCAGACTTATCTGTGATCACGCAGCTACTAAGTGTCAGAGCCATGCTTTGGGACAGGTCTCCTGATTCCATGCCCAAAAGCTTTGCACCCCACCTTGTATCCTTTGTGCAAGGATGTACATTTATAGGTGCTCAACTTTGTCTTTTTGTGCTGTTTGGGAATGTGATGTTAAGAACAATTTGAAAGTTAAAAGCACAGCTCTTTGCTAATAAGTTTGAGAATCAAAAAGAAATTGATATTGATTTTTAGAAATGTGAAAGAACAAAATTAACAAAACAAGTGGATAACCTAAATAGATCAGATATCAGAAGGAGAAATTAGACAGTCCTTTACAAGAGCTGCCTGTCTGTATCTTCTGTGAAGCAAGAGTGACCTTGATACCCACATCAAATACAAAGATGATTGGGAGAAAAACCAATCAACCAATATAATTAATGGGCCAATGTGAAAATACTAAATAAAAGATTTATAACTGGTGTATGGTGTAACATTTTTAAAAATTTATCACAACCAAGCCAGATTTATAACTAGAATAAGATGATTTAATACCAGAAAACATTCAACATAAAAAGAGAAAAATTAAAGACTATGTGATCATTAAAAAAAGAGTGCTGAATTTGTCATCAGGGGACCTGTGTTCAAATCTTGAGTGTGCCATTAATTGCTACTTGTGTCATTAAGCTTCTGGCTGCAGTTTCCTTGTCTCTGAAATGAGGAGGTTAAGCTCACAAAAATCACTTTCGCCTCCAACAAGAATCAGGGAAAACTGACAAAAAGAAATTCTCTTTCGAGTAGCAACAAAAGGAAGGAATGAAGAAGCGAAGGAAGGCTGGCTTATCTCTAGACTTATCCAGATGAAACAAGCACAGATCTCCAGGAAACAGGCTTTTACTAAGTGTGTCTGTGTGCCAGGAGGGTGTATGGGGTGTTCAGGGAGGATTGGTCCTCGGGTGTCAGGGCTTGCTGAGCCTTCTCAGGGGTGCTCATTCACCTTTGGTGTCCACCCTCACCCAGTCTCACTGTGGCTCCAAGAAGCTGTAGTGTGCACAGTGGCCACACCCTGGTAAACCATCGAAGCAGGTGGGCTGGGCTGAGGGTAACCTGTTGGTGAGCTAGGGAGATGTCTGCCCCAAGCATGTGGACTTCCCCTGGTGGAATGAGCGGATGAGAACAGAGTTCCATTGGCCATGAAGGTGCCAAAACAGGTGCTGTGGAGTGCATAGAGCTTAGTAAGACTTCAGAGACACCAAGGTCATCCACTGCATTCTGGACCAGCATCAGTCATCCCAATTTTTGTCATGCCTGTGGACTTCGATGACTGGAAGAGAAAGTGATGATGATGACTTTGTGCAATTCTACCTCACTTAAATCCAATTTACTTGCAAGTCAGGACATCACCCTATGATGTCATTGGTCCTCTTTGAAACAAAGGACAAACAACATGTGCCAGGCACTGTTCTAAGCTCTGGAAATATAGATATAAGCAAAAAGAAAGACAGTCTCTGCTCTCGAGGTGCATACATTCTGTGGGGGGAAGTGGGAGTAGGGACCAACAGAGATAAAAATGAAGGTACTCAGTGCAGGGGCATGGTTTAGAAATCCAGAAGTCAAGGACAGAGCCAAGAGGGGAATGGAGGCTGGCTTGGATCCTTCCACAAAGGAGAAGGCCATAGGAGGAACTCACCAACAGGAGAGGGGCTGGGTGTTGCACAGGGATATTCCAAGCTGAGAAAGCTGCAGAAGTGGTTGTAGGTTCCAAGGTAAGGAGGCTCCCCTCCCCAGCCCCAAGGGAAGTTTCAGGATGAAACAGCAGCAGAGGCATGGGGGCATCAAATATTTAGACACTGATTTATCAAGACATGCAAATTATATGAAAACAACCTCAAACTGATTATAACAGATGTAAAGGAGGAGCTGAACAAGAGAAAGCTTGTTCCCTTTTCATGGGTGAGTTGAGCAAATATGGTGGTTAAAAAAAAAAGTCAGTGCTTCTCAAACTATAGCTATAACACTGTGCCAGTCAAAATGCCCATAGACTATTTCATAGAATCATATGAAATCATAAGCTTCCTATAGAAAAATAAGTGAGAAAAAACATCAAAAAGAACCGTTAAAAAGAAAGCTAAAAGGAAAATGACACCCTCTTCTCTTAGTCTTTTACTGGAGAAAGTGGATGAGAAGCCTTGATGTGATTTAGTGTCTTTGAGGCATCACTTAAAGCATTGAGTGAAAATAAGTATTTTACATTTTGAAAGGTAACAGTTCAGCATCCTTTCCTAGACACCCATCTGCTTGCTTTCTCCTCCCCAGTACAGAGCTCCAACTGATCCATCAGGGTCACTGGGCCTTACCTGGTTGATGTTCAGATTTGTCGTTGCTTAGTCATTCCATTAAGAACTTACATTTATAGCACCCACTACATGTGCACGTGTGTGCATACACACATACACACATCCCTTTTGATGATCATAAAAATATGAGGAAGTCAGAGGCCCCCCATGAGGAAAAGCTGGGGATCCTAAGTTTAAAACGTTAGTCCTGCTCATGTCTGTCTTGATGCTTGTAATAATAATGTGTGAATTTTTCATATGACTTAGCAAGGTCATCCTGTACCTTTGTAGTACATTTTTTAAGAAAATTTAAATTCCTATTAAATCTCTCGATTTCCAGCCTGTCAACATGATTTTGGATCCTGATTCTGTCACCCAGCACCAGCTATCCCTCATAGTTTTGGTGTAGCTGCAGATTTTGATAGGCATATATTGTATATTTTTATCATTATTGATAAAAAGTGTTGAATGGAATAGTGCTAAGGTCAGAGCCCTACACAATGCCACTAATCACCTCCCTTCACATTGACATCATTCAATTAAATTCAACAAGCATTTCTTCAGATAAGAGTTCTTAAACCTACTTATGAAACTATAAATACGTTTTTCCATGAACTCAGGCTCCTGACCATACTAGTTGCCATGATCTGAATGTTTCTCCAGTTTAACAGTGTCTCATCTAAAATGTAGCACACCAGCTGCCACATTCTGTTATTCTGTCTTCAAAGGATCTCTCCCACCTGCCCTCTTCTTCCCACTCCCATGGTTCCCATCATCTCTGTCCAGGCTCTTACTGCCTCTTGTCTTCATTACTGCCCAGTAGCCTTTTAACTAGTATCTTCATCTCCAGTCCCATAATCCTTCTAATCTGTCCTTCACGCTGATGCCAGACTAGCCATCCTCATGTATGTATCTAATCACGTCGCTGTGTTGCTCAGAATGTCAGTGACATCTTATTTTTATTGTTGAGTCATTTCAGTCATGTCTGACTCTTCATGACCCCATTTGGGGTTTTCTTGGCAAAGATACTGGAGTGGTTTGCCATTTCCTTCTCCATTTCATTTTACAAATGAGGAAACTGAGGCAGAGATTTAAGTAACTTGCCCAAGGTCACACAGCTAGTGTCTAAGACCAGATTAGAACTCAGAAAAAAGAATCTTCCTAGCTCCAGACCTCACTCTATCCCCCGAGCCACTTATCCTATTACCTACCGAATAAAGTCTCGGTGCCTTAGTCCAGCATTCAATAACCTCAAAAAATACAGTACCAACCAGTAACAGCAGCCTTATTTCATATTTTTCCCTTTTTTTTTTTACTCCTCCCTCTAACATGTCCCATGATTTCTCAACTTTATGCCCTTGATTGTGCTGTTCACTAGACATGGAATGCCCTCCCATCCCAGCTACTCTTCGCCATCACCCACTGCAAGCTTACTGATACTTCAAGACCCAGTCCAAATGCTTTCTCCTTTATGAAGCTTTCCTCAATTCCTCCCATCAAAAAGTACCTTTCCTCAGAACTCTACTAGCACTTGACACCCTTTCTATAGTCCATATTCTGTGTTGTAATCATGTGAGTACATCTCTCCTCCCTCCACACAATACATACCCATACACTTTTTAAAATATTTACTATATTTCTTTTTTTTTGTCTTTATTAGTTTGTTTACTTTTAATTTATAAGATTCAGTTCCACAATCCTTTGAGTTTCAAATTTTCTCCCCCTCTCCTCCTACCCTCCCACCTCCCCATGGGGGCATGCAATGAAGTATAGGATCTGCAAATACTTTTGCATTAGACATTATTCAGGTTGAAAAGGATTATAATCGACGGAATGAACAATGAGAAAGAGGAAACAAAACCAAATAAGAAAAAGAAAGAGAGCAGGTAGTTTGCTTCAATCTACATTCAGACCCTGTAGTTTTCTCTGAATGTAGACATCTCTTTCCATCATGAGTCTTTTGGAGTTGTCTTAAAACCTTGCATTACTGAGAAAAGCCCAGTCTATCAAAGTTGGTCATCACACATACGATTACACATACACTCTTATCTTCTAAGCTCTTTGAGAGCAGAAATTCTAACATATCTTTGTATCTCCTTTGGTGCTTAAAATAAGGCTTTGCATTTGGTAGGTGTTTAATAAATATCTGTTTAATTGAATTTAATTGCCTGCTGCTTCCCCACACAAGGTGATTTGGAAGAGTTCCTGATTTTTAGGGCCTCGGTGGAAGGTGAAGGCTTTAATGAACGATGCCTTGTGGCAGCTTCCTTCAAAGATGTTGGAGACCAGACAGTTATCACCGCTCTGTTCAACAACCAAGCCTACCATTCTCCTGCCACTGCCCTGGCTGTTGTGGACAATATTCTATTCAAGCTGCTTTCTGGTCCCAGTGCCTCCATTACTGTCTCCAACTACCCTCAGCCCCGAGGTGCTGGCCAGGCCACAACAGAACAAACCAACGAGTAAGTATGTGAACCTCAGTTTCACCCAAGGCCGAGGCTTTTGTTCCATGAGGGCCTCCCCCTCCCCGGCTGGTTTTAACATTTTTGTTAGGAGGTCATGTTCTGGAATGTAGCTGCTAAAGGAAATTGCTCTATTCTTCTAACTGAATGTACTGAGAGCTCTCTTCTACCCATTCTGTCTCCTGCAGGGGCCACACAGGATTTCACCTAGCTCTTAATTTGCTCTTCAGCATGGCTTTCTTGGCCAGTACATTTTCCATCCTGGCAGTCATTGAAAGAGACATGAAGGCAAAGCACATCCAACTTGTTAGTGGAGTCTACGTCATTCATTTTTGGCTTTCTGCCCTGCTATGGGATCTTCTGACCTTCCTTATCTCCTGTTCCCTGCTGCTGGTGAGCTTTGAATAATATGTCAGTTAAAACCCTGTCTCCCACACAGCATAGGAGATTTATTTTTGTTTTTATTTCCTTTTTAAGTGTTTTATTTGATGCTCTTTTCTTTTTTGATTATCGCTGTTACTTTCAAGTGACTATCCCCCAAATGGAACTTTTTCTTGTAACTAATAAATACAATCAAGCTACACAAATCAGTACATTGGCCAAATTTCCCAATCTGCACCTATAGTCTACCACCACTATGCTATGAAGTAGCAGACTTGCCTCTCTGTTGGTCCTCTGACATCACCACTGGACCTTGTATTGATCAGAGTTCCAAAGTTATTCAGTGTTGTTTTCCTTTACCTTATTGTGCTCATCACATAAATCCTTCTCCTGGTTCTTCTTAATGTGGAGCTTCTTCTCCTTTGGCCATTGGTACCCAGGCACTAATCCATCCAAGGAAACTGACTGCAGATGAAGCAACATTAGAAACTCCTTGCCTCAGTTCCTGGGGTCTGCAGAAACAGTAATCTTCTGTAGGCCTCAATTCCTCTGTCTTTGGTACCTGTTAAGCTGTCCCAGCCTGGTGTTACTAGGGGAGTCTTCACGAGTTAAAGCATCTCTCCTCTGACTCTTCCCAAAGAGAAGACAGGGAATGTTCGTTAAGTAAGATAACAATCACTTTTAGACCTGTCATCCTTAGGCCCCTTTAGTAGTAAAGAGAACGTGAACGCGTCTGTTTTACTGCTGATGTGTCTGTTTGAGGGGGGGAGATTAACGAGCTCTGTATCTGTTTTAAAAGGTATTTGAAACAGTGTTTTACCGTTTTTTCTTCCTGATGTTACAAGCTAATTCCTTGTTGTTTTGTCACCCTTTTCTCCCCATCTCCCTTCCAAATATGTCTGTGTGATGTAGGTGGTGTTCAGAGCCTTTGATGTGGAAGTTTTCACCCAGGATAACCACCTTGCAGATGCTTTGATGATTTTAATGCTCTATGGTTGGTCCATCATCCCCCTCATGTACCTTATGAGCTTCTTTTTTTCTGGAGCTGCAGCTGCCTACACCAGACTTAGCATATTCAACATCCTCTCAGGCCTTGCCACCTTTCTCATCATCAGCATCTTGCGTATGCCAGGTGGGGGACGTTGAATTTGTCACCATCCCTCCCCCTAGCAGACACATAGTAATCCCCTCTCCAAATAATGAGCATGTGAGGGGAAGTAGGCTCATGAATGGGGACTATCATTAAGAAGACAATTCCTGAGATGTCCATGAAAGTCTCTGCTTTTTATAAATTTTTCAGTCTGATGCTGGAGCTAAATCAGACATGCTGACATTGAATTAGGAAAATAGATTATTTGAGTGTAGCTACCTCGTCATCTCCTCTTCCCATCCTGTAGTCATGTAACTTTGGAAACATTTTGGATTAGTATTTGGAGGAATTGTTATTTTCTCCTGGACAACTTGTTTTCTCTAGTCTTTTGAGGAGGAATGTTCAAGGGAACCTAGAAATGTATCTAGTGCTTTTATGCCAGAGATAATTTCTGGCTTCTGGGCCTAAAGTAAGGCAGATTGACAATATGAGTGAAAGATGCAGAGTTGAAGAGTTTGATAACCCTAGTTCATTTTGAGGAATTCCCAAAATAACATTGTTGTTTTCACATGGAGTGATGAGAAAGCAATCTTGCTGTACAGAGAATGTTTTTGACTTCAGTGTTATTGCACTAGCCTCGTTTGGCTGTCCTGGGAAAGATGGGTTTGCTGCACAGTAAACTAATCTATCACATTTCCATTACAGGGCTAAAATTGTTGCAACTTTCTAAAACCTTGGATATGGTGTTCCTGGCATTGCCCAGTCATAGCCTAGGAATGTCAATCAGCAACTTTTTTGAAAACTATGAGACTAAGAGATACTGTACATCCTCTGAGATTGCAGCTCATAACTGCAAGAAATTTAGTGAGTATCCTGAATTCCTCTAGTCCCTGGTTTAGCAGTCCCTTTCTGACCACCTTTCATACTTAAAAGCACACAGAGGATAAACTGGGGAGAGTTTATAATCTTCCTTGGAAGGAAAAGAGCTGGAGGATCCTCAGGAGACATAGGAGTTATTTCTGAAACATGGAAGAACCTCTGTAAAGTACTTGGAGGTTTTGAGAGATGACCCAGGGAAAATTCAAGGTAGTCAGTGGCACATGAACTGTGTTACTCCAGGACAATGTATTTCCTTCCCAAACCCAAGGGGTGCTAAGCTTTATAGGCCATTGAGTAAGAAAAGTGTTATAGTATTGTGGATAGAGCACCGGATTTGGAGTCAGAAGACTTTTTTGTCACTTACTGTGTCACTTTGGACAAATCATTACTGATGAGGTTCCTCCCTGAACCTCAGTTTCTTCATTTGTGATTTGAGAGTTTTTGGTCCAGATAGCCTTCCGAAGGTCTCTCCCTTTTCTTGCTACTGTGACAATAGTGTGTGTTCCCAAACCATAACACATTCCCTGGTATCTTCCAGGGCTCAGAAGTGAGGCATAGAATGTGATATGTTATGAACATCTTAGAGGAATAGGAGGAAGAAAAGAGAATAAATATGTCAATCAACCCTTGTTGCTTGAGATGACCTGGCTGCATTCAGGCATTGAGCTAACTGTATTCTGGACCCACACCCACAAGCCATGGTCCCGAGAGACCTGGAGACCCACCTCTGGAGTATCCTAAGCTCTAGTTTCTAGTGTAACAGTGACTCATAAATAAAGTGATGGTAGTTTGGGGCTCCATATACACACAGTGGAAAATCTGTAATTCAGACTTATAACTTTAGGATGCCTGGAAGCAACAGAGCAGAAGGCAGTTTGATATGAATGAAACCAGTAGTGTAATGGTGGAGAAGAGGGAAAGGAAACACAGGGCTTCTTCCCTTCCCAGGAACCTAGTTAACATTGGCTGCAGTTCAGGTAGGTTGAGGCCTTTCTCTAAACATTTACCTCTTCCCCAAACTTTTCATGGCATGGCCATACTGAGTTTGCTACAGGGTAGGGAACCTAAGGATAACAGGAAGCTGGATTAGCCAAATTGTGGGAAGAATGATGTGGCCTTCCTGGGCCTCTCAAATGAGTCCCTTTTGGGGTAATTGGAAGGGAGTGACAGGGAAGTCTTTCCATAATAAGTAAAAGGGAAGAAAGAAACCATAGCACCCCAGGGTTTTAAAGTGAATACATATCCTTTTACCATCTTCAGATATTAAATACCAAGAGAATTTCTTTGCATGGAAAGCTCCTGGGATTGGGAAGTACATGACTTCTATGGCTGTTTCTGGCTTTGTTTTCCTCATTCTTCTATTCCTCATTGAGACTAACTTCCTCTGGAGACTGAGAATCTTGGTCAGTAACATCTTCAGGACCCAGAATTGGGTGAGTAAAATAACTATATGAAATTTCACTTCTATTCTAGCCATCTTTCTTGAAGAGAAAAAATAAGTTTGAAACAGATTTAGCCAGTCCACCATAAGTTTATCCCTTTAACCATGAACATTGTATAACTTTTACCAATCTGAAAAATAAGGGTTGGCCAGGGACAAATTTTAAACTCCATTTTCCATGACAGTCATATTTGAAATCCATAGGTTATCTACAGGGTCTGGTGAGTGGTACATGAAATTTTTTTAAATCTCAACAAAGTGCTGTTCCAGAAAAACATGCAGTTTCCAACAGACCATACAAATGAATCTCTGTGCCTTAGAAGTTGTCAGGAATCTGTCTCATCCTTTGAGCAGTAAATTCACTCATTCACATGTGCTCTGGTGTTCGCTCTTTTACTGACATTGTGAGTAGTATGATAATACTTGATTTTGAAGTTTGGCAAAATGGCTGAGTAGTAGTGACTGAGCCCTATTCCCCTGTACTACATCATAAAAGGAGGGAAAAATACGTGGAAAAGAAAGAAACCCCTATGGTTTCCTATAGTTTCCTAACAGACCAAAGATAGGAGATAAGAAATCAAGAAGGAAAAAAAGAGGTCCCAAAACAGCAAATAAATACCACAAGCAAGAAGAAGTTAATAGGAGGAAAGAACAGTACAGTATTAAATATAGCACTATTTATGTTTTTAAAAACCCACTAAAGTATAGGAATAAAAGGTTCAAAAGTATATATCAAAAATAAAAAGTTAGCATTATTTGTAATGGAGAAACACTGATGCTGTTTTGCTTACCTGTTTTCAGAGATAATGTATGCTTGGAGATTCAGTGTTGAATGCATGGTATTTTGTATGATATGTCCAAACAAAATTTATCAGCAAACTCCATAGAGTTTCACAAAATCAAGTCACCACAACAGAATCTTTATTTCCCGCTGTCATCTATAAGCCAAACAGAAGTGGAGGTCTTTTCTCTCGGTTATGGATTTGGTCATCTTTCTGAGACCAAGACTCCCAACAGCTGAGAAAACTAGTGTTTCTTAAAAATAATAATAATAAGCTTTAAACTCGACTCTCCCCAAGAAAGATACATAATCCATGATACCAACGTACATAGTCAAGCAAAACAAATACACAATGTTTCAAAATGTTTTTTTAATAATATTGTTGTTATTAACACATGGTTCTACTCACTTCACTCTTGCATCAGGTCACATAAGACTTTCCAAATTCTTAAAAACTGTCCTTTTTGTCATTTCTTAAGGTGCAATAATATTCCGTTACTTTTATATGCCATAATTTGTTCAGCCATTCCCCAAGTGGTAGGCATCCTCTTTGTTTTCAGTTCTTTGCTGCAACAAAAAGCTGCTATTTCTCTTTTTGTACTTAACAGATATTTTTCTTCTTCCTTTGATCTTCTTGGGGTATAAACCTACTGGTAGTATTGCTGGGTCAAGGCATGTATATAATTCAGCGACTTCCTAGAAATAGTTTCAGACTGAATTTCAGAAAGGCTGGACAAATTCACAGTGCACTAGTGAGCCTCTCTCCTTAGAGTCCCCCAAAAATGGTGTTTTTCCTTTTTTGTCACCTTTGCCAAGTCTGTCTGATACAAATGGCATTGAAACGTCAGAATTGTTTCAGTTTGCATTTCTCTATTAGTGATTTAAAGTACCCTTTCCTGTGCCTATTGATAGGTTGGTTTTGTCCATGGGAAGCCTGCATCTTTATATCCTTTGGCTGTTTATCTGTTGGAGAATAACTATCAGGAGGATATTTGAATCAATTTCATATATATCTTGGATATCAGACCCTTATTGGATAAACTTGCTGCAAATATTTTTCCCAGTTAACTGTTTCCCTTCTAATTTTAACTGCATTTACTTTGTGCAAAAATTTTTGAGTGTTATGTAGTCAAAATTGTTTATGATCTTCTCTGTCCCTTACTTGGTCATGCACTGAAATGCCCTTTATTCAGCTGATTACTCCTGGGGATTTGTTCTCACAAATGTTCCTCTCTGTTCCTTTTCTAAAATTTTTTCAATATATTTGCAATTCAGCATGAGTTTTTTTCTCAATTTCACGATCATGATTGAACCTAATTTCTGATATCACTTTGTCCTTGTGGAAAGTAGCAGATTATATGTCTGTACATTTATGTGTATATATGTACATTATATACATACATATTGTGTGTGTTTACATGTGTGTGTATATATATGTACATATGTATAATCTGAGGGAGGGCTAAGAAATTCCTGAAAAATCTTCTCCAGAGAATGCTATTTTTTTTTCCAACATCTCTGAAGACCTAACACATCCCTATTGCCCCTCAGATCCTGCTTTTCTAACCCCCCCTCTCACCCCAGTTGAGTCAGACATCTTCAGAATATTTACATCTTTAATCCTTATCTCTGGAACCCAGGCACAAATGCATATCCAATCATCAGACATTCCAAAAGACCAAGATGTGGAAGATGAGAAAAAGAAAGTCTTGGAATCCCTATCAGAGTTGCTGCTGAATACCCCACTGGTTATTAAGGAACTCACCAAGGTAAAGCCAGATTATGGTCATTGTTATCCTGGTCCTTCCACCTACAGCATACCAAATATGTCATTAACTTAAAGCAACTGGTCTTTAAAATGTATGTGTGTTTTCTTTATATGTCTGTGGAGTGGTAACCTGGAAGAAGGGGAATGGCACTTGTATTGCATTTCCAGGGGTAGGGCCTATGTTTATTTCTTAAGGGTCTGCAGCCCCAATTTTCACAATACTAAGCAGGGGGTTCCTCAATCTGTGGGTTTTCTGTTGGGTACATTTTAGGTGTACAGCCAGAAGGTACCCTTCCTAGCTGTGGACAGAATCTCCCTCACAGTCCAGAAAGGGGAATGCTTTGGACTGCTGGGTTTCAATGGAGCTGGGAAAACCACCACCTTCAAAATGCTGACTGGGGAAGACACTATTACCTTTGGAGATGCCTTTGTTGATGGCTACAGCATCATCACTGACATCAAAAAGGTAAGATTTTCCCAGGAGAACAGAGTGCCCTGAGATGAATGTGGCATCATAAAAAATAACTGAAAGCATTGATGGAGGAATCTATTTCATTTGCTGCTTTCTGTGACATCAGACTTTAGTAGGTTGATATAGGCAATGTCCTCACTCCCTGTCTCTTGGCAGTCTTTTAGGTAAATAGATTTTTTCCAGTCAACTGATGAATGAGTAAACATTTAGCAAGCATCTGCAATGTTCTAGGCACTACACTAGTTACTGGTATGAGAGAGACAGGAGGTACTATAGTGTGGCCCAGAGATAAAGAGAGAAACTGTATGAGTAGATATAAAATAAATACAGGGTAGTTCTGGAGGAAGCACTGAGCACTAGCACCCAGGAGTTTAGGAAGGGGTTAGTGTAAAAGGTGGTACTTGAACTGACTTCTGGAGGAAACTTAGGATGTTTAGAGGCAGAGGTGTGAGGAGGGATATGCATCTCAGACATGAGGTATAGACAGTAGGAAGGCATGGAGAGAAGAGAAATGACTTATTTGTAGCCCATCCTTCACTGGAAGCCCGTAATTCCCATACCTTAAGCCATTAGCTAGAAATCCACATCATTTTCTTTTTAGCCAGCTGTTTAGGGCCCACATTTGCCTCTCTTCTGAATGCCCAACTTTCACTTGGCACTAATAACAAAAACACTTGTCTTCTTAAGTTTTTTTTGCCCAAGATTTCATAATCCTCAGCTAATGTTTTGTTTTGTTTTTCTGATAGTACCATTAATCACCAAATAAGTCACCCCAGTAAACCCTATTAAGTTTGACAAGCATCAGGAGGCTCTGTCTTTCTTGTTTGCCAGGTCGACAAAGAGCCATCTTGGTTCCTCTCCTCAGGGAATCACCAGTCACCTCCACTCATTTCCTCTTTCTCTATTACTAGATGATCTCTCACCTTTTTGTTTTTTTTGTTTTTTGTTTTTTGCTTTTTAGAGGAGGGAAGGCAGGGCAGTTGGGGTTAAGTGATTTGCCCAGGGTCACACGGCTAGTAAGTGTTAAATGTCTAAGGATGGATTTGAACTCAGGTCCTCGTGACTCCAGGGCTGGTGCTCTATTCACTGTGCCACCTAGCCACCCCTGATGATCTCTCATCTGATGGCTTTTGTGGCTCTAAATCGTCTCTCCTTGGAATCCAAGAAGCTGCTTTTTTTTTAAGATTCATAAAGCACTTTATTTTTTTTATAATTATTTATTTTTAAAATTTTTTTTAGTAAATTGCATTTAATTTTTTCTACTTACATGTAAAGATAGTTTTCAGCATTCATTTTTATAAAATTTTGAGTTCCAGATTTTTCTCCCTCCCTGCCACCCCCCCATCCCCAAGAATGCAAGCAATCTGATATAGTATACATGTGAAATTATGTTAAATATATTTCTACATTAGTCATGTTGTGAAAGAAGAAAACAGAACAAAAGAGAAAAGCCAGGGAAAAAAAGGTAAAATAACATAAGAAGCTTCTTTCTTATGAGATGATCTCATGAAATGATACTCCTCCACATCTATTATTTAGCTCCAGATATTTTTTGGACCTCCTTCCTCCCTTCTTCTCTATGTCTTAATTCTTCCATCTTGCAGCCTCTTGTCACAGAGTAACAATTCCACAGGCTTCTTTACATAATTTTTCTTCTTTGTTTCCTCCTTGAAGGCATTCTCTCAAGGAATAGTTCATTTTCCCTGATAGCCTGGAGAGTTGACCTGCTTCTTTCAGCCCTTTGACTTTCTCTTCTAAGGCAGAAATCAACAAAGATGTTACTTGGTATTGGCAAAAAAGCGTATTCCCTTAAATTCACTGCAGATTTCTCCTTGCCCTCCACACTTGCTTAATTAAGAAAGATCCTCAGTTCTTTATCTTCCTACTAGTTGGTGGAGACCGTTACCTGCCTGACTAACTACTTGGGCAAATTGTTTGCCATCCCTGTTTAATGCACAGTGCACAGGTGTTGAGGTTCAGGGAACCATATGTTGAGGTTTAGGGGTGCTCAGGACCCCAAAATATCAACACACCAGGGCCTGCTGAATGAATTCAACTCAAGTCTTCTCTCAGCCAAAGTAAAACAAAGTTTATTAAAGATTTGCCATAATGGGTAGATTCTTAAGGAGCCTAAGTATTTGTGACACTTGTATTGGACAAGTAGGCCAGAGTAATCTGATGCAAAGTGAATCTGTGCTAGATTGAATTCTCAGCCCTGTCATGGAGACGAGATGGATCTTTAATACAGAAAGAGTGTGGGACAATGTAGGGGTGGTCCAGAGGAGGAGTTTGGGGAGGGTCTTGAGGAGGAATCTGAGGAGGATCTTGAGGGGACTGAGGTCAGACTCCAGGAATGGGATTAAGGGTAGGAAATAGCTGAAGACTACCTGGAGATGACAGGCACTGGAGGGCTAGACTAGTTTAAGGGTAACAGATTTGAATATAGATATTTTGATAGGATCAAAGGTGGGAAGTAGCTGGACAGTGGAGTGCTAGGCTAAGTTAAGAGAAACAGATTTGGGCGTAGGATAATGAAAGGCTTATGGACTCAGACAAATGCCTCATCAAGTAGGAAGATACACTCAGAGCTCAAGGGGTTTCCCAGAGCCTGTTTCCTGTCACAGGGAGCTCCTGACCCAGACTTAATTTACTGATGGGTGAATCTACCTTTTTTGGAGATTCTATGTTTCAGTTGGCAATAGGTGCATTCCCACTTGGTCCACAGAAACCCTTCCTGGGGAGAAAACTAGTTTTCTCTTCCCCTTTGAATTCTAGATATCTTCTTATTCTTGCCGGCTTCCTCACTCACCAATAAGCACATAAGGTCTATTTGAATAGCAAGACAATAAAAATACAGTTTGAACTGAAGATTTTCATGTTGGGGAAAAATATGAGGGCTTCAGTTTTTTGCCCCCAGCCTTATTGGCTTTCTTGTCTGTCTCCAGACATTGATTGGACAACAATAGGTCCCAGACCAACCCCATCTTAGTCATTGTTAGGACCCTGATTGGCTCAGAGTGAACGTAATTAAATAGCAATTGTTTCTGTTTTGGCCAGAAACCCTGATGTTCTTCCCCTCCCAGATTGTTTTTTTTACTAGGTAAAAGAGGCCATTCTCTGCCTCATTTCTTACCTAGCCTTAATCATTGAATGGGCACTGCCACAGCCAAACTGAATACTGTTAAAGACCTTAGCTTAAAAAGTCGAAGTTCTCCCACTGGGCCATCCAGGGCCATCTCCAATTGTCTTGATCTGTATCTTGATGACTCAGGAAGAGAAGGTGAGACTGATGATTTTGCACAGCCCTCCCTCACTTAAATCTAATTCACTTGCATGTCATGACGTCAGCTCCCTGATGTCATGGTCCTCTGAGAACAAAAAGCAAACAACAACAATATGTGCCAGTAGGAGGGTAGATTGCTGTACTTGCTTGTACATTTCTAAGCTATTCAAGCCATTTAATCCAACAACAAATGTTTGAGCATCTGACCAGATTTGATTTTACTAGGTCCCAGAGTTTTTAGCAGAGATGTCTTTGAGAAAGAAAAGGGAGAAATTCTGCTTGTCTGCTGCACTTAAAATGTAGCTACCATTGAAAAAACAAAATTATAAAACTAAAACTTGTCCATCACAACAGACTGATTGGTTGCTAAATGCCATCACTGACATGACCAGTCCGTGTTCCTGGACAGTCTTGTCTGCATATGGATACCTACCTTGTTCCCAGAGCCCTTTGACAAGTCCAAATGCCATTATACCCCAAGGCTGTACTTTCCTGCCTTTCTTATCTGTATCTGTTTAATTGTAAACCTATGTTTTGGGATATAGAGCAGCTACCCTAAGAACTCAGTGATGTTGATAACATCATTGGGCCAGGCAAGATCCTCCTGTGTGACTTTCCAGTTATAAATTTCTCTCAGTGTTCTGTGCTGGACACATTCAACTAGAATTTAACAGAGATGCAGGTTGATGTTTAATAGATCATTCTGGGGGCAGTTAGGTGGCGCAGTGAATAGAGTACTAGCCCTGGACTCAGAAGGACCTGAGTTTAAATCTGGCCTCAGATGCTTAACACTTACTGGCCGTGTGACCTTGGACAAGTTGCCCTGCCTGCCTCCTTCCAAAAAAAAAGATAGATCATTCTGGCTCTATGCTTCAGAGGAAACCCAGGGATTATCCTGAAAGGGAGGCTTTGGATGGGGCCAATCCAATCCAACTGACTCCAGTTATAAGGAATTCAGTTAATTCTTTTTTAATTTTTTTAAATTTAATTTAATTTTAGTTGCTATCCATTAGGTAACAGTGGAAAGCCCTGGAAAAGGAAATATTTGGAACAAAATGCCTCTCCTGAGTAGGGTCATGGATAAAAGGCTTCTAGGTCCTTTTTCTTGATAGATTCTTATAGCACATGCATATGAGAAGGTTTTCTCATTTTGATCACACCTTTCTCCCTGCCCCCACTTCCTGGGGATTCATTATTGTTTTAGGTACGGCAGCGAATAGGCTACTGTCCTCAATTTGATGCCTTGTTGGAACACATGACTGGCCGAGAGACTCTGATCATGTATGCCCGGCTACGGGGCATCCCTGAGTGCCATATTAGCAACTGTGTGAAGAATGTGCTACAGGGACTGCTCCTGGAACCCCATGCAGACAAACTTGTCAAGACCTACAGGTAGGCCTCTTCATTTACTTCCCTACACAGGACGCCCTTTGTAAAATGGCTTTGAAATGGTTCGATTTGACCAGTCTTAACAAAGTGACCACAGAGTCCGAATTAAAAAGTTTTAAGGAGCTTTAATTTACCAGCTGGGGCTACTTCATGCCAATTAAAGGGGGAGCAGCCTGGAGTTTGGGGGTGGAGAACCTTTTATACATTTCATTAGGTTTATGTATCTAACTAACACAATTTGTTACTAAGCATGTTGTCATATAGATACAAACAAGCCGTTACTAAGGCAAGTGGAGGGGGTGAGCAGAGGGGGTCTGCAAGGTAAGCGGAGGGGCACAGGGCATGACGACTGAGCAAGGAAAAGATAGATTACCCAAAGCCGACCTCCCAGGTAAAGATAAATTACTTTAGGGAGGCTTCCCAGGTTCATAGAGTTTCACTTGGCTGATTACTAATTCCATAGAGTATTACTTAACTGTTTCCTGACCATAACAGCTTCTCCCCTACTGCAGCAGGGTGGCTGACTCCCTCCTTAGTAGAGGGAATGGATGTTTCCACGTTGGCCAGGTTATCAGTGAGGCAGCCTCATAGATAAGAGTGACAAGTGCTGACAGCTGGAGGGCTACCACAGAATAGAAACTTGTTCCTGTAGCCTGGCTTGTCACCATTCCATACTGTCAAAAGGCCTACCATACAGTGACTGGCCCTTGATTCAGAGTGTACCTCACACCTTCCTTTGTTATAGCAGATTTTGGGGAGAATGTGTACAAAAATAACACAGGCACAGGGTCTTCTAGAAGGTGGTGTGTGTGTGTGTGTGTGTGTGTGTGTGTGTGTGTGTGTGTGTGTGTAAAGGTTGTGAGCTGAAATGATGGAGGGAAAGTCTTCATAAATCCATTAAAGCTGAGATGTCACATATGGGGCTTGCATTGAGGCTGCAACATTCTGGAGTGAGGCCCAACCAGATTAAAAATGTAATTGGGAAATATTTTACTAAGCCAATAAAAATATAGTAGGACATAAACAACATGTATATTGTGGTTTTCTAAGTCAATAAGTAGCCTAAGTAGCCTACTGGGATCTTTATGTAGACACCACTGCATTAAAGTATCGGTTTTTTCTTTTGCTTTTCACTCAGGAAATCCTCAGAGTCTGATTGCCTTGATCTGTTACCTAAGTCTGTTCTTTTTCATCATCTAGAAGATTTGTTAAGTCTGTTTTGTTGTGGGTTTGAAGCTCTTGATTTATCTTTGTTCTTAATGATTTTCTGCTTCTTTTCCAGTGACATTCAGTCATCTGTATTTACCAGTTTCTCTGTTGATCATTATTGCCTCTCAAATTCTTTTGGGAGACTTTAATATATTTACTTTAAATATAGGAATTATCCATTTTATCATATTTTTTTCAACATTTAATGAACTTGTGGTTTTGTTAGTACAGATATGGAAAATTCTGACAGCTTCGGAGACAGTCTGAGTTGCTGTGGCCAGCAGTCCATTGTTCTGGGTTGAACCTGGCAACAGGGGCTTCTTATAGCTCAGGCTGGTTCTCAGATGACTGACATGACCACATCACACTTGAAGCCCATCCAATTTACAATGATGAGTCACTGCTTATATTTAGGAAGACCTGAGTTCAAATGTTCAAATCCTGTTTTATACTTTCTCACTATGTTACCCTCCCAGGTACCCCTCTGAGCCAACCAGTTTCCTCCTCTGTCACACAGGAATAATAGTAGCACCTGCCTTAAAAGATTATTGTGAAGATTAAGTGATATATATATATATATATATATATATATATATATATATATATATATATATATATATAAAGCACTTGAAATCTTAATGTGCTGTTTTAAAATGCACTATAGCCTTTAAGAAAACACACCACTGTGATATACCATAGTAGGATTTATATATATATATATATATATGTATGTATGTATGTATGTATATGTAAATATATATATAATTTCTAGGCTCTTATTCTACTTGGTTTATTTTTAAAGTATTTTTAATTTTTATTTTCTTTTTGGAGCGGGGAGGGCAGGGGGATTGGGGTTAAGTGACTTGCCCAAGGTCACACAGCTAGTGAGTGTTAAGTGTCTGAGGGCGAATTTGAAAACTCAGGTTCTCCTAATTCCAGGGCTGGTGCTGTATTCACTGCACCACCTAGCGCCCCCTAAAGCATTTTAAAAACATTTTGTCATGTTTTATTTTTAACATAATTTTATTTTATTCATTTAAAAGTATATTGAAAGCATTGAGTTTTTATTTTATATTTTTTTCATTCAACAAGAATCTACCTTGTCACCCTCCCTCCAGTTGAGAGCAAAAGAAACAGAAAAGCATATAGAAAAACAAAACAAATTTCCACATATGTGTCTCATTCTGCACTCTGAGTCCTTCACCTCTTAGTCAGGACGTGGGATAGCGTGTTTCGTCGTTAGTCCTCTGGAGTCCTGGTCGGTCATTACACTCATCAGAATTTTTTATTCTTTAGAAGCTGTTTGTCTTTACCATATTGTTGTCATTATAAACATTGTTCTTCTGTTCTGTTCACGTCACCCCACATCAGTCCATGCAGGTGCTCCCAGGTTTCTCTGAAACCGCACAGTAGTATTCTATCACATTTGCATACCATAACTTGTTCAGCCATTTGCCAATTGATGGGTACACCCTCAGATTTTTCTCAGGCGCTTCAAAAAGAACTATAAATGTTGTTGTACATTTTTAGGGTTAGTTTTGCTGAAGTTTAATCTTTCCCTTAAACTACCCTCCTTTTAATCCCCCCTTTTCCATTCTCCCCTTCCCCTCATATTTCCCCATTAAGTGAAATATATTTCTGTACTGAGCTCTGTGTGTGTGTGTGTGTGTGTGTGTGTGTGTGTGTGTGTGTGTGTGTGTGTGTGTGTGTGTGTGTGTGTATGTGTGTATTCTGTGTGTGTATTCTCTCTTTTTACCAGTTCAGATGAGAATGAGATTCAGGTGTCAGCCAGTTCTTCCACCTTCTCCTCTTTGTTTTTATAGATTTCTACTTATGCACTTTATGTGAAATAATGTTCCCTAACCTTCCTTTCTCTTCCCTTACTGAGCCAACATAGTCCTCTTTCCCTCTTTCCATTCTTCTTGGAATGTTCTGTCTTGACTCTCAACACCTAACAGAGTCATTCCCAGGCCCTCCATAACCCCTGATGATGATAGAGGGCAGAGGGGACATACCCATATACTTTGTCCTCAGCCAGAAACAGAAGGTAGAGTGAAGGAGCTCTGGACTGAGAGTAAGAATCCTTGCCCTTAAACTCTAGCTCAGCCTCTTGACTGTCTGTGCCAACTCAAATCAGATAGCATTTATGAAGTGCCTGCTGCTATGTGCTGGGCCCTATGCTAAGTGCTGGGGATACAAAGAAAGACCAAAGAAGTCCTTGCCTTCAGTGGGCTCACAGGACAGAGAGCATGCAAACAGCCATGGGCAAACAAGCTACAGACGGAAAACTGGGGATAGCTAAGGGAAGGCACCAAGATGGAGCAGGAGGACTGGGAAAGGCTTCTTGAGGAAGGAGGGGCTTGAGCTGGGACTTAAAAGAAGCCAGGGAAGCCCTTGGCTGTGTCTCTCAGCTGCTCAAGTGAAGTTCCCTTATCTTTATAGTTAAGGAGGTGAATCTGTGAGGGCCATTTAATTCTCTCAGGAGCAGAGGTAGTGTTTTCATTTCAGGTTGAAAGCTGGCAAACATCACTACACAAGATTTCTTTGTTTACATTAAAAACCATTTTTTTAAGGAATACTCCATTCTGCAAGGTAATGTAGAGTACAGAGAGACATTTCTTGAGTACTTTTCACTTCTTTTAAACTGAGATACCAACCTGCACTTTGAACCTAGACACACATTTTCTAACTACAAGCCATTGCAGACTTTGCTCTTCCTTCTTGATCAAGATACTGGGTCCTTGTCTTTCAAACAGTCTATGACCTTTCTGGAATATGATTAATATCTTTATAATCCTTTATAACCTGACTACTTGATAAGAGGCAAGTAATCTGTATAGTGAAGAGAGGATCAACCTACCTTAGAGTCAGAAAATCCTGGGTTCATGTTCTGCTTTAGATACAAACTGGTGGTGTGATCATGGACAAGTTACATAAGCTCTTAGTGTTTCCAGACAACTCTTAGTCTCTTTAGACAATTAGGTACAGAGTTGCTGCTGATCTACAATCAGAGAAGTTTACACATCAAAAGTTCACCACACTTAAAAAATTACAGGTCCAAATCCTTCCCAAAAACCAAGTCTGGCAGCCACACCTAACTTCCTTTTCCTTCTCTCTCTAATCTTTTATCTTACCACTTTGTGTTACTTTTCCTTACTTACAAACTACCTCCTCCTCCTCTGTCCTGTTTCACCTTCAGATTGAGCTCTTTACCATTCAACTTGTCTTGTTCTTCAACTTTTCTTCAAATTCTCTAAAACTTCTCTTCCTCAGATTCAGTCTCTGAGCTCTTCAAATCACTTTTATGGTTTTCTTTTCTTTACTCAGTTTGAGTATTTCTCCTTCTCCAGCCCCTTCAATTCAAGTCAACCTACTATGTGCCAGGCACTGTGGGAAGTGCTGAGGATACAAAGAAAGGCAAAAATCAGACCAGCAGTCCCTGCCCTCGAGGAGCCACTATTTAAACAGCTATGTACAAATAAAATGTATACAGGTTAAAATGGAAATAATCTAGGAGGGATAGCACTAAGATTTTGGAGTGAGAAAGAATGTGGAATTTTAGGTGAGACTTAAAGGAAGCCAGGAGGTGGAGATGAGGAAGGACAGCATTCCAGATATGGTAAACAGCCAGTGAAAAGGCCTGGAGTTAGGATCAGGAGATGGAATATCATATGAGAGGACTAGCAAGGAGGCCCAGCGTCACTGGATCACAGAGTAAATGTGCAGGGGTGGAGTAAGGTGTGAGAAGACTGGAAAGACAGGAAGGGGCTAGGTCATGAAAGGCTTTAGAAGCCAACCAGAGGATTTTATATTTGATCCTGTAAGCCACTGGGACTTGACTGGAAATAGGGAGTGAAGAGGCTTTAGGAAAAGCAATTAGACAGTATCATGGAGGATGGAGGTGAAGAGACTTAAGGCAGGGACACTAACCAGCAAGCTATTTGATAAGCCACGTGTGAGATGATGAGGGCCAGCACCAAGATGGTGGAAATGTGAGAAGATGGTGGATTCAGAAGATACTCTGAAGGTAGAAATGACAGGACTTTATTACTGACTGGATATGGGGAAAAGGAGAAAAGAGAAGAGTCAGGGTGTAACACTTTGGTTACAAGCCTGGATGCCTGGAAGGATGGTGGTACCCCCTCAATAGTGATAGGGAAGTTAGGAAGAAAGGAGGGTTTGGGAGGAACGATAACAAATTCAGTTTTGGACATGTTGATTTTAAGATAGCTGCAGGATGTCCAATTGGAGATGCCCAATAGGCATTTGGAGATGTGGGACTAGAGGTCTTGAAAGATATAAAGGCTGGACAAATAGATTTGAGAATAATAGGCAAAGAGATGCTAGTTGAATTCATGGTAGCTATTGAGATCACCAAGTGAAATAGTATGGGGGGAGAAGAAAAGAAGGCCCAGGACAGAATCTTATGCCATACAACCTTCCCTTAAGAAGAAGAAATTAGAGAATGTTGAGTGGTCAGATCTAAAGAGAAGGTATTAATGGTTATAAGCATGGAAACAAAGCTTTAGTGGAATATCCCAAGGATCTATTCTTGGTCCTACATTAACATTTCTATAAGTGATTTAGATAAAGATGAACTTGATAAATTTATAAAATTTGTAGGTGAAACAGGGAGGATTAGTATTGGATTTTTTAAAAATAAATAATGTAAAGTGGAAATTCATGGTTTTATATTGAATCCTTTTTATGTTATGCTGTGTACATGGAAATGTTCTTTTTTTTATCTTCTTGTATTTAAGTTCAAAATAAATGAAAAATTTTTAAAAAGAAAAACATAGGGAGCCAAGATGGTGGCATAGGAGCAGCAACATATCGCAGCTCTCACATAGCCACCCCAAAACACCCATAAAATATGACTCTAAACTAATCCTAGAACTCCAAAATGCACACAAATATACTTTCCACTAAAGTCAGCTTGGCTATGAGGAACCATATCAGCACTGTGAACTGAAACCAGCCTGGCCTGAAGCCCTGGCTGAGCCCCGGGGGTGGCTGGACGAGAGGATTAAAGGAGCAGATTGGTGGCAGCTGCAAAACTGTTCAGAACTAAGTCAGTGGGACTTGCGAGGTCGGGGGAGAAAAGTGGTCTGGCCGAAACGCCTCCAGGGCTGGAAAGCGAAAGGCAGAGGTTTTGCACCTGCCTCCACATTGCAGCTTCCACACCCTCGGCCTTCAGACAGCAGGGGGACCAAGCGATTGTTCAGAGGCCAAGCACTCTCACATTGAGTGGCCTGGATCCGGATCGCGGTCTTGGGCGTTGGTCCTGTGGGTCTTCTTTATCCAGTGAGCCAGAAGTGGGAAAGGGGCCCAGCACCTTCCTGAGAGCTATGGCAGCTGGGAGGACCCCAGCGATTTGGGACAGAGCTTTCCCTTCTGGAAGCAGAGCCCCACAGAGATTAAAAAAAAAAATCACGGACTGACCAACCATGAGTAAGAATAAGCATAAGAAGCAAAGTAAGAACAGCAACCAAACCCTAGATTCCTTTTTTGGGGAAAAGAAAGATCATGGCAGAGAAAGGGAGGAGGAGAGTGCAGCCAGAGCTCCCCCACCAGGGGCTTCCAATAAACGTGAAGATTGCCTTAAAGCTAGA
>CM053583.1:319326606-319361625 GCA_028627135.1 Pseudochirops cupreus | reverse complement strand
AATCTGGAATCTGGAGTTCCATAATCAAATGTTATGAATGTATATCTATCTATCTATCTATCTATGCAATTATTATTATTATTATTGACTACATCCAACTGGAACTTGAGATACACAGGCACTGCGGTTGGGAGATCCATCCTGCCCTACCAAAAAGTGACATAGGAGAGAATAGACTGGGGGAGGGGGGACACACTGGGATGGCTGTTTTGGGGAGGTGGGCAGGGGAAAGAGGGGGAGAAAATATGTAACTCAAAATCTTGTGGAAACGAGTGATGCAAACTAAAATAAAATTTAAAAAAATAATTGGAAGATAAAATCTTATTAAAAATGTAAAAAAAATAAAAATAAAAACTTACCTTACCAAAAAAAAGAAAAGAAAAAGAAAAAAGATAATACTCCTTCCCCATTTAACTGATAATCTGAATAAATTGAAATTCCAAGGGCATATTTCAATAGATTTTGACAAAATTATAGTAAAAATTAATATGGAAAAACGATAGGACAAAAATATTCAAAACTCTGTTTGAGATAATTGGGAATTTTTTTTCCAAAATGTTTGTCTTTTCATCTTAGTTTTGTTTTTCTTTTGTGTATTACTTTATTTTTATATAATCAGTTACTATATATTTCATATATTTATATGATCAGCTTATTACTGTTAATTTCTTCTATTGTCTAAATATTTAATAAATTATTTCCCATCTACAATTGAGATACAAACATTATTCCATTTTCTTAAAAATATTTTTTTTAAAAATACCTAACTTTTTTTTTGAATGACTTGTTTATTTACTTTTAGTTTACGAGATTCAGTTCCAAAATCCCTAGAGTTTCAGATTTTCTCCCTTTCCTCCCCCCCCCATGGTGGCGTGCAATCATGTACAGGATCTGCAGACACTTTCCCATTGTACAATAGTTTGGTCATATAGAAGGGTTGTAACCAATGAGTGATCACTGGGAAAAGAAAAAAAAAAGGCAAAACCAGACATGAAAGAGAACGATAACGAGTTTTGCTTCAGTCTCCATTTAAGCTATAGTCTTTCTATATCTTTCTCTGAGTTTAGGTATCTCCTTCCATCCTGAGGCTTGTAGAGTTGTCTTTAGCTGTGCGTTGTTGAGGATAGTCCAGTTTATCAAGGTTAATACCTAACTCTTTAACTTCTTTGGAATTTATTATGGTATATGATGTTAGGTATGAATGTAAATTTATTTTTCTCTATATTGGTATCCAGTTTTCACTGTGCCATTTACTTCATTGTTGTTTTTTTCTCTTGCTTAATTTTACTTGATTTTTCACATATTAAACTCTTATAGTAGTTTAAATATTCTTCTACAAGCCTCTTTCTCTTCTAATAATCTATTTTCATATTGTAACCCAGTACCAGACCATTTTAACAATTGTCAAAGTGATCTCTCCCTCATCTGATCCCCTAATACTTTGTTCCTCATGTCCTTATTATACTTTATTTATCTCTCTCTCTCTCTCTCTCTCTCTATATATATATATATATATATCTTATCTCCCCCTAACTATATCATAAAGACCTTGAAGGAAATTGTATACAATAGGTTCTTAATAAATGTCATTTGAATGAATGAATAAATGTATATTTGGATAGTTATATGTCATCTAGTTGTTAACTGTCTAACTGGGAGGTAGTTAAATTTACATTCTAGGGATGGGGAAGGATATAGGAGAGAACTGATTGGGGGAGGGGGTGGGTAGGGAAAAGATGGGAAGAAAATTTGTAACTCAATATCTTGTGGAAATGAATGTTGTAAACTGAAAATAATTTTTTTTAAATTTACAGTCTAACCACCACGTATTCCCCATCCCTCTCCTCCCCAGTGTTCTGGACTGGAATCTGGGAATTTGTGTCATTTTATAGTTACCCTGTTTTTTCTCTTCTTTTGTGACATAGTGGTGGCAACAAGCGTAAGCTAAGCACTGGTATTGCCTTGATTGGAGAGCCTTCAGTTGTCTTCCTGGATGAGCCCTCCACTGGCATGGACCCTGTAGCTCGTCGCCTGCTCTGGGACACAGTGACACGGGCCCGTGAATCTGGCAAGGCCATTGTTATCACCTCCCACAGGTACAGAGCTCTCACTTTGACACGGGTAGAGGAAGAACGCTGGGAAGTGGTAGAGGTGGTAGAAAGGGTATCTGATTGAGACAGGAGACAGATCCAGATCTCAAGAGCAGATCCCAAGACAGCAAATCATTCCCCTGGTCCTTGCTTTATCTTGTTTAAAAATGAGGAGTTTGAACTGTTCTGTGAATTACAATAGGGGCAGAAATGAGAGGTGAGGATAGGACTGAGGACATGGATCAGTACAGATCTCATGTGTGTTCATCGACCCCTTCGTGTTAGGGAAAGAGGAAGGGCTCTAAGAAACTGATCCCACTAGCAGGGGACTAGTCAGACTGTTCTGAGAAGAACTATGGGAATGTGTGCTATGGGATGGAATAATAGTGGGAGAAATTTCCACCAGATTTGAGCTACTGTTCCTTCCATTTTATGCTGACTGCTCTAACTATATTGATAACACCATTCACCAGTCTTAACTCAGGGCCTGCATTACCAAGCCTGCCCTCTGTAGAGAGGAGCATACAAACCTTCACTCTCTGAGAGAAGGATACTCTAGTCCTTTCTCCCTCTAACCCCTTGACTTTCCAGCATGGAAGAGTGTGACGCCTTGTGCACTCGATTGACCATGATGGTGAACGGGCAGTTCAAGTGCCTTGGCAGCCCACAACATCTCAAGAGCAAGTTTGGGAGTGGCTACACCCTCTTAGCCAAGGTTAAAAATGACCGGCAAGAGGGCAAAATGGAGGCCCTGGAGTTGTTCAAGATGTTTATCAACCAGACTTTCCCAGGTACCATAACCATAACTGAAAGCTTCTTTGTAAAGCCCCTGACCAGACATGGAGTCCTCAGAAAGCAAGGGGGTTGCTTGTTCAGCATCTGAACATGTTCAGCATTTTTTATACCAACCTTGTTCAATCTCTGTATCGTTTTCCCTTTCCCTGAGAATATGCCTGGTGATTTCTTCAGGTATCTGCAAACTGATTCTTGGTAGTTGGGCTTATTTTGCACACTGTCTAACACATGCTTTCATCTCCCTACGGAACTAAAATTCACTGCTCTCAGCAGAAGTTGAGCAGCCTTGAGAACAAAAATGCATGTGTTGCAGAATTAAACTGCTTGGGAGTTCCAGATCCAAAGAGAAACTGCCCTCTGCTCCCTCTGGTCACAGGGGTAATTGAATTGACTGGAGTTGTTAACACTGGGTTGAAAACTCTAACCCTGATGAGCAAGCCCTGCCCTCATGGGAACTGTCTTTTTCCCCTTGGCAGGAAGCATCCTGAAGGATGAACACCAAGGAATGGTCCATTACCACCTGCCCAGTAAGGACCTCAGCTGGGCAAAGGTGAGTGTGAGGAACACCTTCCCAGTGTCAAGCTAGAGTAATGCTACCTCCAGCAAGGGGCATACATGGTGGCAGACAACCTGGCTTTTGTGCATCTGAAAAGGTGGTCAGTCTTTCTGCTTTCCTGAGCAGTTCATTGTTCTCCCTTTGAAACTTACCTTGGCAATACAGACCAAGATTTCTTAGCCTCAGTTCTCTCAGGTGATCTAAGCTCCTTGTAAATTAAGAGCAGAGCTATGTGCTTAACACGTTTGCCCTGAAAGCATTTATTTACTGGGGAATCTGTTAAACAGGAGCTCAGCTCCCTGCAGGTTCACAGGATCCAGGCAGACTTCAGAAGGGTGACAGTGGAGACCACAAATAAGGGGGTCATATCACTTTATTTCGATGGTGGCAGGTCAAGATGAGGTGGAGAAGGGGCATCCATCTCCCACTACAAGCATCCCCAGCATTCCACATTCGCTAATCAAGTGTTTGATTTATAGAGAAATAGACAAAGAAGGCAGCATGCCAACAATAAGCTCCTAAGTTTACATTAACTATGGTTATATAATGATGTGTTAGCACTGAGCAAGTGCACTGCTGGTGTTTATGGCCTAAGATTATTAGCATATCGCAAGCACAGAGTGTTAATGGCCAGGATCCTATCCTAGCCTGGCTGCCTGAAGCAAACTGCGGTAAGGACAAAGGTGGATCCTTTTGTGATTCTCAATCCTATCCCCACCCCTCATCTTTGTCCCTACTACAGTTTATACATTTTTGTATACCGGATGGACAAAGGTGGATCCATGCCATCTTACACATAGAAACTTAAAGGACAGTACCTTTGGGGGAAACTCCTTTCTTGTCCAAAGCCCCAGGAGTTTCATAACTTTGGGACATCCTGTCCTTCCAAAGGCCATTTTTTTTTCATTACGGTCCTAGTGATGGAGTAAAGAGGCCTAACCCAATGAAGCCTCCCTTTGGGCCCTGGAGTAAACATTTGGTGGCGGCTGTAGTAGTGACTCTACTTTCCCACAGGTGTTTGGCATCTTGGAGAAAGCCAAAGAAAAGTACGGACTAGACGACTATTCCATCAGTCAAGTCTCACTGGAACAAGTCTTCATGAGCTTTGCCCACTTACAGTCTTCGGCAGAAGATGAGCGATGAATGGCAGCATCCACCACGAAGTTGTCTTTTGGGGGTTCTTGTTACAGGGTTGTCACACAAATAAGTGAGGCCCTCTTACCACTTTTTATCCTGCACCTTTATTTTTAGTTGGTTCTTTTTATATTATGGATATGATAACTAAGTATCCATAATAACAGACTTTAATACTGCTCTCAAACTAGAGATGATGAGCATGCTCTGAACAGAATAGGACCTTGTTCATGGTGAATTTACTTCTGAATGTAGTTGTTTAAGGCAACTCAGAGCCCTAAATACTAAGCCAAAATCCACAGCAGATAAGCCCTCTGAGCAGTGTGTCAAGGAGTAAGGAATTCAGGGAATGAAAGGATAGTACTAATCCTCATACTAGTCATTTGGCAGAGCCCAAGATATGTGGCTCCATGGGAGTCGGTGGCCGCCAGCCTAGAGAGATTGATACACTATTGGAGTCCAGGAGTAAGGTGTGAAAGCAGGGAACTCTCCTTAATGTTCTCCAAAACGACCTGAAACTGTGACCCTGATTCCAATTAAGCAGAATACAAACTTGGACAGAGATGTGTATCAATTTTTCTGGGATGGTGAGCTCTGCCTCTTGCTCAGCATCCTAGGTGAATTAATTTACCATCCATTTCTTGCATTGGGGACCCATTTGTGGCAGGAGATGGTGCTCACCCTCCATAGTTTCTTCATCACCAGTCCCTGCATGCCCCCACAATGTGTTCATGTGCACGTGTGTGATGCTATCCCTGTGTCACATTAATCATGGTGGACAAAATATTTCAGTTTTTATAAACATAGCATACTGATTGGAAGTGAGGGGAATGGTTGGAATCTTGTGCTCCAGCACCCCAGTCAGATCACATCTGCAGGTCAGTGTTCAGTTCTGGGTGGTACCGCTTCTGTAGGATGATAACTAACTAGAGTTTGTTGAGAGGAAGAGGATCTGGAAATAAGTGAGTGAACATAGCTGAGAAGGCATCCGTGTGCCATAGGCATGGTTTGAAAATTGTTACCTGCACAACCCCCAATGAAAGAACATTCTTGATAAACCCTGTTTATTTTCCTACAAAGGTGCTACTGCCTACCAGGGGCTTTGAGCCTTCAATGTAACACATGCGCCTTGACTTATTAAAAATACCTACAGGCCACAGAGAACATTAAAAATATGTGCATTTATTTAAAAAAAAGTATTATGTTGTCACTTCTTTCCTGTGTCCCACTCGTCCTAAGACAATGCTTCTACAGCTTCCCAGACATCTAGTAAGTTTTACAAATGAGGAATAGTTGAAAAAATGGGGAAAGTTGAACCTAAAGATTTTAAGGGGTACCATTTTTTTTAATGGCCACTGGAATGCAGGAGCTTTTGGGCTCTAGCAGGTTCACTCTTGATCCGGGCAGCCAGAGGGATGACAGTGGAGACAAGATAAGGGGTTAATACTTTATTCTCAAAGGTGTCGCCGATAATGGGAGCACCAGCTCCTATAGCATCTCCCTAAGTCTTGATGGAGGCCAGTCCAGACAAGCACACACATTCCACAAATCCCCATTCACTGACCAGTGCTCACTTGATTTATAGAAGAGCATACAAAGAAAGCATCTTGCCAAGTCAGCTCATTAAGTTTATATTAACTTGGGCAATATCATGGTGACTTAGCATAGAACACAATAGGCTGTTTACAACTTAAACGTTTATATTATGCATCGTTACATAACAACGTGCAAGCACAGTGAGATTATGGACATGGGTCGTGTGAACTAGTATCTTAAAAAGAAATCCGCCTGATATACAGCCACATTTCCCTCTAGGAATGATTACACTTACTCTTTTACTCTTAAGGCAGACCAAGTCTAACGGGTAGAAGCCACAAGGCCAAATTTGGCTTAATGTAAGGCAGAACCTATTCCACAATGTGAACTTCCTCAGAGCTATGTAAAGGCTGGATGACTTCTCAGCAGGGTTGTCATAAGGACTCTGGCCCGAGGTGGAAGGTAGGACCTTTAAAGTTCCTTCCAATTCTGATTATAAGGTTGAATCAGTTTCATCTGTTACAGGCCATCAGAATCCCAATTTATTAAGCCTAACTGAACACTGCAGCATGGTCCCAGAGATCATGAAGCTCACCCCATCTCTGGTCCTTTCTGTGACAGCAGACTCCAAAGAAATGGCTTCCCCCACTTTTAGCACGTTCCACCCCATTTGTTTGTACTATCCAGCTTCAGAAATAAAATGCAAATTCTTTCCCTCCCATGTCACAAAACCCACGAATGGTGAGGAAGAGGAACTTGCAAAACCTATCAAGGGACAGGTAAGACAGGAGCTCCACTCCTAGTAGATTCAGGTTCACGCTCGATATGCCCAGAGTACAGAAAGACAGTAGAGAGAAGGAATTCATAGTCACTTTATTCTTACGGCGGCAGGTTGAGACAAGGAACAAAAATCGAGTATAGGAGTAGGAGGATTCATTTACACCTACTGACCAGCGCTCATTTGATATATAGAGAAACGCACAAAGAAGGCAGCATGCCAACAATAAGCTTGTAAGTTTACACTATCTTTGGTTACATAATGATGTGTTAGCACGGCGCAAGCACAGAGTTAGTTTATGGACCATGGATCCTGGCTGCCTGTACCAAACCGGATCCATTCCACGTTACACACAGGACAGTACAAGCAGTAAACAAGCTAATCCATTTCAAAGGGAAGGAAGGGTTTGTGGGTATGAAGGAAGGGTATTGTCATTCAAAATTTTTAACTTTTCCTTTAACTTAAAAACCAGCCAAACTGTTGCCCAATGCCCACTCCTCCTCCAGTATAGGTGGTAACAGGCTTCAACAAGGATGTTCCACGGCTATCATTGCTGCCACATAGTTTAATCAACTTAAACTCTTATAAATTTTCCCTTTTCTGGCCTTTACATTCCACTAATACCACCTGCATCCCTCCCATTTTTAGCCATCATACTGATGGTTGGGTAAAACATAGGTCCACTTTGTCGCAGACCTGGGCAAACGGTCCAAGCTTCTGGTCCCTCTTGGGTGGAAAAAAAATCAAATTGCCATTTCTGTGCTTCATTAGGTATTTAGTAAAAGATAAACCTTAATATGTGAGACTGCCTTCCCTACTGTTTCTCTGTTAGGGACTGGCACCCCCTTAGGTTAATGATAAAAGAGCCAGTATGGTGGGCCCTAGGCCAGGCAAGCAAAACTAAGTAAAGGGGAAAACACAGAGAAGAAATCTTTTGACTGAACTTCAGCCAGGAGTAGAACACTGATGGGACACTCTAGCTAGCTGGTAATAGAAATTAGTACATTCTATCAAAGAACTAAGAGACAGAGGCTTACCACCCCCCAGCACCACCCATAATACTGCCACCAAATGACCTGTGGCACATAGGTGGGGATTCCTACTATACTTGCCTTTCTCTAGTTTCACAATCATCAGAGGTCCCACATGAGCACTTAGGGACTGGGAAAAACACTGTGATTTCACTGGTATAGGGACTCCTGGCTGAGAAAATCCCCTGTCAATATGGGTCAGCACCTTCTCTGCAACTACCGAATCCTAGAGAACTATTCAGAACACTGACTTGCTATTTAAATATAGTTAAGTGACGTGCCCAGGGTCACCAGCCAGTATGGGTCAAGAGATAGGACCTGAACCCAGGTCTTCCTGCCTTTAGGGTGGCACTCCATCCACTGGAACACACTGCTTACTTTATTTAATTCAACTGACTTACAAATTGGGCCCCCTTCAGTTTGGTTTTGTAAGTTAGTTCCCCAAGTGACAAGAACTCCTGGGCGAGAGATGGTAACATTTTCCTACAAGGGTGAGCCCCGGTATTGACTGGGCTTTTGCAGAAGTGACAGAAGGTCACAGACCCATTAGTGATCTACTAGGTATAACACCAACACAAAAATGAAAACACAACAACAGGATTGTGCTCACTTAACTGTTTAATGACATAGATATGGTTTCCAGAGTTGGAAACCTAGGGAGACTATACTGTCTTTTCTTGTCTCCTTGTTTCTACTTTCCTAATAACAACAAACGCATTACATCAACAAAGTAACTTCCTGAGTCTTTCTGGACCCTATTCCTGTCCAGGCTGCTGGGCACTGTCTTGTGTACATAGATGCCAGCTGTCTGCCCCTCTTCCACCCAAAGATGACAACCCTAGCAAGGAGGCAGAGTCCCAGGGCTCCCTGCCTCCCTAGGGTGGGGATCCTACCTACCCATTAGACCTGTCCAAGGTAGAATAGATTTATGTCACATTAAAATTGTCAACGTCTGATGGAAAAGGATCTCTGTTATGAGAACATCTACTCCCTTTTGATGATCCTTGTTGGCCTTAGTATCATACAGCTATTGTTCCTTTGCCACCAACTATGTCCTTAATCTTGGCCCCATGCCCTGCTCTAAGCCTTGGAACATGCTTAGTAATCACCAGAAAACCATATGACCCATCCCCTATCTCGAAGAAACACCTGAGCCCTTCACTCACCTGTAACAGCGTATGAAGGTAAAGAAACTTAACTCTCTCAGAATCTAAGCCCCAGGGAAAGAAAAAGTCGTTAACACCTCCCATGGTCACCCACTCCCAAATCCCAGGCTTGTCCGTAATTAAACCACCCCCACCCCCACCTCCAGCACCCTCTACAGGCCCTGAAGCTGGGCAGAACTTGTCGGGGGAAGGCGCCAACACAGGAAAAGGATGTGGGGGCTACAGTCTATGTGCTGCACACAGACATAAGGGCTGGAGGGAGGGGAGCAGTGTTTCTTGCCCACACCCCACATCTTATGAGGCCTGTCTTCAGCTGAGATGGTACCAGGACATAGACCCCTTCTTCTCCAAAGCTGAAGGTCCTGCCCTTTCAGGCATGCCACATCTATGTCGGGGATCCTTCCCACAGGGTCAAAGAGGTTCCATCTTAAATTGGTGGAAATTAGGTCCTTCAAGAGTCCCAGGGCTCCCTAAGTCCTGGGTTTCCCCAGTCCCAGGGCCCTGACTCTGGGCAGGCCCCCTGAGCTGCTGCAGAGTCCCTAACACCTGCTGCTGCCAGCGCTGCTGCTGCTCCTGCTGCCGTTCTAGCCGGTTCTGCTGATCTGTCAGCACTTGGAGCACCTGCAGGACCTGCTGTACAGCTCCCTGCACTGCATCCAGCTTCTCAGCCAACCCCTGGGCGCTGGCCCAGGATAGACGGGTCTGAGTGCCCATGTCCTGAACCTGCGGGGAAAAAAGATGGCTGTGAGGCTGGAAGGGAAAGGAATGAACAGAGCTCTCCAGCCCTCCCATACTCCTAAAGAGACCCCAGCAACAGCAGCTCAGAACTTGGATTATATGGGACTCTTAAGGATTTCTAGTTCAACCCACAAATAAAACAAAAACATATACTACAATTTACCCAACAAGGAGGCATCCAAACTCTGTTTTAAGACCCCCCAATAAAGCGGAACCCAATCACTCTTGCTTGAGGCAGCATGCCCTTTTAGAGACCTGACTAGAAAGTTGTTTTTCCCCTAAAGTCACATTCTACCTAGCTTGTACTGTGTAGTCAGAACTGAAGCTTCAGAGGAAAAAAAAGGAACAGTGTGGAAAAGGGGAGCCTTAACCCTAGTCTGAATGTTGGAGGGTGGAAGTGTCAGATAGAGGAGAAAGAATAAAAAGGGCAAAGTACAACTAATTAGAGCTAAAAAGAGAGTTGCCGGTTTCTCTGAAGAGAGGAGCTGCATGCTAGAAGGAAGGAGCAGCTGGTCTTCCCCAGTAACTAAAGTAGAGCCCCAGAATCGATTACAGGAGAGACGGCCCTGTAAGGAGTGGCAGTGCTTGGTGTCTCCTGGTGACAGAGCTCTCAGACAACAATAACAGAGAGATCTTCTGTTGTCTGCTTGAGGACCTGCATCCAAGACAGAAGAGGGAGCTTCCCAAGCCTTCTCAAAATGACTGACTCTCTTCATTTCTGCTGACTGATAAAACCAACGCATGAGCCTCACAGAAGAAACCCCCAAAGTCTTCCCAATGATTAACAAAGTCTTGGGAAAGAAATTAAGAACGAGGAGGCAGTGGTTCCGTTTTCTTCCCTGTTGTACACCTGAACACAAGGGATACAGGAAAGAAAAACTCATTTGGGGAGTCAACAATGCTGACTAAAAAGGTGAAATCTGAGAATGGGATATGGATTTGTGGACCATGGCTTATAACGTAAAGATGACAGATTCCTGGTCAGATACAGCACAGCTATAGAGCCTGGTAGGGAAAATTGCCAGGTGCGAAAATCTAATCAAAAGGGCTTTAACAGATGTGGGAGAAGACTGCCCATGTATAAGCCCTCTTATGTCTTAACTGCCTCAGCAGAAGCAGGAATGATGGGAAGAAGTTGTAAAGCTCCAAATTCAGGACAAACTTCCTAACAATTAGAGCTCTCTAAACAAGCCAAGAAAACCTCCAATGGGGTCCCAGAGAGTCAGACACAAATGAAAAATGACTGAGCAACAACAAGCAGCATGGAATGGACTGCCAGGGGAACTGGTGGATTCCCCACAGCCTGGAGGTGGTGGTTATGTTATCTTAGAGACTCCTTTCATGTATGGGTTGGACTACAAAGATGCTATCCTTTCCAATTCCAAAGTTCTGTAATTGTCTTCTTGGGCCAAGCAGCACAAACCAAATCTCTTGTCCACAAGATAGGCAGCCCTCAAATACCTGAAGGCAGTTGTTACTTCTTCTAAGTAAACCTTTTTCAAGCTGCTATCTCCCAATTCTTTCAACCACCTCTCCAAGGCAGCTTTCCCCCTGCCTAACATGCTCATATGTCCTATAATCAAAAACTTTTCTCCCTACACTCTTCTACCCATCTCCTCCCTTCCATCTGCTGCCAAGGTTCACAATAGACTCACCCATGCTTGCAGCTTCCACCTACCTCTTTATCCTTCCATTCCTTTATCTACTCACATGTGAGCCGGAGTCCTTAAGGTCTGGAAGGCCAGGGCTGGGCCCAGGAGACTGCACTCCCACCAGAAGAGGGAGAGAAGAGGAGCTAGTGCCCCTCTGCACACTCTGGACAGTGGCCTGGGGAGGAAGCAAGCAGGGTCATCCTTGAGTCCCTTTCCCCTCTGAGATGGAAAAAAGATAGGAATAAGGGAATATAGTATAACCCCTGGCTATAATGGCCCATACTCCCTCAACAAAGCAGAAAGATTTCCACCCCCAGATGGGGGCAGCATTGGAGACTAGCACAAGTTTGAGGGCTGTATTCAAGGCACTACTGCCCCTTCTCATATAAATTTAGACTTCTCCACTGGACTTTCTACCCCCATTTTACAGGGAAGGTAACCGAAGCAAGAGTAACATGATTTGTACAAGGTTACATAACTACTTCCACCACTTCTACTCCAGGCAAGTAGAGGTAAGACAAGTCATGGAGCACTGTTCCCCATTCCTGCCCTCCCCTCATCAACACCAACCATGGGATACCCTATTCCTTACTTTCTTGTGGAGGAAGATGGCTCTGTCCACAATCTTCTTCTTGACAATGAGGGCAGAGCTCTGACCCCGACTCAGTGGATGAGGGGAAGCAGGCTGACTCACTGGACCAGGAGCCCCTAGCCCAATACCGGCATCATCTATAAGTAAAGCAGGAAGAGCAGCTACAGAAAGGCAGGTGGATCCCAGTCTCCAGTCTAATGCCATGTTTCCTACCTCTGTAGACCAGCTTCCAAGCACTAACGGGCAGACCAACAGAAGGAATAAATAAGTGTTTTTTTCCCCAGAAAAAAACAAAACAAAACAGGAGCCATTCTTCCTAGATAGTCAGGAATGGTTAGAACACTCCCTAGAAATCCCCGATAAGTGGCAGAGTTTGGGGAGGTAATAAGACATCAAAACTCCCTTGTGTCCTGTACACTGATCTATGAAGAAGTTGGAAGGTTAAGATTAAGGGAAAAAAAGGCCTGTTTTACATACTGTATGTCACTAGTGCTGAATGATATAGAAAGAATATCGTAATATTCAGGCCCTTCCCCTGTCTCCCACTTACTCCAAGAAATCAGATTACAGGGAACCCAGGGCAAGCTCTTAAACTGAAGAGGTGCCTTTGGGATCACCTGGTCCACTCCACTTATTGTACAGATGAGGAAACTGAAGGTCAAAAAGGGAGAATTTTTGCCCAAGGTAGAAATCAGCAGAACCAGGCCTCAAGCCTAGGTCTTGATTCCAGTCCAATGTTCTACATACTAGACTGCATTCCTAGAAGGGGAGAACAATGCCTCAAGAGCTCTCTACCTGAGGCCTAGATCACATAAGAGGATGCCTGCTCAGCAGATGCCTGGCACCAATTGGCCATTGTCTTCTCCTAGACCAGGGGTGGGGAAACTGCAGCCTAAGGACACATGTGAAGCTTGGATTCAGTCAAGGACCTGGAGGGCCACACATGGCCTTGAGACCACGAGATCCTCACCCCTGTCCTGGACACTTGTTGCCTTGTAACCCAAGCAGGGTCAGGCTAAGAAAACTGCCCTGACTTGCCATACCCTCATTCTGCTCTGAAAGACCCCTTTTTCCCACTATCACATACAATGTATGGGAGACAGCCAATACATAACCCAGGGTGGAAGACGGAGAAGGGAAAGGTAATACCACCATGACTTGTCCTAACAGATAAAGCAGAGTTCTTAAGAGTAGCTTAAACTGATGGAAGGCCCACACTTCCAGAAGGTCAGAAATCCAGCAGACATACTCTTCTGCTGGGCAGAGTACAACCCTTGCTGGACACAGCCACTAAGACAAGCCCGTAAGGCCCAGGAAACTTACTGTTAGTGGATGCCTGGGGAGTCTCACTGGAACAAGTATCTTTGGGATGGGCTCCACCATCCTGACGAAGAGATGTCACGCTGACAATCCTAATGCCCTCTTTGCCTTCCCAGCTCTGACCAGCTCCAGGCTCACTCCTGGGGGCAGTTGGCTGGCTTTCCAAGGACTCCTTTGGCTCCTTGTTGGACACAACCACTAAGACAGGTCTGTAAGGCCCAGGAAGCTTACTATTAGCAGATGCCTGGGTAGCCTCACTGGAACAAGTATCTTTGGGATGGGCTCCACCATCCTGATGAAGAGATGTCACGCTGACAATCCTAACGCCCTCTTTGCCTTCCCAGCTCTGACCAGCTCCAGGCTCACTCCTGGGGCCAGCTGGCTGGCTTTCCAAGGACTCCTTTGGCTCCTTGTTGGACACGACCACTAAGACAGGTCTGTAAGGCCCAGGAAACTTACTATTAGCAGATGCCTGGGGAGTCTCACTGGAACAAGTATCTTTAGGGTAGGATCCACCATCCTGACGAAGAGATGTCACGCTGACAATCCTAATGCCCTCTTTGCCTTCCCAGCTCTGACCAGCTCCAGGTTCTCCCCTGGGGCCAGCTGGGTGGCTCTCCAAGGACTCCTTTGGCTCTACCTCACTCTCCTGCAACAAGTCCCAGAGTTGCTCATCCTTCCAGCCAGCCCGACTAAGTGCCAGCCGTTGGCTATTCTGGTCCCTGGGAGGGAGAGGATGGCTGCTGCTGGGCAGGGGGCTGAGTTTCACATTCTTTCGCTTCAAGAAAAGATAGACAGCCTGTGCTGTGACACGGATATTGTCAAGCTCCAGGACCTTCTTGATTTTGCGAAAACTCAGCCCTGCTTTCCGAAGTTCCACAATTCGCTTCTTGGCGTGGTCATCTAAGCGACCCATGACCCTAGCCTGCTAAGGCTAGAGTACATCCAGGGTCTCACTCCCGAGGAGTCCCTGGACCTGTCTGATGTTTGTTAGGCAGTTTGCCCCAAACGAGCAGCCTGTGCAGACACATATGCATACACACAGGCAGCCTTTGGAGACACACAGAGGAAGTTCCCGGGGCAGAAATCATCAAGAGGGTCCCAATCTGATCCTTGATCCTGCAAAGCAAACACAACTTGTATCAGCCCCATCTTGGCTCACCCTTTCTCCTTCCTCAGATGACAGTCTAGTCCCTAATATGCAACTAATGGATGGCTAAGGTAATGTTTTCCCCACCATCTCTGCCCCTTATATCCAAGTATCCCACTGGGGACCAATTTGAATTCCTCAAGGACAACTTCTCTCTCTCGTTCTCTCTTAATTTCCTAATAAACTGCTCCCTCAATCATCTCCATCTCTTATCTCTCCTTATCCACTGGTTCTTTGCCTACTGCTTTCAAATATGCCCAAGTCTGCCACTATACCTTCACTATTCCGGGCCATATATACTCAAGCTATGGTCTGTCTCTCCTAATTTTCTCAAACTCCTAAAAAGAGGTATCTATATGCATTGCCTCCATTACCTCTCTTCAATCTTTGCAATGTGGATTCTGACCTCATCACTTAGCAAAAATTGCCAATCTGATTTTTTTTTGGTCCTCATTCCTTTTTGACATTTTTTGCCACTTGTAACTACTGATTATCCTCTTTGAATTTTCAGGACCCTACTCTCTCCTGGTTCTCAGGCTCCTCTGCTGGCTCATCATCCATATTATGCCCCTTAACATTGAGCCCTTTTCTATCTACTCTCTCCTCATGGATTAATGATCTTTATGCATGCATGTGACTAATTCATCTACATATCCAACCCTGGTTTCCCTGCTCCCAGCACTGGTCCCACACCACCCACTACTCAGATATTTCAAACTAGATATACCAGAGACATCTCAAACTCAACATGTTCAAAACACAACTCGTTATCTTTTCCCAAAAACCCACCCCTCTTCTGAGCTTCACAATTTCCATGGAAAGCATAATGATTTTTCCAGTCTCCCATAAGGTCGATTACTTTGCTAAGTACTTTGATCCTATTTCCAAAACATCTTTCTTATCCATCCCCTTCTGTTTACCTGTGAATCACTCTCATTACCTCTTGCCTTGACTGTTAAAATGGTCTCCTGATTGGTCTCCCTTCCTCAAGTCTCTCCCCATGACAATCCATCCTCCAGTTGCCAAAGAGATTTTCCTTAACTGCAGATATAACCATGACACTCCCCTACTCCACAAACTCCCTGTTGCTTCTAGAATAAAATATAACTCCTGTTGGCTTTTAAAGCAAACCTTCACAAGCCAGTCCCACTTTACTTATAATGAAGAAACATCCTCATTATACATTAATTACTCTAAGGTCCAGCCAACTATGCTTCTTTATGTTCCTCACATAATACTTCACTTCTCATATTTGTCCTGAAGGCTGTCCCAAAGTCCTGAAATGCAGTAATTCCTTATGTTGCCCTCACAGAACCACTATCTTCAAGACAGAACTGAAGCTACCTTATTACTCAAATCTTCCCCCTCCCCCAACTACTTTATATTTTTTATGTTAATATACAACGTATCTTATGAAAAGAACACAACCTAAATAGGAGTAGGGGCAGTTTTTTTACCTTCTTTTTCTGGGGGTGGGGGGGAGATTTGTATCCCCACCTTAGCACAGTGCTTAACACCAAATGTACACTTAAATCTCCATGACAAGTTGATGTATTTATATGGGAACAGGTTGTATCCTACCAGAAGATGGAGTGGCTTTATAAAGTACTTCCCGAGCAGCCCTGGAGGCCACTGAAATTACAACACTTCAATCATAGCACAATGGCTCAGGGTTTTTACTGGGACTTTACTTTTCAGGAAATGGTAATAGCATTTGCCCTCTTCCAGCAGGATAAACAGTTAGTTAAAATAGGAAGCTACCCCAAGGCTCAAAACGCTTCCCTCACCCCTCACTCTACCTGCACCGCAGGTGTGCTCAAGTGGTTGCCAGGATATGACACCCTTTCAGGTTCCCCCTCCATCTGCTCAGTCACTATCACTAGTCAGAACACTATGCCCAAAAAATGTCATACCACATAACGCAGTGGAAACTATTGTCCCCATTCCCTGTCTTCCCTTTCCCTTTTCTTCTCTTTTCATAAAACAGTAATGATAGCAAAACCTGAAGGAATAGGAACTGAGACAAGTAGAGATGTCACGTCACCTCATCTTGAGGGAAGGGCTGAGTCTGGGTACCTTACTCGAGTCCATATCCAGTCAGACTCCTTAAAAGGACCTCAGTGTTCCCTACAATCCCCACTAGCTATTAATTAGCAGGAGAAATACAAAATCTAAAAAGAGAACACCACAACGAAACCTAATTTATGGAGCCACAAGTAGGTGTGGTCCCATGAGGCCCTATCCAGACATCAAAGATAAATAACATAAGAAAGGCCTCCCAAGACAAACCTGCAGCCTACCCAGAAGAGTCTTCAGTCTCTTTAGACTCTAAAGTTTAGAAGAAGAAATAGTTAACAAAAGTAATGTCTTTCGATCTCAAAGGTAAGTAGATTGCAATCCCTATTCTGTCTACTTAACCATGACTTCTTGGGCACAACTTCTTTTCCTGATCTAGGCGACTGAGCCCCACTGTTTAAAAAAAAAATACTACTGTATTTGTACAGTCACCTACTGAAGCTTTTTTCTTTTAATGTGAAATTTAGCTGAGACCTTTAAAAATGTAAGTGGTTAGTAATAAAAGACTTTCTGGCTCAACTTTACTCAAAAAAAGCATTTTCCGGCTAGTTATAATTTCTATAACAGATCCCCTAGTGTTTACTAATCAATTTACAAATTCACCAAATTTCCCAATCTGCTATTTTTGATATGTAAATCTTTTCTCCCCATTTGCCAGCTACAAAATTTACAAGTTTATCTGTAAAATGTAAACCTCTACTATTCCTTTCAGTCACAGTAAAATTCAACGCCTTTTCTTCTTGCTGACAAAACTGAAGACTATATAAGAATTCTGAAAATTCTATTCTTTGCTCACTGGTCATTTAGATAATATAAGCCTATGCTCCAGTAATTAAAAAATATCTCTTCATGTTGATAGTTTTGATCATCAACGAATCCCTGGATATTCTCACACCAATATCTTGTTTGTAAAAATTATTGACATTACTGTTAACTGAGCAGTGGCTTTTTAAATCTTTTTTTTTTTTTTGGTATTCTGTTCACTTAGCAGTGACTAGCACATAGTAAGCACCGAATAAAAATGCTTTTTTTTTACTACCTTTTTTAACATGTACAGTAGGGATAGCTTGAATTTAGAGTCAGCCAAGGTAATGCCACTGTGTGACAAGTCACTTTGCTTCTCTCTGTAAAACGAGAGAAGTTGCACTGAATGGTCCCTTCCAGCTCCAAACCTATGATTTAATGACTGGGGGACGGGGTGACTGGATGGAATACGTGGGAGCTAATGCAAAATGGCTGATCAAGCCTTTTTGTGGTCTCCAGGATCCAGTCCAGCACCGCCTCCTCCAGGAAGCCTTCGAGGGCTTCACTTTTTAGGAAGTGCAAATCGCAGATACCCCAGCAACAGCACTTAAGCCGGCGGTGCACGATTAGTTAAAACAGGGTGCTGGCGAGGAGGAGATCGGAAGCCCCTTCGGGAGCACGCGCACACACCCCCACCCCCGCCTTCCAAAGGTGCTCTGCAAACACGGCTGTCACTCACGTCCTGGAGATGCCCCCTCCGAGCAGGGAAGCGCAAGAGGGTTAGGGGAGCCTTCACACCACGAGACCCCAATCCCGAGCTCCCATTTCGGCTTGCGGAGGACCCCTCTGCCCCAGGATCTCCGACTCTCTCGGAGTCCAGGCGGTCCCGGGCCGGAACTGAATCCCTTTTCCTAGCCCTACGCCTACGAGTCGTCTTCTTCGTCGTTGCTGACGTCCCGGCCGCCGCAGGGCCGGCACCTACGCGAGCCCGACCCGGGGGGAAGCAGCGCGGCCGCCGCCGCCGCCGCTGCCGCTGCCTCGATACCCCGGCAGCTTCTCCCCGCGGGGGGTGCGCGCCCGCGCCCCCGCTGTTCCGTGCGCGTGCCAGCGAACCCGCTGAGGATGCCGGGAAGGTTGCGGCCTTAACCCCCTCGGAGCCGGAGCGCGTGAGGCTCATTCCCCACCAGAAGCTCTCCCACACTCTCTTCCTCGTTCCACGTTTCTGTGTGGGCGTCCGGAGACGGCCTGGAAGCGGCCCTGGGGAAGGCGGATCGCCGCGGCCCCGCTTTACCGACGAAATCGTAGGTAGCCGTGGCAGACCTTAGAAAGGGCCTCACACAATCGGCTTCGGCGCCAATGCCCGCCTCGATAGGTTTTGGACGGCCTGCGGGAGGAAAGGTAAGGCCACAGCCGCTCGCTCGACCTGCTGGCGGAGGGATGGCGAACGGCGTAGAACAGCCGTCTTGTCCCTTTAACTGGTACGTAAGCCGTGCCCACTTGCGTCAACACCCTGCGCTCCGCTCTGTCTTCCCGCCCTGGCGTGCGACGTCATCTCTGGTCGCCAGAGAGTGCGGGAGGAGGAACGGGCATCGCAGGCGGCTGACTTGGGAAGATGTAAGTGTCGAGAAGAATCCGGCCCCATCCGGGGTTCCGCCCGCTCCGCTCTTGCCTGGGGCCGGCCGTCATCCCCTGGAAGGTGGATGGTGGACATGGACCAGCGCCTCACGGGCGGAAGGAGTCCCGGATGGACCCGGCGGGATTGCAGTCTGAGGGAGAAAGCGGCCCGGGCCTGGCCCAAGGGGGAGGAGCCAAAGGATGGGGGAGGGGGGGAGGAACCTGAGGCCTGAGGGAAGGAAGCCGTAGATGCGGCCTGGCTGGAGGTCGTGGGGAACGCGGGGAAGGGGCTAGAGGCCCGAGGCCGGGGCAGACCCAGGAGCGAGGGGTCAGAAATAATGCTGGGGAGAGGGGGGCTGGAACAGACGGGTGATGTCGGGTGTCATGGAGTTGCCCAACAGAACCCGGTTCTTTGTGGTTATTTCACGCGAAAATCTTGCAGCCTGGGCTTCCCCCAAGTCGTCCAGATTCAACATGCAGTTGAATTGATGTAGTTGAAAATTAAAAAAAAAAGAATGAGCGTCTCTGAAGGCTTAGACCTGGAGAGGACAAACTGTAAGGTGGCCCTTTAGGGAAGACGGAAGTCACTAAGGGCTTTGATATGAAAGATTTTGTGTGTGGGTGAAAGGAGCCTCCAACCTCCTTTCCTTTTCGCGCCTATCAAGATAAAGTTTAACAAAATGTCTGTTAGATGAGTGCTAACTGCTTTAATAGAGGACTGCTCAGTCTAATTCACCCAGAGTCCCCGATCTTGAAAGCGTGAACATTAGGGGCATTTATTGTTGGCAATTTTGTGTAGGTTCTTCCAAAATTTGTCTAAGTTGAGGACGGGTTTGCATTTGAAAGACTCTCAAACACAGACAAATGGGTGAAATTTGATGCTAGTGGAAGCAAAACTATTTATTTTTGCCCTGTCCTCACACCTTACAGTTTGTCTTGCCAGCTGTTACTTGTTCAAAGAGGCACCTGGATTCAGCTGTCCTCCTATCTTTTTTTCTCTAACCATTTATACAGAGCTGCTTGGCTCTGACCACAAAGGTCAAGGGTTCTCTACACTTTGGTGCAGCATTCTGCTTTTGCCAAACGTTCATTCCAGCAAATATAAAAACAGGCCCTGGACAATAATAGTATTTTGTTTCCCAGATAAGATAGAGCAGTATATGCACATGCCTAATATAATCAATGTACTAGTTCTAACCCAAACCTGGGCTTCCAATTTTAAGAAGTGGACATATTAAAGGGGTTGAAACAGGAGAATCAGTTACTTGTAAACTGTAAGGAAGAAGCTCTCTGTTCCTGGTTGGTTCAAAAAAGGGCAGTGGAGCAACAGATAGAATTCATGCCAATTTATTCTCTTCCTGGTGGTGAACAAGGAGGGCATGAGGAAAAACACCTGCACCCCCTAGCCAGTGTCCACTTGATTTATAGAGAAACAAAGAAGGCATTTTGCCAACAGCAGGCTCATAAGTTTACATTAATTTGAGCAATATCTTTTTACAAATTTAAGTACAAATTTGTACAAAATATTATGTGTGGTTATATATGATGCCCAAGCATAGTGGAGTTATTTACACATCATGATCCTGGGAATTAGTATCTAAAAAAGAAAAACAAATCCACCTTACATACATAAACTCAATTACTGAATTCAGCATATAATATGTGGCACCTGATTGTAAGAGTTTTGAGGTGTAGCAGTGAGGGGCATCTTACTTAGAGCTGTCCTGAAAGTCAGGAAGAACTGGCTTTAAACCCTGCCTCTTGCTGGCTTCCTGACTTTGGGCAAGGCACTTATTCTCTAAAGTGTTCCAGGCAACTCTTTAAGGCTATAAGTTTCAAAGAAGGTGCCAACCCGCCTTATTAAAGGTAGTTTCCTCACGTGGTAGGTCTCCATGCCAATAAAATCATAGGTACAGTTTCTAGTCCTTTTTGGTGCTTGCATCTTAAGATATTATTAATTAGTCTTTGATATGAGAGAATTTTCCCTGGGAGCAGGATATATTCAGGTATCAATGTAAAAACAAAAGTATCAATTCATATATTTAAAGGGAAAGAAAGGTAAGAGGACATGAATTTTGAGGTATAATATGTTAGCTTTTTACTGTCAACAGAAACTTTAAAGTTTTCATTAGGTTGGTATTAAAATCTGTCATATCAATACATCTTAACCCTGCGGAGTGGTGATCTTATCCACTGTTATAATAGAATATTTTTATGTTTGTATTATGCAAGAAATTTAGCAGTGATCTAACCAAGAAGAGATCTCCTATAAGGAGAGGCCCAGGTGACTTGTGCTTTGTCTTCCGTTTGATGACTATATTGTATTCCAAAGGAATGAGGTGGGGTAAAGAAGCTTTTCACCTTCCCTTGGTGAAAATGAGCTTGCACCTATAAAGGATATCTTCCTTTACCTCTCATTCTCCTTCCTCTAAGCCTGCTTTGATAAGAAAATACCAGGGTAAGGTGAAAACTCCAGACTCCCTTCCTTTAGAGCCAGGAGAAAACATGTGTGAGGAGATGTTGAATTGCTCCTGTGATCAACTTCTTCCTCAGCCTTTTTGTTCTGCAGCATTCTGCGTGAACACTCAATGTATATTGTATTAAATCCATGGTGTTTTTCTCACCTCCTTACCCCACCCCCACACTGCTGATTTTTCTTTACTGTAAAGTAGATTTATTGCCTTTGATTCTTTTTAAATCCTTTTATCTTGTTATTAGGCTGCTCTATGGAGTAAATTCGATTAGGGATCGGTTCTCAGAATCAAGGAGTTAGAAGTGAGAGCTCAGATAAGTGAGTACTTATCCAGTACTGCTTTGAACCACCTCAGAAGGGGAGAATGGATTTATCAGGAATGAAAAAGAAGAGCTTGCTAGGAGTCAAAGAAAATAATAAAAAGTCCAGCACTCGGTAATCCTTCTGTCAGCTTTTTCTAGTGCTAATTTTGGAATAGCCACTGCTAGGGATCCCTCAGGAAGGGCAAAACTTAGAATTGTTTGCTTGTTCTCAGTGAAAGCTTCCATAAACAACTGGTTATTTTGCCCTGTAATTAACTGGGATCCCTGCAAGCTTTTGGATGCCCTATCTTTTAAACTGTGGCATATTGTGTCAGGCTATGGTTGGGAATGGCATTGTTCTCACCATCTCTTTTTCTTCCCTTGTCTAGGGCTCCCTCTCCCACCAAACGTAAAGATAGAACTGATGACAAGTCAAAGGACAGGTCTAAAGACAAAGGGGCCACTAAAGAATCAAGTGAAAAGGACCGTGGTAGAGACAAAGCTCGTAAGAGGCGCAGTGCCTCCAGTGGGAGCAGCACCTCCAGGTGGGGATTTTTTTTGGTTTGTTTTTTGTTTTTTGCATGAACTCTGGGGGAATTGGATGCTAAATCAGTGTGCAGGTGCAGTCAGATTATAGGGATGATTTCTTTGCAGGCAGCCTCTTTATACAGCAGATAAACTCAGTGTTCTAGAAGCCTATTGTCTTTACGGAAATTTTAAAGAGTCTTAGAATGTAGGGTCTTTAGTGGAGTGTTCAAGGCTGTCCCTTCCCATATTACATACCATGCAAAGTGTGTAACTTCTCAGGTGTATTTATTTTTGATGAGCATTGGTATTAACCAATCTATAATCTACATAAATTCAACTTTTAGACCAGCTCCAAGCAGTTAGCTACCAATTCCCCAAGCCGGGCCTGTTCAATTTTAACATGTGCACAAGTTCTGTAGTTGCCCTCCTCCACGCTACTGACTTCTTCGAGTACCAAGCCTCAGATTCCTTCTCTCTGGATTGAATTCCTGTTACTGCTCCAGAGTTTGGCCCCCATATTAAAGGTTTTTGCTTAAATCTCTTTGCCAGTCCAACAAACAGAGACATTTTGGCATTAGAAGTAACATTGCTCCCTAAAAAATAGTAAAGTAAAAGTATGGGCTCCTCTCCTTACAAGAATTACCATTGAGCCTGGGGTTTCCTAATCCCAATTTAAAAACGTTCTGCTCCCATTTCACTTTATTCCATGACCCTTTTACTCCTTTCAACCTTATCACTCAGCAGGTCTCGCTCCAGTTCCACCTCCAGCTCTGGCTCTAGTACTAGCACTGGCTCTAGCAGTGGGTCCAGCTCTTCTTCTGCATCGAGTCGTTCAGGAAGCTCTAGCACCTCCCGAAGTTCCAGCTCCAGCAGTTCTTCTGGATCTCCTAGTCCCTCTCGAAGAAGGCATGACAATAGGAGGCGTTCCCGCTCCAAGTGAGTGCTGGCCTAAACCTCTCCCATCTCTCCTCTTATACTTTGTAGCCAATTGGTCATCTAACTGATGGTGATTTGTGAGCCTTCCTTCCACGCATTTGAGTCTGTCCAGTTTGAGCTAAGAAACCACAGTTGCCAATTGCTCTTTTAAAATTTGAGTGTTGGTGGTATTTTCAGCTTTTTATCATAGAATCAGAATATTTGAGGTAATATCAAGCATCACTTAGTAACCTGGTGGGTTAGAAAGAGATCAGTTTATATAAGATCAATCAATAAATATTTATTAAGCACCTACTATGTGCCAGGCACTGTGCTACACACTGGGGATACAAAAAGACAAAAGACAATCCCTGCCCTCAAGATGCTCACAATCTAAAGAGTAATTGCCTTCCATTGTTGATCTAAGTGGAGGAAAAAAAGGACTTTCTGGCTACCAGCTAACATTCAGTAACATTGTACAATTTTGTCTTTGGAATTTCTAGGAACAATATAATATCCAGGATAAAGGACTTCCTTTGAAAATATTATTTGCATGCTATTGTGCTATAAGAAATGATGGGGGGTAGTAAAACCTGAAAAGACATATATGAATTGATTGTACACAGTAACAGCAATATTGTAACAAAGATTGACTGTGAAAGACTTAGCTATACTGATCAATACAGTGATCCAAGACAGTTCCAAAGGACTCATAATGAAAAAGACCATCAACCACCAAAAAGAGAACTGATGAACTTTTGACTGCAAATTGAAGTATAATTTTTTCACTTTATTTTTCTAGGTGGTGGTGGTGGTGGTTGTATTCCAGAACATGGCTAATATGGAAATGTGTTTTGCATGATTTTGCATGTATAATTGATATCATATTGCTTGCCTTCTCGATGGGTGAGGGAGGGGTTGGAGGGAGGAAGAGAATTTGGAACTCTTTTTTTTTAAAGAATATTAAAAATAAATAATTTTAAGAAAAAAGAGAAAGAAAACACCATTTGCAGATAATGTTTCTACCAAATTGGAACCATGTCATCATATGCTTTGAAATTGTACATCATCTTGAAAATCTAGGGAATTTGTAATTATTTTCTGACATAGCTGAGAGGCTGATGAAATATCTGGTATTTTTAAAATCAGATCAAAGCCACCTAAAAGGGATGAAAAGGAAAGGAAGAGACGAAGTCCTTCACCAAAACCCACCAAAGTACACATTGGAAGACTTACTAGGAATGTGACAAAGGTAAGAAATCAGCCTAGTAAGCAGTCATCAAGCTACTATCTGCTTGTACATGTCCTAGTTCTGGGTAGTTGTTTGGTATTAGGTGTTAAAAATTGTAGTTGGGCTGACCAGCTCTACATATGACATAAGAAAGTGGTTGATATGCAACATAAAACCAATTTCAAGGCATCATTCTACAAACTACCTTGGATTTGGAGTACAGCAAGCTGGGTTCAGACCCTGGATCTACTTTTGTGTGACCTCTACACCTCAGTTTCCTTACCTGTAAAATAAAAGGTCTGGCTAAACATCTGGTCTACTGTACTTTTGGGTCTTCAATGGAGTTTTATGTCCTAGGGAGTCTTGTGTTTCTGTAGTGTTTGTGATGGGGCCCAAATTTCCTGGCCATTTCCATTGGTCACCCTGAAGAGGTGCTTTTGGATTTAGAAATTGGAGGCAGGAGGAAAGTTTGCTTTCAGTGAAATAAACCATGGTTGGTTAGACTCACACCTAATAGATTGTTGAGTAATTTTTCTTGTATTTAGAACATTCTTGTTTCAGAAATTAAGAATTTCCAAGCTATAATGAACCTTTCTGAAGTAGTACCTTTGCTTATTTTCATTTCCAGCTTTTCTTCTCTCCTTCCAAAAGTCCTGTTTGGAACATATTTTTTCAATTAATGTGGTTCAGAATTAGTTTGTTTGAGAAAGTGTACAACTGAAAAACTTTTATTGGCCCCCTCTTAAATGTAAACCACTAGAGGTACAAACTACAAAGAAGAGTTAAGACAATTTAGGTTAATCCCTTAGGATTTTGAGCCATAAATATAGAGCCAGAGAGGAGCAGTAGATAATATCTGTCTCAAGGGTCTTTAACCTTTTTTGTGTGTGTTACTACCCCTTTGGCAGTCTGGTGAAATCTATGGACTCCTCAGAAGCACATAAAATATAATACATAGTATTACAAAGGAAACATTATCTTGAAATAGTTATCAAAATGTTTTTTTAAAACAAGTTCATGGACCTGTATTAAAAATTCCTGATCTTTACACCCTACATTCTAAATGGATATGAAACGTTAATATTAAAGATTATAATATAAAAACATTAGAAGAGAAGCAGAACAAATCCCATTCCCAGCTATGGGCAAGAGATACATTCTTAACTACACATGAGATAGAAATACAAAAGGTAAAATAGATAATCTTCTATATGAAACGCAAAAGCTTCTGCTAACATAACTATTAATGCTAACATTAATGAAAATAGGATAAGGGGTCAAATGGGGGGGGTTCTATGAAATTTGATAAGAATTTCGTATCTAACATATAAATATATGTGTATGTATATGTATGTATGCATATATACATATATATACACGCATGTAAGACATGATCATTCTTCAATAGATAAGTGGCCAAAGGATATGAACAAACAATTCTTAAAAGAATTGTGAAGTATTCACAGCAACATTTTAAAAAATGTTCCAAATCACTAATAGAAAAATGCAGATCAAAACAGCTCTGATGTTTCACCTCAAACCTTGCAAATTGGTTAAGATGTCAAAAGTGACAGTAGTCAATGTTGGAGGGTTGTGGAATCATAAGCACATTAATACATTGTTGGTAGTGCTGTGAGATGATGGTAGAACCCATTTGGGAATTACACAAATAAAGTAACTAAAATGTCTGTGCCCTTATAACCAGACATTTCATTACTGAAATTAGATCCCAAGGGAGCCATTGATAAGAAAGTTCCCATATACTGCAAAATATTTTTAGTAGCTTTTTTTTTTTGTGATAGCAAAGAACTGGAAACAAAGCAGAAGCCCATCAGTTGAGGAGTAGCTAAACAAATTGTGATTCATCAATACAATGAATATTACTGTTGTGCTATAAGAAAAGAAATGTATGTGGTGAGCAGTGAAAAGCATGTAAAGATGGATGTAAGCTGATTGATAGGAACAGAGTCAAGAAAGCCATATACACAATAACTATGACAATGTAAGTGAAAAAGAACAACACTAAAAAAAATCAAAAGTGAATGTCACAAATTATAAAGATCAAGTGGGACTGGAATGAAGAGCTATGAGAAGACACCCCCAACCTGACCCTTTGTGAAGGTAGGAAGTGCACAGATGTCACATGCTGCATATTTTCAGACTTTGTCAATGTATCAGTCAGCTGTGCTGATTTTTTTAATGCTCGTTGTTATGTGGCATAACTCCGGGAGAGAGAGGGATGCTGGGGATAGCTGATGATAGAAGAAATCAATACACACTTAAAGTTTTAAACTTTTTTAAAAAAAAATCCCTGATCTAGTTAAACTCTCTTCCAACCTAGTGCCTGTCCCTTTGGCATGTCACTAAAAAAAGTCTGAGAATCTTTACCCTGGTGCATTACTCCTCCCTCCAGGGCCCTATTTCTTTGTTTGAAGGATGAAACTGAGTTACATCCATGTTCAGAATAAAAATATGACCTGGGCCTGTGCTAGACTGTTACTTTTAAGCATTGTAACACTTCAAGCCCCTAATAAGATACCTGGTGATTGCCCTATAGGTAGGAAACAAATTCACGTGGGAATTTGGTTAAAATAGCAAACCATCTGCACTGAGAGTTTATTATCTGTAATAGTTATTTATGTATGTATCTCTTGTATTTTTATGTAATATCTCCCAGGATCACATCATGGAAATATTTTCCACTTATGGGAAAATTAAAATGATTGATATGCCTGTGGAAAGGATGCATCCTCATCTGTCCAAAGGATATGCATACGTGGAGTTTGAAAATCCAGATGAGGCTGAAAAGGCATTGAAGCACATGGATGGAGGTAAGCCTTCAGGCTAGAGAACAGGCCTTTAACCTCACTTCTAGTTCCTCTTTTTTTCTCTCCTGTTATTGTCTCCCTGGAAGAGATCATGGTAAGCCATAACTGCTTTAGCCACCCATCTGTACTAAAGACTCTTTTCTCACTGTAGGCAGCTCTAGTGGCCCTATTCTCACAGCAGTCTTACCTTTTCTTGTACTTAATAATAGCTGACAATTACTGTTTGAAGGTTTACAGAGTACTTTCCAGTTATTATTTTATTCTCATAACCTTAGGAGGTAGGTGCTGTTATTTTATAGAAAAGAGAGGTGAGGCAGGCCAGTGTAGTGACTTGTCCAGGGTTGCGCAGCTACTACGTGTCTGGGGTCAGAAATTTAAGCTTGAATCTTCCCTGACTCTAGGTCTGGTGCTCTAGCCACTGCATCAGCTAGCTGCCGCTCACATGACCTTTACTTTCTCCACACCTGAAACCCTGGTTCAGGCTTGAGGTTACATCAGACCAAGTTGATTGAACTGCCCCTAAACATTTCTCTTCAAACTTCCTGGTGCTTTTCTCCTTTAAAATGCTCTGGCATTCCCTCTGCCTGTCCTAACCATGTTTCATCACATTTTCCCTTTCCTCTACTCTTCACTCCTCTTAATAGTACTTGGAACTGCTTAGTTAACCTGTCTGCCCTGTGGGTTGTGACTCATAAGGCAGGGATCATATGTGACGTTAGTTGTCCACCCCTCATCATCTTTTCCAGATCCTAATTGCTCAGGGTTTGCCAAGGACACCTAAAATGACTGGAGGAAGCCTAGGGAACACTAAGCTCCAAATACTCTGTTTTGTCTTGATAGAATCAGGTCTGGTTATTTTCTCATACTGAGATGACTTTTGCACACCGAGAAGGAAGGCTTTTTTCCAGAGCTTGGAGCACAGCCAGGTACATTTTGGCTACTTGTTAAATGAGCTGTTGCATTCAGCTAGACACACAGGAATGCCAAGTTGTGGGGTAATACTAATAGGCAGTGCAGCTTCTGGGGTATGGGCCCAGAACACTAAGACAAATATAAGAAAAAACATAAAGTAGTGTCCTTATTATTAAACGACTATGTTCTAATGACACATTTTATTGGCAGAAATTTTATTGCCACTTTTAGAAATAATATGGGAGGCACAAGGATTATATTCTAGGCTCAAGAGGGGACATAGGAAAGGAGGAGGCAAAGTCACCGTTCAAAATAGGACTTACATGAAACAATAGCTGAAATAGATTTTTTTGTCCAGGCCTTGCAATATAAAGTCAGGGCTGCAGGACCTTAGAAGTTATTTAGTCCAACTCCTTTATTTTACATTTGAAGCTAAGGCCCAAGGACAGAAAGTTACTTGGGTCAAATCTCTTAGCAAGTTTGTGGCAAAGCTGGGTCTTCTGGCTTTTAAGTCAGGATTCTTTTTCTTTTTAGTAAACCATGTTGACTGTCCTCTGTTGGCACATTATTTTGGATGTACTGAAGCACGACTTCTTGTCCCTCTCAGCTCTAGCTTTTCTCTTTGCTGAACCCCTCTTATCCCACACTGATGAAGGAAGCTGAAAGAGGAGAAAGAATGCTGATTCCTCTTCCACTTCATCCCACTTTGTCCAGCTTCTGGACACTGCTGAAGGCCAACAACCTACCACATCTGTGGCAGGAACTTCTGTCCCTCGTGCCCTCTGAATCTAAGCTCCTGCCCTCCGTTAATTAAATTGTGAAGATTTTTTTAATTTTCTTTTTTTTAAAAAAATACCATCATCTTGAACTGAGGCTGTGTGTGGAGAGGATTTGTTCACTGAGGTATCTTTGTACTTTTATTTCAGCTTGACCATCTATATGTGGATTTTTCCCCTTACCTGCAGTAATAAATCAGATTCAACATTCAAGTGCTGGATAGTGTTTATAAATTAAAGTCCAGAGTAGTTCAAAACTTTGCCTGTTGGTTCTTCAAGTAAAATCAGTAATAATTTTGTAGTTGCTACCCTGATATTTTTTGTCATTCAGGAGCTAATCTCTCAAGTATTTCCCATGCTAGTTATACATTGAGCTGGCAGATGGAAATCAGTAAGGTCCCTAACCTGTATGTAGTCAAAAACAGTCTGTTTTTTCCTTAAATTTGCCTAAAAGCCTCCAGATCCACATGTCCTGAAGAAAACTCTAAAGGCACAGATTGTTCTTGTTCTTGTTTAGTCATTTCAGTTGTGTCCAAATCTTTGTGACCCTGTTTGACGTTTTCTTGGCAGATACTGAAGTGGTTTGCCATTTTGCAGATGAGGAAACTGAGACAGACTGAATTACATAACTTGCCCAGGGTTACATAGCTAGTAAGTGTCTGAGGCTGGATTTAAACTTGGGTCTTCCTGACCCACAGGCCCAGCATTCTATCCACCATGTCACCTAGCTGTCCTACAGGTAGAGAGGATCTCTGTTATTTGCCATTTGTCTCAAGTGTTCTGATTTGGTTCCTTTCTTAACAGGACAGATTGATGGTCAGGAGATAACAGCCACTGCAGTGCTGGCCCCTTGGCCCAGGCCCCCACCCAGGCGATTTAGCCCACCCAGAAGGATGTTGCCACCACCCCCAATGTGGCGTAGATCACCGCCGCGCATGAGAAGAAGGTAAACATTTCCTTGAATCTGTAATCTTATCTGAGATGGCTTGTCCTCATGGCATGATTTTTAGGCCTTCCACTGACTTGATTGTTCTTTTCTGGATGCTCTACAGATTCTCAATAACCTTCCTAAAAATGTATTACCCATAACTAAATATAATACTACAAATGTGGCTTAACAAGGGCAGAGTGCCATCTTGTTATCCTTTACCCCGTACTAAGGATGTTGTTTCTGTTCATCTTGCTTATTAGCAGGTCTTGTCTTTGGGGCCCAATGAATGCTTCCTAGGAGAGAACTCAAAGAATAATTGTCCCTCAAACAACAAAAACTAGTAGGGGCAGCTATTCAAGGATAAAAGGGAAGGTATAAATAAAGGACTGAGGGGAAAGAAGCAGGAGAGGCACAGCCAGTCTTTGTGTATCTCCTGAAAGGTCTGGCCCTTCGTGGTGGTGATGATGTCAGCAGCCACGAGCTGCTTTTTTTTTTCCTTTGCTAATAATACACTTCCTGTGCAGTAGAACACAAAACATAGTGGTCCTTAGCACACACACTTTTTTGCCTATCTACTTCTTTTGTACCTTGGGGGAGAGTAAAGTATAGTTTCTTTTGTGGAGACTCTTAAAGAAGAAATTGTTTCCCCCAGTGGCTTAGTCTTCAGAGATGAGAATTGAGTTCCATGTAAGGAGCTGTACAGCAGTTTTACATCCATGGCCACCCTCTTTCAACTTTGATCTGATGCAGTGTTTTCCTTCTAATAGGTCCCGCTCTCCTAGGCGCAGATCTCCTGTCCGCCGACGATCACGCTCCCCAGGCCGCCGGCGCCACCGAAGCCGCTCCAGCTCCAATTCTTCCCGATAAAGCAAGGCAGCTGTTCTCACTTTGTAACTTAAATATGATTGAACACAATATTAAAGCATTGTACTGAGGGTAGGGGAGAGAAAAATGGGAATCAAGTACTGGCTAGCAAAAGTTTATTTAATGCATTGGATGTCTCCTTGCCCTTGAAGGCTTCTGAACAGCAAATTTGATTCATTTCTCAGGACTGATTTTTGACTCACAGGAATATTTAAGGTTCAAGAATTGCGGCCTAAATAAGGCTCTTTTTCTTTATTCCTGGCCCAAACAGAAAGCTTAGCTATTGGCAACTTCTGAGAAAATCAGGAAACCAGCAGAGGCAAACCAAGCAAAACAGATCAAGATGTGAAGCTCTGCCCACCCCAAAGTGGCAGCGTTGGTTTTTTTCCCTTCTCCCTAAGTAAATTTTTCATAAATATGAAGACTTGATGGTTGCTTTTTGGCCAGGCTGATCCAGGCCAACAGTCAGTCTGCTGCTTTGAATTTTTTTTCTCCTGATTTTGAGGGCCAAAAGACCCTGGGAAGGAGTACAGATTTTTCATACCCCTCCTTTACTCATTGCTGTAAATGGTTCTTTAAACACACCAGTGCCCACCTCAGAAATTGGTAAGCAGGTTGTGGGCAAGCCCCTGGGTGCTGCCTCATCAAGGAGCCAGCTCTCTGAGGCTGTGGCCCCTTGAAAAGCTAGCAGGTTAATTTTGCAAAATGTAAATTGCATTCTAGGCTTTTATTGTACAGTCAATACTAGAAAATTTCTGTGTTGAGTTTTGTATCTTTGTAGCATTTTAGATAATGTTGTGTTTGTACTTTTGTTGTGTAGAATGAAAGAAAATCGTATTAAATAAACCTCAAGGGTTGAAATACAGTGGTTTCATTAATTCTTCACAGGCCTCTTGGGTCCCTCTTTTACCTTGGTGTATTCCAAACTAAACCTGGAGAAGGAAGATCTTCAAGATAATGGTTATAGTATACTTGATGTGCTGGTGCTGGTACACCTTTGCAGCCAAAAGTTTAAGAAATAAAGATGTTATAAACAGCAGCTTTTTTCATAAGAGCTCAGAATTCTTTTTTGCTCCAGGTTAGATATTTCATTCTCGTCTGCTTTTGACAAACTGAATGGCTATAGACAGGCCTCTGTGTTGCTTTTGCCTCCCCTCAAATAGACCCAACTTCATTCTATAATGACCTCAAACAGTAATTGAGTGGTCTCTCAGGGAAAATACATTGGATTTTAAATTGGAGGCTAGGTTCCTTCCAACCAGAGAACCTGTGGATCAGCGATTTGTTCAGGATAGCTGGATAAGAAATATTATGAATGAAAAAAATAAATTTTTTTTAAAAATATTATCAATGGATATGGATTTAAGGGTCATACCTATCTAAGTAGTTCAAGTTCTGTATTTAGCACATGCTAACTGGGTACTGTTCACTAGGCACCAGGGATACAAAGAAGGAAAGAAAACTCCCTGCCTTTGAGTTTATATCATATTAGTCAGCCAGCAAGCATTTAGGGAGGAGTAAAAGTCCATCGGTAGTCAATTGGCATTTATTAGTGCCAAGCACTGTGTTAAGGCCAAAATATATGCTCAGGGAGCCCATGAGAGAAGATAGCATGTAAACCTTTCCTGTGAGATATATGTAGAGTAGACAGAAAAGCATTAGGGGTGGGAAGACCAGAAAAGCCCTCCTACAGAAAATGAGATTGGAGCTGAAAACCACTAGGTAGGAATGAGGACGAAGAATTTTTATAGACATTGAAAAGGCACAAGGAGTAGCAAGTCTCTCAAGCTCTGTCCAGACTCATGTTTAACATTTTTTCCATGTTACCATCTATCCGTCTCACCCTCTGCTGTCCCCTTTTCCTGTTGCCTTCAATCTCTCAACATCAGGATCTTTTCTAATGAGTACCATCTTCTCATTATGTGGCCAAAGGATTTAAGCTTCAGCTACAGTTTTTGACCTTCCAGTGAATAGCCAGAATTAATTTCTTTACATATTGACTGATTTCACCTCTGTGCTGTCTAAGGCACTCAGAAGTCTCCAGCACCACAATTTGAATTTTTTGATTCTGCAGTGTTCAGCTTTCCTTATTGTCCAACTCACACTGGGCAAGTCATTTACCCTGTTTGCTTCAGTTCCTCATCTGTAAAATGAGCTGGAGAAGGAAATGACTACTCCAGTATGTTTGCCAAGAAAACCCCAAATGGGATAACGAAGAGTTGGACAGACTGAACAATAATATGTAAGTATTTTGACTGAATTCTTATTCCTATACATAGAAAGAGGCAGGCAAGGTAGCTTTAGGGATAGAGTACAGTACTGACTTTGAAATCACGGAGACGTGAATTCAGTTCTTCCCTGAAAGCCATCAAACTCTGGGCAAGTCATTCAAACCTCTGGACCTCACTTCATCTGTAAAATGAGGGAGATGGGCTCAACGGCCTCCGAAGCCCCTTCCTGTGACCTTTTGAACAGAATGTACTTTAGGATTAAATCACTGTAGATAATAATAGTAACAACAAGAAGCATTTAGACATAAACACTACTGTTATGGTCAAAAAATAGTTAAGAAATATTTTCTGAAATTAGTAATCAGCCTAGTGAAACTATGGTATACAGCCAAGTGAAACTTTATGATAATTAGCCAAGTGAAACTATGAACCTGGGAAGCCTCCCTAGAGTGATTTATCTTTACCTGGGAGGCCGGCTTAGGGTAATCTATCTTTTCCTTGCTCAGTCGTCCTTCCCTGTGCCCCTCCGCTTACCTTGCAGACCCCCTCCGCTCACCCCCTGCCCTTTCCTTAGTGACCACTTGTTTGTATCTATATGACAACCTGCTTAGTAACAAATTGTGTTAGTTAGATAGGTAAACCTAATGAAATGTATAAAAGGTTTCTCATCCCTGAGTTCTGGGCTGCTCCCCCTTTAATTGGCATGGAGTAGCCCCAGCTGGTAAGTTAAAGCTCCTTAAAACTTTTTAATTGGGACTCTGTGGTCACTTTGTTAAGACTCGTCAAGTCATGTCATTTCATTTGGAGGCCCCAGCGAGATGGCCTTTGCTCATCTCCAGTGACTACCTTTCCATCTTCGAGGGGGACTGGGCGAGGAAATTGATTCAGGGGGTGGCCGCTGAGTGACGTTCCTCAGCCCCGAATCTATTTCCTTGCTCCGAGTGGAGCTGCAGATTGGAAAGATTTCATTTATTGCATTAATAATTGGAAGGTAAGGAGCTCTGGTTTCTGCACAGCTCTCTCTCTCTCTCTCTCTCTCTCTCTCTCTCTCTCTCTCTCTCTCTCTCTCTCTCTCTCTCGACTTCTGTTTTGGGTGACTATTCCTGTAGGGTAGGGGGCAGGCTGGACGCAGTAGACTGCACCTACCGGGTTTGGCCGTTCGGGACGCCGTTGGCAACCTCTGATAGGCCTTTGGGGCCTCTGTTTAAGTCTTTTTCTTAAGATCTCTTTCTCTCCTTCTCTCATGAGACCTCTGTTTAAGTTGGTTTGGGACCTCTGATTGGGTCTGCTTTTTTGTCTGTATCTTGTGTTTTGTCAAAGGAAATTTTCAGATCTGTGTTGTCCATTTGTCTGTCTTTTGTTCGTGTCTTTGTCTTGTGTTTTGCGTGGGAAAATGTTTTTGTAGGATGAGACAGGAATATTAGATCATTTTTCTGCTCTCCAGAAAGCAGCTCAAGTCTGTGGTTTAGAAATGAATGTTCCCTTTTCCCTCCTCCCCTTCATCAAAAGATTGGGAAAAGAGGAAGTTATTAATTAACAGCAAAAAATAAAAGAGCTAATGGAAGGAGAATATTTCACCCTCCTTGTCCGGGGTCGACATTGTTGTAAATTACTCTGAAAACTCAATGAAGCCTTAGAGTTAAGAGAGGCTCACAGTAAAAATGAACCTGAGAGGACATGCCCCCACAGCCAGGGAGATTGGGACCATTCCAGGTTATTCTTATTACCCCAACCACAGTCAAGGGAGATGGGCAAAAGATGTAGATACAACAAGCCCACTTCAAGTTGGCTGACCCCTCTCACACACCTGAGAAGTGGAAGGTCCTACCTGCAAATCCAGAAGACCCACCAACTAAGCTTTCTCTTAGCTGGGTACAATGAGTTTCTTGCTCCTCTTAATCTAAGTCAGGAGATTCTATCCTCTGTCAGGACAAAAGACTTCTAATGGAAAGGAAAATTAAGGGAAATGTTCAATATGTTGCTTTTTAGAGATATTCTTTCTGCCCGGTTTCTAGGTCTCTGTACTTTGTGTTTTGAACTGCATTTCCTGATTGGT
>CM053583.1:319298967-319326106 GCA_028627135.1 Pseudochirops cupreus | reverse complement strand
GTCATTTTCCTGTTTTGTTATCTTAGCCAATCTGACTGGTGAGATGTGGTACCTCAAAGTTGTTTTGATTTGCATTTCTCAAATCAATAGTGGTTTAGAGCATTTTTTCATATGCTTATAGATATCTTTAATTTCTACCTCTGAAAATTGCCTGTTCATATCCTTTGACCATTTATCAATTGGGGAATGACTTGTATTCTTATAGATTTTACTTAATTGCCTGTATATTTTAGAAATGAGGCCTTTTTCAGAGACACTGGTTGTAAAAATCCTTTCCCAATTAGGGAAAGTGGTTATTTAGAGAAAACTATTTACCCTTGGATAAATATGGAATCAGCCCATAAGTATTTATTAATTACCAAATTCATGTATAGTAATATGCTCAATACTACGGCAATTCAGTTCAATTTACCAAAGCATTTACTACAATAGTTCCCATCCTCTGAGTCTGCAGTTACTGAAAATCTACTACATGTGCATCAAGCCTTGTCATTTTGATCTTTTAGTGACAACAAAATATATAACCTGACTTGGCAGAAGTAAACATACTTTCCACAGGATGGAAGAAGTATTATGTATTAGATATATGAACTATTTTCTGCTAAAATTTATTACACACTACAACCATTAACCAGAAAAATAAATAATACAAAATGAGGAGTAAAATCTGACACTAAAACCCTTAGCATTTAAGAAAGCAGAAGTGGGGACAGCTAAGTGGCACAGTGAGTAGAGCACCAGCCCTGGAGTCAGGAGGATTTGAGTTCACAACTAGTCTCAGACACTTAACACTTACTAGCTGTGTGACCTTAGGCAAGTCACTTAACCTCAATTACCCTGCCTTCCCCCCTCCAAAAAGACCAAAAAACCCCCAAACCTAAACCAAAAAAAGAAAGTGGAAGTGAAACAACTATGCAAAACAAGTTTTCTAGGTCTGAAGTTCTGCAACCTTTGGTTTCTTGCTTTTTAAAGTGTAGTAGTAGTTATTGTACACAGTTATGGTTCTGTTGATCATATTTCGCACCTTTGCAAAGACCTATATTTTGTATAGAATCTTCCATATTTCTTTGTATATATCTTATTTACCATTTTAAAGCACCATACTACTTCACAGTAATAAACCTTAATTTGAACTATTCCGGAACAGATATGTTTCCTTATTTGCTATTTTAAGTAGTGTAGCTATAAATATTTTCGTACTGATAGGTCCTTTTTATGATAAAATACTAGCAAAAGAATCACTGGGTTGAAAAGAATGCTCAGTCTTGTGACTTATGCGTACTGCCATTGTGCTCATTAAAACATGTGTACCACTCTAACAATGTGTTAGAGCAGCTGCTTCCCCACAAACATTAAATTTGTTATTTTTCTGGACACTATTACTAGTCTAGTAGATGTAAGGTGATCTCTTAAACTTGCACTTCTGATTATGGCATTTCAGTATCTTTTCATGAGGTTAAGTATATTTCCTCTTTTAAAAATAGATCTGTTTATGTTTTTATATATCAGTTCCTTATTATGAATGTTAGTTCTTTATTTGATTTATACATACATACATATGTATATATATATATATATACACACACATACATATGTTGCAAATCTTTTTCCCCCAGTCTCTTTCTTTTCATTTCAGAGTTATTGCTTTTTGTTGTTCAAAAAAACATTTTGTTTGTATAACAAAACCCACGGTTAATGTCCAAAGTTTTCTTTTATTTGGTTAATGAAAATGCCCCTCCTCTCCACAACTGAGACAAATATATTATTTTTCTCCCCATTTTTTTGTTTTTGTTTTTTTCTTTTTAGAGGGAGGAAGGCAGGGCAATGGGGGTTAAGTGACTTGCCCAAGGTCCCACGACTAGTGTTAAGTGTCTGAGGCCAGATTTGAACTCTCCTCCTGACTTCAGGGCTGGTGCTCAATTTACTGCGCTACCTAGCCAACCCCCATTTTTAATGATTTCAAAAGAATTTAGATTACTGATTTGAAGTTTGTTGTGGTTGATGGTAGGAAACCAAATTCATTTTTTTTGCCATAAAATTATCCATTTTCCCCAGTTTTATTAAATGAGGATTCTATTCCCTAGTGTTTTTAAATAGATTTAATGAAATCCTAACTTTTTTATGTTTTGAGTCCTATTTCTTTGTTTTTTTCTAGCACCAAAGTTTTTATAATTATTCCTTTATAGTACATTTTGAGATTTTCACCAGTTTTTTCATAGTTTTTAATTTTCTTCACCTATTTTCCTATATGAAATTTGCTATGACATTCCATCATTCTATAAAATAATGCACTACTGGTCAAAATAACAACAGTTTAATCTGTAAGTTAGTTGGGAAAGTATCAACATTTTAAATATATTTATTCAACCTAATCACGAACAAGGAAAGATGCCTCTATTTGTTCAATTATTCCTTTATTTCCCTCATACTTAACTACCTGTGTGACCCTGGGCAAGTCACTTAAACCTGCTGGCCTCAGTTTCCTTATCTGTGAAAGGTGCTGGAGAAGGCAATGGCAAAACACTGTAGTATCTTTTTTTTTTTTAAGTCTGGACTCTTATCATAGGAATTGGAAGCAGAAATTATTTTTTCTTACTCAATAGTTTCTCTTAGCTGCACTGATTTTGTTCATGCAAAAGCTTTTAAATTCTACTTAATCAAGCTTGTCTACTTATCTTTTATGATCGCCTCTAACTCTGGGTCAGTTAACATTTTCTTCCTACCCACAGTTCTTTTCTCCTCTATTTTTTGTTATATAACCTTTTACATTTAGGTCTTTTTTTTTTTTGGAGGGGCAAAGATAGGACAGGGTTAAGTGATTTGCCCAAGGTCATATGGCTAGTTTTGTGTTTGTGTTAAGTGTCTTAGGTCAGATTTGAACTCCGGTCCTCCTGACTTCAGGGCAGGTGCTCTATTCACTGCACCACCTAGCCACCCCACATTTAGGTCTTGTATCCATTTGAATTTTAATGTGGTATATGGTATACGATAAAAGTCTAAACCTAATTTCTACCATATTGCTTTCTAGTGTTTGAGGCAGGTCTTATCTAATAGTGAGTTCTGTTTGTAATTTTTCTGATTTGGTTTCTTGAATCCTAGACTGCTATTTTTAATTGTTTCTGTAACTTGCTTATCTAGTCTATTTTCCTTATCTATTTTTAACTAGTAGTCAAGTTTTTATGATTACTGATTTATAATACTTTTTGAAATCTCGCAATGCTAGGCCCCTTCAGTCTCATTTGTTTTCAATTATTTCCCTCGAGAGTCTTGAACAAATTTTGTTCCCCTGAATGAATTTTATCATTTTTTCTAATTCTATAAAATAACTCCTTGGTAGTTTGGTATAGCACTAAACCTGTAAATTAACTTAGATGGTACCATTTTTGTTATATTGGTAGAGCCTCACCATGGGCAATGATTCTCTTTTTAATTGGTTGTCTTCCTATTTTTCTTTTCTAAAAAAAAAAAAGTTCCTGCAAAGTTTTAATACATTTCAAAAAAGAAAGTAAATGCAAGGATGATGCTGTATAGTAAAATAATAATTTAAGATGCCATCCAGTTAATTGCATTATTATATTTAATTATGTTAATGTGACAGCTTACATTTTCATAGTGTTTTAAGGTTTATTAATACTCCTACAATTACTATTAGTAATAGTTTACATTTAAATAGTGCTTTAAAATTTATAAAAATGGTTTATATATATTATCTCTTTTGAACCTTACAATAATCTTATGAAGTACTATGATATTATGATGTCCATTTTATAGATGAAGAACCTGAGTCTTAGAGGGGCTAAGTGACTTGCCCATGGGCACGCTATCAGCAAGTATGAGAGACAGTATTCAAACCTAGGTTTTCTTAACTACAAGGCCAGTGACTGCCTCACAACCACCTTGTGAGGAAGGTCATATAAGTTGTTCATAAATATCTAGCTGGGATGTATGTTAGAGGTGATTCAGTCTAATTCCACACTCCTCATCCTACAGATGAAGAAACAGGCTAAAAGAATCTGAATTACTTGCCCAAAACATACAAACAGTATGGAGCCACTAGGTGGCGCAGTGAATAAAGCACCGGCCCTGGAGTCAGGAGGACCTGAGTTCAAATTCCACCTAAGACACTTGACACACTTACTATCCATGTGACTTTGGGCAAGTCACTTTACCCCTAATTGCCCTCCAAAAAGCAAAAACAAACAAAAAAAACCCCATACAAATACTATTTAGCATACCTGGAATCTATTCTAGTTCCTCAAATTTAAAATCCAGACTTCTCTTTGCTCTACCATGCTGTCTCCACTTCACCAATGAGGAAAAACAGCCTAAATGTATTATCCACATTTTACAAATGAGGAAAGGAATGGTCAGGTCTTGTCCAGGGCCACACAGCCAGTGTTTTGGTTGAGAAAACTTGATATTCCCAAATAAAAGAATAAAAACTAGATTTTAAGCAGTGCTTGTATATATATCTGTATTTCTAAATCTGCCAAATAAAGAAGTTTTTTCTCTAGTTCTAAGGGCCATAGCATTTCAGAAAGTAAGTTATTTTAGAATTTAATCTTCCTCTATTTCTATAAATAATGTTTTATAGTTGTATTTCTCTAAGTCCTAAAACTGTCTTAGACAATTAACTCCCAGGTACTTGTACATTTTAAAGTTCTTTTTGATTGAGATTTTCTCTTTCTATCACTTCTAACTTTTGGTAGCAATGCATAGAAATGCTAGTTATTTCTATGGATTTATTTTATAGCCTACTAATTTAAGGCACTAGTAATCATCTCAATTTGTTTCTTCACTGATTCTGTGGGGTTTTCTTAGTCAAATTTCATGCTGTCTGCAAATAGGGATAATTTTTTTTCTCCTTGTCAATGTTTGTATCTTTAATTTTTCTCTTGCCTTATTCTGATACTGGTATTTTTAGAACAAAGGGCCTATGAAGGAAGACACTATCTTCATCCAGAAAAACAGACGTATAGAATGTTTTTACAAAGATAGACAGATAAATATAGATACAGATACATATCTATCTGTAACTAATGGGATCCATCTTTGGGGTGGGAAAGGGGGGGAAGAAAAAAAAGGAAAACAAAACAAAGTTACGTGACAACTCTATTATACACTTGAAAGGAATAGTAAGTTGTACATAACAGATTTGCAGTTTCATGTGCAATCATCTTTTTAAAACAATTCTACTATGTTATGGAAATGCTTGTGTTATTTCATAAATTAAAATGAAAAAAGAAAGAAAATAGTATTGGGGATAGTAGACAGAGTGCTGGCCCTATACTCAGGAAGACCCTGGGCTTCAGTTCCAACTCTAATATACTCTAACTCTTTCCCTTGGCAAATCATGTGATTCCCTCAGTATTCCAAGAACCTGCCTAAGACTATAAATTGCAGAGAAGGTGCTCACCTGTACTGATAGAAATTTGTCTTTAGGAGCTCCTAGCTAGGTGGCACAGTGTACAGAGCACCAGGCCTGGAGTCAGGAAGACCTGACTCAATCTCTGTCACTTACAGATGACCCTGGGCAAGTCATTTAACCGCTTGACTCCATTTCTTCATTTGTAAACAGTGATAATAATAACACCTACTTCCTGGGGTTGTTATGAAGATCAAATGAAATAACAACTGTAAAATACTTAGCACAGTACTTGGTACATAATAAGTGTCATATAATGTTAGTTATCATTACTACTGATAAAATCATAGGTTCACTTTTTTTTTGGTAAAGAGTAGTACAGAGAGATGATAGAACATATGCTTTATAGCTGTACTTACTGGGGAAGCTTCTAGTGTTTTTTTTCTTGCTGATATTGCTACCTCTTGGTTTTAGATAGAGACAACTGATTTCACAAAGAAGACTTTCTTGTTTATCTGTGGCCCTCTGTATGAAGGAACATTGGCTCCTTTTTCTTAAGACCTTTAAGGATATTCTGAACACAACAGAACAGGGCCAGTTTACACATTTACTCAATGTTTTGCTCACAAAACCACTAGACACACTGCCAGGTGCTAGCCCTCAAACTCCATTTCAGTGAGACCTTGATCTAACTAAAGAAAGGTTCTCAGAGCACTGTCCAGCAGTGTTCAGTCCTCACTGAAGCCCTGATCATAAGGACAAAATAGCTCTCATTTGATTTTGTGACTTAAGCATATGGGATGACGAAAGTGGTCAAAACTTCTTAGTTTTTTCAACATAAGCTTTGAGACTACACAGAAAATACAATGTACTTCTGACATGAGAAAAGAAGAGCAAAGTGAACAGGGAGCTAAAAGGACATTCAGTGCTTTGTATGTTACAAGAAGTGTTTATATTCCAGAAACATACTTCTTATAACCACCTGCAATATTCACAAAAATAGAATATACCACAAAATTAAAGAACTGAAAGAGATCATAGAGTTTGATAGACAGGGAAACTGAGGCTAAAGAAGTGAATCTAGTAACTTGAATCCAGGTCACATTGAATATGTAGGTGGCAGATCCAGGTCTCTTGACTCCCAGTGAAGTGTTAGGACAAAAGATTTCTCTGGCATTCTTCAGAGCAGATGCTGCCATGACAGCTTTCTAGTCTTCTCATGCCTTATTCCCTACCATATACTCTTTGATCCAGTGACACTGGCCTCCTGGCTGTTCCACAAACAAGTCACTCCATCTCTTGGTTCCAAGCTTTGTCTCCAATTGCTCTTCATGCCTAGAATGCTCTTCCTCCTTCACTCTTGACTACTGAACCCTCTGGCTTCCTTTTGTTGTTTTGTCATTTTAGTCACGTCCAATTCTTGTGATGCCATTTGGGGTTTTCTTGGCAAAGATACTGGAGTGGTTTGCCATTTCTTTCTCCAGCTCATGCTTCAGTTGAGGAAACTGAAGCCAACAGGGTGAAGTGACTTGTCCAGGGTTATACAATTAGTAAGTGTCTGAGGTCAAATTTGAACTCAGGAAGATGAATCTTCCTGACTCCAGGCCTGGCATTCTATCCCACCACTCCAGTATCTTTTCCAAGAAAACCCCAAATGAAGTCAGAGAGTTGGAAACAACTGAACAACAACAAATTTCTATCAGTTTTCTTTGATTCTTATAATGTATAGCAATGAAGACCACATATATTACAGACAGGGGAAACTGAGGCACCAGGAGATTAAGTGAACCTTTCCTAGGGTCATATGGGCAGTAAGGATCATAGAGAAGATTTGAACTCTATCTCCAATGCAGGAGCCAGTACCGTCTCTACTGTAATATACCGCCAACTTATAATGACTTGTAGGTTTATTTTATATCCTGTTACTTTACTAAAGGAATATGTTATTTACATTAAAATGTGTTATAAAGGAAGAATTATAAAAGCTTTGGTACTAGAAAAAGAATACGGAAATAGAAAAATGGAACAGAATTTCAGAATCCAGAAACAGAAATCACTATGTGCATACATACACACACGTATATACATATACGTATATGTATGTTTATGTGTGTACACATACGCACACACATGAACAGTTAGTGTTTGGTAAGCCTATGCTTGAAAAAATTGGAGAACAGAATCCCCACTTTATAAAAACTGCAGGGAAAACTGGTGGTTAGATGTGAAGAAATGCAGTTACCACAACAATCAATGGGTTTAGCAATCTAAATGTATTTTTTTAAATCATAAAAAGCATAAAGGAAAAGGAATAGTGTATTTTGTCTCAGTTATGAAGAAGGGCATTTTTAATAAATATATTTTTTGTAGTGAACTGTCTTGGGCTTTCTAAGAATGTAATGTTTCCTAAAAAGAGAACTTTTTTTATACTTCCTTAACGATGCTTATTGCTTTAATTTCTTTTTCAGGTTTTACTGCTATATTATTAAGATTTCTTAGCTTGATGGGAGTGTGAAGACTGGATAATTCTAACACCTGTTTTTAATGGGAATGCCTTTCTGTCTTTCTTAACTCCTTTCAAATATTCTTAAAAATCATGTCATGCTTCTATTCTCATGTATTTTAATGTTGTCATACATTACTGCATGCATATTATTTAACTGAAAGGATTTCTCTAAATCTAATGATATTAATGTAGTCTTTAAGTTTTCCTCCTGGTGACATTATTTATTATACTCACTACTTTCCTAGAATTAAACCATGCTTACATTCCATTTAGAAATCCTCCTTATTTTAATGGGCTGCTATATTCCATTTGTGAATATTTAATATGTTCATACCCATATTCATTAATAATCCCTCACCTTAGCTTTGAGAGGCCCCTGGTTTCTGAAGGCTATGCTAGTGGAATGTAACCTCTGTCAGGTCATAATAAAATGCTAGAAAGGCTTCTAGTGTGGTCCTAGTAAGACTAAATCTTCTGAGGATCACCCTAGCTAAAATCAGAGGGGCTTATCATTTCTACATTATCCACTACAGGTTATTCTTTGGCCATGGCAATATGTGAAACAAAAGAAAAATAAAGTACAGAAGTGGCCCCCTTCTACTTCTATAGCCTGGTGGGGGGGAAAAAGTGGAATAAACAGGGGAAGGAGGTGCTAAATTCAGTTTTTAGATTTCCAGAAATATTTTTTTTGGAGAGAGGAAGGCAAGGCAATTGGGGTTAAGTGACTTGCCCGATTTCTATAAATATTAACTTAGCTGTAGATATTCTAAATGTGAGGTCTTTGTTTGATATTGAGGTATTTTCACGACAAATAAAACTATAAGACAAAAGTTAGGTCTTTTTGAAGAGGTGACAAAAAGTTAAAAACTTGGTTTCATTATTTGCCCAAAGGCCACAAGACACTATTTTATGTGGCACTTAGTTACTTCGGCTCGTGGCGTTCACATAGAGCATAAGCAAAAAGATCGCTGTGAAGATAACTGCGGCTCACACAATAATATAGATTCGGAACGTGCGTTAAGCAGTAGACCCCCAAATTCCAATGTGCTATTATGCAGCAGAAATAGCACCCAAGAGGATAAAGGTGAAAAGGGAAGCAGAAGAGGAATGATTAAATGCCAAGGAAAGCTGTACTAGGGGCCATACAGTGTTGACGGTATTAAGGGATCACTTTACAAATAGCAGGACCCCAAGTAAGTTGATAAGAGACTATCAGTACCTACTATCCCATATTCTTATTGTCTCCTTTGCATACAATCTTTGGTGGTTTTTTTGCTTTTTGGAGGGCAGTTGGGGTTAAATGAAGTCTTGCCCAAGTCACACAGCTAGAAAATGTGTCAAGCATCTGAGGCCAGATTTGAAATCAGGTCCTTCTGACTCCAGGGCCGATTATTCACTGTGCCACCTAGCTGCTGCATATAGAATCTTTAAGAATAATGTTTATCAGGCGGCTAGGTGGCACCGTGAATAGAGCACGGCCCTGGAGTCAGGAGGACCTGAGTTTAAATCTGACCTCAGACACTTAACACTTACTAGCTGTGTCACCTTGGGCAAGTCACTTAACCCCAACTGCCCAGCCTCCACCCCTCCAAAAAGCAAAAACCATTCCTTAAGATTTGTTTGGCGCAGGGAACTAAGGGCTCAGAATGTTGATGTCAGCTCCTTACTGCCTGAGCACAAAGCAGCCACAAGGAGCTCCTGAGGCCATCTCTGATGCTTGGCTGTCAGGTCACAGTAGGTAAAAATTCAGTATGAAGTGTCCTCAATGTGGACCCTTGTTCCGTCAATACTGTTCTGCTGTCTCTTTTTGTTGACCGTTGAACGACTCACAAATGTCTCAATTTGTTCTGATATTGAACCTAAATGTCAGGCTCAGCCCAGAACAGTCCCCAGGAAGAGAACATGGAAGTAACCGGCAGGCTTCTGCAAATGGGTCCCTACATCAGGCCACATATTTATAGGACTTTGATTATTGTCAGATGACACACAAATCAGTAGGACATATGCTAGGCAAAGTTTACCACTGTGAAGGAAGATGTCTTGTGCCAGGTCCAAACGGAAGATAAGGTACCTCTATAAAAGACCTATGTAGGTTTCTTTACCTAGTATTTCCCTTTTCATCAATGATAAGGAACTTCACTTGGGATTATTCTAACTTCCCTCCAGAATTTTCTTGGGGGCATCCTCAGTATTCAGCACAGTACCTGGCACAGAGTAGGCACTTAATAAATACTTGTTGACTGACTTTGCAGTTCTAGTCTTTTTTCCTCATTTCTGAGACATACAGTGATTTAGCTGATATAGTTCTCTGAGGCTTCTCACAGTTTGTTAGCAATTGGATTTTCTTGGTTTGAGAAATATGAATTGTTTTCAATAGTTTTTTTTTATTTCCTTGAAATAGATCTGTCTTCTAAAAAATTTTCAAAGCTAACCTGCTTCTGAAATAGCCAATTCTTGCCTTTATAGAACATAAAGAATTTTGCTGGATGGTTCTAGGTTCATGGTTCATGCTTCCTAACTTTAAAAAAATGAAGCAATAAATCATATACATGGGTGAGATTAGAATTCCAATTTCTCTAGTCATCCTTTGTCCTCACCGAAAAGTCTTTTGATTCTGATTTCTTCCCTTCTGGCCCTTTGAATTATTTTTTTCTGGATCACTGCAGTATTGGAATTTAATCATGAGATTTCTAGGAATGTTAAAAATGTGTTCTTGTTTGTCACTGTCAACAGGATCTCTTTTTTCCTTTACACCAATCTATAATAAATATGTATAGTAAGGCAAATTCAACAACACAATGGTCCTATGTGAGAATGCATTTTTGGTTCTCCATAGCACCTTTCTCTCAAGGAAAGCTGTTTCATCAGAAATCATAATTGGTTGCTACTTTGGTCAGAGTTCCAAGGTCCTTCAGAGTTTCCCCCTTCATATTATTGTAGACACTTCATAAATTGTTTTCCTGATTCTGCTAACATCACTCTGTACTAATACATATGTCTCTATATTTCTCTGAGTCTGTCATATTTCTAATTTCTTTGATGCAACAAAAGCTCATCACATTCATATACTAAGGTTTGTTCAGTTATTCTGTAATTGCCGGACACCAATTTTGTTTCTAGTTCTTTGTTGCAACAAAATTTGATGCTACTATATATATTCTTTCACATGTGTCTTTTCCTCTTGTCTTTGACCATCTTGAGTTACATGTCTAATAGTTTTATCACTGGGTCAAAGGGGATGTACACTTTAATATATACTAAACTAGTATATTCTAGTGACTTTTTGAATGCAGTACCAAATTATTTTCCAGAAATTAAACAAATTCATAACTCTACCAAGAGTGCACTGTTGTGCCACTTTCCTCATATCCAATAATTACTATTTATCTCTTTTGTCATTTTTGGCAATCTGATGAGTGTTAGATAAAATTTACTAAAGGGCACAGAGGGACATTATTGTATACCAAAAGCTCTCACTAAACACATGTCAAACTGAATGTGCTGAATGCAAAAGAAGTCTTTAATAATTTTTTGAGTTCAGAAATGATGATTAAATTAATACTTATGGAAGATTTATCTGAAATAAATTAAAACCATTCAGTAGAACCAAAAGTTTTCTGTGGTCCCATGATTCATGAACAAAGAACAAAACCAATTATTTTGTGAAAAGAAACCTTAAGAGAAATTCTCAACAAAAAGGGTTTTAGCTGAATGGCCCCAACTATTTCAGAATGGCTTTTAGTCTCAATAGCGGAAAAGAAAGATAGAAAATGTTCCTGTTCTATGTCTAATTAGAAAGTTATTCATTTTAAGTAAGAACTTTTCAACTCTTAGTTTAATCACTTCTTACAGCATAGTAAAATCCCATTACATTAAAGTATCCCAATTTTTTCAGTCATCTCCCAACTGATGGGTATTTACTTTATTTCCAGTCTTCTGCTACCACAAAAAGTGCTGCTATGGATATTTTTGGTACATATTAGACTTTTCTGTTTCAGAACTCCTTAGGGTATATGCCTATAAGTAAGCATTTTAGTCATTTTATTAGAATAATTCAAAACTGCTTTCCAGGATGGTTGTGAAGAGGGTGAGAAAACTGGGTGTTTGAGGGACCCCAAAGAATCCTTGGAGGGTTCTAGTCTGGAAAGAATTCTCCAGACAAGCAATCTTTAAAGTCAGGATTGTAAAAGTTTATTGTTACACTTTATAGCGGGCAGGAGGTCTTAGGGAACCTGCAAACTTAAGAGGAGTCAGGGGTATAGATTATAAAGCCATAAAATTGTAAATCAGGTATCAATTATGCTAACCAGGTGGGTAAGGGTGGGATTAGGGAGGAGTTAAGGAGTGGTCAGTGCTTAAAGGGATATGCACTTTTCATATCTACTTCACAAGCATATTGCTCATAATTCACTGGGAAAAGCCCATGGGGAAGGGGCTACATGGAGGTGTGGTTTTAGGTCTGGACTTAAAACGTCAGTGGGTCAGCTAATGGTCAGTGCTGACCGAGAGGTGTCCAGTCTGTTACCTATCAATGTCCTGTTTGACAAGATGGATGTTGGGAAGCTAGGCTAATTGGGGATCCAGGATGTGCCTGATTAGAGAGGAATTAGCTTACTGATAGTGCATTGAGGGATTCATAGATGCAGCTGGCCACTAGAACAAGAGGGCTATACATTTTTCTATGCTGAAGGAATTGTTTATAGATGCTTTAGTGAAGGATTCATAGGTATATAGCTTGTTATTGTACCAAGCAGGGATAAAGCAGTTCATGAATTGTTGCTAGGCAGAGTGCTGGCCTAGGGAGGAGGCAGAGTTAAATGCTTTGAGGCTGGGGGAAGCATGATTTTACAACTTGATTTCACAAACTGATATTACAAACACAGGTACCCAAACACACGTGTGATTTTACAAACTGAAGTTACCACTGGACATTACAAACATAGGCACCCCAACACCCCATCAGTTGGACCAACTCATAACTCCACCAACACTAGTGTGCCAGAACTCCATCAATAGCATATATTAGTGTGCCTGTCTTTTTGTAATACCTCCAATATTAACTATTTCCATTTTTTTTATTTGTGCCAACTGCCAGGTTTAAAGAGAAACTTCAGAGTTGTTTTTAATTTGCATTACTCTTCTTTCACATGTTGGTTAATAATTTTCAATTCTTTTGAGTACAGTCTGTTAATATCCATTGACTACTTAACCATTAGGGAATTGGTTTTGGTCTTGGACATTTTTTAGTTCTCTTTATATCATGGATATCATAATCTGAGATATTTTCCCAATAGACAGCTTCCCTTCCCTAACCTAGCTGCATTGATTTTATTCATGCAAAATCTTTTCAATTTCATGTAACTGAAATAATCTATTTTGTCTTTTGTGAGTTCCTCTATTCCCTGACATAGCTGTGGAAGGTACTTGATCTCATTCTCCAATTTCTTGGGGTATTAAACCTTTAAATACTCAAGGCATAATCCATTTTGAAATTACTGTGATGTATGGTAAAGATGTTGATCTAAACCCAATTCTATCAAATTGCTTTCTAGTTTTCCCAGCAGTTCTTGTTAAATAAGGAGCTCTTTCCCAGGTAATTTATGTTTTCAGATGTACTAAACACTGGGCTATTGAATCTGATTCTTTTTTATTTAGTTTGTTGCACTGATTTACTTTTCTATTTTTTTAATGACTACCAGATTATTTTAATTATTGCTTTGCAACAAAAGCTGAGATCTAGTCACTCCTACTTTTTTATTCATTATTTTCCTTGACCTTCTAGTTCCTCCAAATGAAATTCATTATTATTTTGTCTAACTCTGGTAGTCTGATTGGTATTAACACTAAATTTGTAAATTAATTCAGCTACTCTGTTTTCATTGCACTGACACAGCCCAATCATGGGCAATGAGTATCTCCAGTTATTTGAGTCAACTTTATTTCCTTAAAGAGCAATTATAATGTATCTTATTACAAAACTCATTTGTACCTAGTTCAGTACATTGACTCCCTGGGATTTTAACATTTTGTAGTTGTTTTGAATGGAACTTCCCTTTCTAATATATCCTCCTGGATTTTATTTTTGCTGTAAATAAAAGCTATTGTTTTGTGGCTTTACTTTGTATCCTGATGCTTTACTGAAGCTATTGTCCCAATTATTTTGCCAGTTCTCTGGAGCAAATAGGGACAATTTTGTCTCTTCTTTTCCCATTTTTATATCTTTAATTTTATCTTATTTCTATTGCTAACATTTTGAGAATTATATCAAATAACAGCAAGGGAAGGGGTGCAGTGGGTGTCCTTGCTTTATTTTTCTATTTATTGGAATGTGGTAGTATTTTCTCATTGCAAGTAATGCTAGTTTTTAATCTCAGATCTATACTTAACACATTAAAATGGCCATTTTAATCCTATACATTTTTTAAGCCTGAGTGTTATATTATCAAAGGCTTTTCAATAATATCAACTAATATTATAATGTGTTTTTGCAAATTCCGGCTTTAACAGGATTATGCTAATTGTTTTCTTAATGCTGGCTTATCCCAGGTATAATATCCAATTTGGTCAGAGTGAATAATATTCATGGATATTTTTTGCTAGAATTTTATTTAAAATTTTTACCCCAAAATTCATTACTGATATTGTTCTACGGTTCTCTTTGTTTTAGCCTTCTCCATTTAGCTATTAGGACTATATGTCACAAAAGACGTTTGGTAGCGTTTTCTTTATTTTCAAGAATAATTTGTGTAGCATAGGTTTTAATTTTCTTTAAATGTTTTAATCTATAAGTTATTCTAGATAAGTGGTAGTTCCTTTAAGACTAGTTCAATTTTATTTCCTGAGAATAGATTATTTTAGCTCTCTATTTCAAGTTCTTTTAATTCAATTATTTTATATTTTTGTAGGTAATCCTCTATTTGTTTTAAATTCTTAGATTTGCTGGCCTATAACTGCCTGTAGTAAGAGTTGATAATTCTTTTTATGTCTTCTATTTATTGTAATTTCACCTTGTTCATTTTAAATTTTGATAATTTAATCTCCTTTTCTTTTTTGATCAGGGAGGCACAAACAAGTTTACAGGATGATTGAGTATTTTATTACCAAAATATACAACCACTTTCTCCCAAAAATTTGTTTTAAGCCTTTATGGTCAGTGGGTAAAGATAAAAAATAAGGATCTTTGGAGTAGAGAACTAGAGAACACTCATCACTTATCTGTATGTAACTATTCTCCCTTATCCTAGCTTCCATGCTGATGCCCTAAAAGTTTAGGGGAACATTTCCTTCACAGCTGTGAAATGATAAGGATTAATGATAAAAAGATACTGACCAAGAAACGACACCTTTATTTCTCTTTGACTATTTGCTTAGAAAGATCTGGTTTTTCAAATGGCCAGTTTTGGAAGATATAAGTACAGGTTGAGCCTATCTACCCAAATGTTCAAAAACTAGATGTTTTTCATGTCAGCATAGATGTTGCTTGCATCATTCATGTTTTGGTATTTTGGAGAATGTAATATAATTTTGGCCTCAGCTTCTTAGCCACTGGAAAGCAAAGTTTACTTTATACTTTGCTAAGCACTATGTTCCCTCTAGAGGGAAGTCCTTTAAGGCAAAAGGCCAAATGGGGAAAATCTTTGTGAATGTCATAGTGGACTTTCTGGGAGTGCAGAAACCTAAGAAACAAGAAAAGGTCTATGGGAGCCTTCCTTGTTTAGGTTACCTAAACTTTAGGATGACTGGTATTTCCGCTGCTGCTGCCCTGTTCTGAATCTGTATGCACACGCACACATATGTGTATGTGTTGTGTGTGCATACCTACATATAATACACACATATATGGACTATAAAAGCTTACTGAAGGCTAGACATGGGGCTACAGTGAGAAATTGAGGAAATTAAAGGTTATGGAGGTTGCCACATGAGTTTCCTAGAAGACAGCTATAAAATACTTCAAGAAAGTTTGATCTCAGACTGTGAAACATTGGCAGAGCTCTCTTTGACTCACATTTCTTGCATATCAAATGCGAGCTGGTTCCCTGAAGTTGCAAAGGACTAAGCACTACAAATTGATAGGGGCTTTACTTGAGGCTACCTTGCATGGCAATCACTCAATAAGCCATTTATCAAATACTTAAGAGGTGCTAAGTACTGGGGATACAAAACTCCCCTTTGGGCTAAAAAGGGGCCCCAGAGTTAGTTTTACCTTACCCCACTCTTAGAGTAAGTATGCCCTGTGTGTGGGTCAGAAACCCCACTTACTCAATTAAAGGAAATACAGAAGAGCGCTTGCGGTGAACAGGGATATTTATTTTTAAATTCCCGGGAAGCCGGGAGGGAGCCTCCCTCACAAGTGCATGACCGTAGAAAGAGAGAGAGAGAAAGAGAGCCCCTCCAGGTGCCCTCTTTTTAATAACCTTGAGTGTCATAAAAAGTACATTCTTCCGTTGTCTCTAACTTGTATTGGGTGAGAGTGGGGGTACAAACTCAGTGTGGGAAAGACCAGGGCGTCCCTGACTTCTCATTGGAGGAGGGGCGGGGTCCCGTTTCAGGGCAAATTCAAACAAAGAGAATTCAGCTCTGTCTGTCCCGCTGTGCGCACAATCTTACGTAGGGAGGCAACTCACGGGCCTCATTGATTCGCCCTCACCCTGTTCCCAAACAAAAGTTCCGGTCTGCACTCCAATATAGCCTGTGGGGAGTCTTCACTTAAGAGCTCTCCCCATTCACCCGGGATTAGGAAAAGCTTTCTCTAAGAGGCAACACATGAAGTTAGGGGATTCTAGGAGGTGGAGGTAAAGAGGCAGAGAATACCACTTACACCAGCAGTTTTCAACTTGTGGGTCGCGACCCCTTTGGGGGTCCAACGACCCTTTCACAGGGGTCACAGGGATCGCCTAAGACTATCGGAAAACACATATTTCCGATATATCCCTCTCCAGTTGAGTACGCCCACATGCAGATACGCCCAGAAACAAGGGTCTCAGCATTAGGAAGGTTGAGAACCACAGACCTACACAAAGGCAGAAGTGGGGAGATGGAATGCCAAGCTAGAGGATCTAAAAGAATGCCAATTTAGCCGAAAAGTACAACGTGTGAAGGAGAATCTAATGGGAAATAAGCCTGGAGAGGTAGGCCAGAGTCAGATTGTAAAGGACTTTAAAAGTCAAATTGAAGAGTTTGTATTTTATCCTAGAGAACTCAGGAAGCCCTTGAAGGTTTTTTTGTTTTATTTTGCTTTAGGTGATCAGGGTTAAGTGACTTGCCCAGGGTCACACAGCTAGTGCCTGAGGCTGCATTTGAATTTAGGTCCTCCTTACTCCAGGCCCAGCACTCTATCCACTTCACCACCTAGTTGCCCCACCCACATAGTCAGCCTTGTACTTTCGGAAGATTACTCTGGCTACAATGCGTCAGCTGGATTGGAAGAGTCAAAAATTGAAAGTGGAAAGACCAACTAGGAGGTTGTTATAAGACTTCAGAGGATTCTTAGGGAGGTGGATAGGGATGAAGACTGGAGAAAAGGAAATCACATTTAGCAGTTAAAAGATTGTTGGTGTCCATACTCTTGAACTCAGATTCTACTACTAGGCATATATCCAGGGATATAAAAGAGAAAGGAAGGTCCTATACACACCAAATTATTCAGAGCAGCACTTTTTGTGGTAGAAGTGAATTGGAAACAAAGTATATGTCTGTCAATTGAGGAATGAACTGTGGTACATCGATGTAAAAGATATTACTGCTTCATAAGAAATAAGGAATGTGAAGAATTCAGAGAAACAAAGTAAGAACTGAGAGGCATGGTGAATAGAGGGCAGTCTCAGAGCCAGGGAGATCTGGATTTAAGTCTTAACTCTGAACGGCTTTGTGGCCCAGACAAGTCACTTAAACCTCTCAATGCTTTAGGCACAGAGACTCTAAGACTGTAAGTTGCAAAGAAAGTTTCCCTGCAGGGAGTTCCCTACACCAATGAAATTAAAGGTGCAGTCCCTAGACTATTTGAACTGACACAGAGTGAAATGAGCAGAACCAGGAAAATAACCAACACGAATGACTAAAATAATGAACAAAGAGAACAAAAAATAGAACAAAAAGCCCACAACTGAACACTGGATAAGTACAATGACCAAGAAACTTGGCCACTGAAAAAAGCTGGAAAAAAAAATGTGCCACCCCTCCCTTTGCTAGAAAGGTCATATTTATAAATTAAGTTGACACAAAAATAAAAGGTTAATAATTAAAAGCTTAAAAAATTCAAAACCTCAGTTTTCTATTTTTTACAAAGATGTTCTGTCAGGTTTAAAATTTCATTTCTGCTGGTCTGGACCTGTGAAAATATAGATACGTAGCTTTCAACAACTGACTACTGTGCTCAATGTACTTGAATAAGAAGAGGACCTTATATTTGTCCCAAGAATTTCTTGGCAAAGAATCCTCTAGTTAAAAAAAGAAAGTAAGTGAAAGGTAAAGAGGTAAAAGGTAAAGGAATGAAATGTCAAAACAGAAAATTTTGCAAGACTGGAAACTTCCAACATTCTCAAAGGTGGTAAATATATAAAAAAAAAAAAAGAGAGAGATGGGGTTCTGATTAAAGCCTTTTCGCAGCATTTTACAAGAAATTCTCAAGTTTTTTTTTTAATAGATTCAAATCTACCAAAAAAAAAATGTTTTAACATCTGCCCCTTTCTCAGAAGAGGCTCTACCAAAAAAAAAAAAATGTCAGAGCCAGAAATCTTTGGAATTCAAATGCTATTGGAATCTCGACAAGGACAGGTTGTCTGGCTATTTTTTGTGTAAAAAATGGGACTTTTGTCATATTTCTAGAAAAACAGGTACCACATACACTAGTTTTTTTAAAGCAGAAAAAAGGTTCTAGTATACCCTGAAAGGATATATTTCTCTAGGCTTTTACACTGGACTGTCTGTTTTGCCCATAAGCATGGGCAGAGTCCTAGGCTTATTCAGAATTTATAGCAGGTAGTTCTGCAATCCTCTAGGCCAGGAGTGCCACCTTTTCTGTGTTTTGGAACTCTCTGTCCATGGTGATCCCCATGGACAGACCTCTTTGGCAGCCTGAGTGACACCTAATGATGGACCCCTTCTCAAAACAAGGTTTAAAAAAATACATACACACACACAATTAACAAAGGATATCAAATATATTGAAATATGATTATCAAAATATTTTTAAAACATTCACACATCACAGGTTAAGAATCCTAACTAATTCAACTCACTGGTTTTATGGAGGAAAAAACTGAGGCCAAGATTAGGTTTTGTGACTTGGCTTAAGTTCACATTAAGTAATAACTAGTTGGGCCAGGATTTGAATCCAAGTCTTTTTATTCTAAGCCTAGTGCTCTTTACACTATGTCATACTGCTCTCTTTTACCTCCTATCAACTATCCCAACATTATATCTTCTCTAAGGATCCCAAAGTGCTTTGGAGAGAACACCACTAGCACTGATTTAAGGAGGAGGCTTGCTGAAGAGCTCCAAAATCATGCCACCGCTAAAGAATATTTTAAGAGTTTGAAATTCTGGGAAGAAGCTTGTGGTGGGCGAGAAATACTGGATTTGCCATGAAAAATCTGGGCTCAAATCTCATTTATGCTATTTGTCATCCGTGACACCCACAATTATTGAAATTTTCTCTGAGGTGGTTTACTCCTCTGCAAAATGGACAGTTACTTTAAGGGGTATACTGGACCCAGCTTACAACTACTACCAACCAGAGCTTGATTTACTGTGTTTTGATTGTCTAGACTCAGGAAAGAGATGGAGAAAAGGCTGTGAAATATTTACCAGTATGCCCCAGGAGAATATTACTAATGTACTTTTTGTGATCATTAAGCCGACAAAACTTTGGAAGATATCCAGTAGAAATATATATGTATATGTCTGTGTGTGTATGTGTATATGTATATGTGTGTGTGTGTTCTACTAGAAAACTTTTTTTAAATTTGTGTTCTGCTTTATAGATCAGTCCCTTGTTGCATTCATTTCATAAGGAATAGTCTATCTAAAATGGTAAAAGGATATGAACAGGCAGTTTTCAGAGGAAGGAATTAAGGCTACCTATAGTCATATGAAAAAATGCTCTAAATCACTACTGAATAGAGAAATGCAAATCAAAACAACCCTGAGGTACCACATCATGCCTATCAGATTGGTTAACATGACAAAACAGGAGAATGATAAATATTAGAGAAGATGTGGGAAAACTGGAACTAATGCATTGTTGGAGTTGTGAAATGATCCAATCATTCTGGAGAGCAATTTGTTGAGTGACTGACTTCCCAAAGTCACATAAATAGGAGACAATAGAAGTCTTCAGCGTCTAACTCTTATGTGCTTTTTGCTATACTAAACTGTTCCTGAAAGCTTATTTTAAAGCTTTGCTTTAAATTTGCTTATTTTAAAGAAAATATATGTTTAATTTCAATACTTCAATAATAATTTCAAAAATTCTATGGTTCTTTGATTCTAGCAATCAAATAACTCCCTCTCTTGGTGCAGATTGCAACCTATATATGCATGATCACTTCCAATGTCATCACTCCAACTCAAGATTCCTGTCTCCAAAGTAACAAATGAATTTTAATTTGCCAAATCTGTTTCTTTTTCTAAATCCTCATCCTTCTTGATTTCTCAGCAACACTTGATACTGTTATCACTCTTTTTTCTCTCTTGGCTCAACTCCTACTAGGACAATTCTTCCTCTGCCTCACCTGCTGGGTCCTTATCTAGAATACACCTTCTCCTCTGGGTATGTGTCCAAAGCTCTAAACTGGTCCTCTTTTCTCTGCATACCCTCTTGTGGTAAGCTCCACGGTTCTCATGGCTTCCATCATCACTTCTATAACTGGTAGATGACTTTCAGCTCTCTTTATTATCCAGCCCTATTTTCTATCTTGAGCTCTAGTCCTAAATCTCCAACTGCCTACTATATAGCTCCAACTGAGCGCTCCTCTGGTCTCTCAAACTCAACATGTCCAAAACAAAATTCATTATCTTATATCCCTAAATCCACTCCTTTTATGAAATTCTCCTCTCACATTAGAACACGAGCTCCTACAGGGCAGGGACAGCTTTTACTTTTCTATTTATAACCATAACATTGAGACCAATGTTTGGTACACTGTAAGTACTTAATAGATGCTTTTCCATTCATTCATTCATTTTACTGATAAGAAAAAAGACTCAGGAAGGTGAAAAGACTTACCCAGTCACACAATTATTATATGTCTGAGGCAAAGTTCTAATCCAGGTCTTTCCTAATTCTAATCATAGAACCCTCTCTTCTTCATCCCATTGTCCCTCCCCCATCCAAAAAGCAAGCATGCCCTGAAGTCACAAAACAAAGTTGCTTCAAGTTTCTTTCAGACTGCTTCTGAACCAACATTTGGATATAATCAGGAACAGATGCTAACAGGACTAGAGAGACAAGTATAACAGCCTGTATGCAGGGGGTGATCATGATATGATCACCTGGCATGAAAGCTAACTCTCCTTCTCAAGGAGCCCATAAAGACGCTTTCCAGATCCCCTAACTGCTGGTGCTCACTCTCCCAAACCACTTATATTCAACTACTTTGTATAAGTTTGTACTGATTCACTTTACATTTATGTTGCATATATTTTTCACAGGTACAGTACTTGTCAACTCCCTCGTTAGATCTAAGCTCTTATGAGCGATAATTGTTTCATTCTTTGTACTAATTTCCTGGTGCTCAATAAATATCTGTTGAATGATTAATCTCCCCATTCTCCTTTTTTTGAGATCTAAGAGGGAGAAGGATCATTCTTTCCTAAAAATTAAGGATATCATCCTTCTCCCTTCTCATGAAGCCTCCAAAAAGGCTGCACACAAAGAAAGTCCTCAGTAAAAACTTGCTAATTATAGTATTTTATGCTCTTTACACTATAAATTTCTTAACAACAGGGATGTGTTGGCTGTGTATCACACAGTGTCACAAATAATACGAGCCACAGGATTCAATAATACTATTAAAATATGTAGAGAAGTTTGACTGGAAGTTTAGCAAAGCTGGTGGAGCGACAGGAAGAAATACAGCATTCCCTCTCCTCACAACTACTCCAAAAAGTTCTAGAAAATGTACCAGACTAAATCATGGCAAAAAAAGAAAGAAATCTAAAGAAAACTAAAAAAATCCAAGAAAAGAAAATCCTTAGTCATCTTTCCAGCCAAGGTCAGCACAGGGAAAAAGAAAGAGATCAATACATTGGGAACGAGGTCTAGCCAATAAGGCAAAGGGTGGAACAAAGATTATGAGCCAGAGAAAGAAGTCCCAGGTCCAGAGGAAAAGGGCCTAAGTTTATGGAGAGTATCCGAACAAGTGTCAATTGGCAGCTGGTACATATAGTACATATTTGACCCAGTTTCTGAGTCAAAGATCCAGCTGACTCATGGGACCTCAGTTTAGTTTCAGGCTGAGGAGAAGTCATGGACTCCAGACTTTGTACTAAGCAAGCGGCAGCTTCCAGCTCAGTCTAAAGCCTATAAGAGAACAGCCAGGGAAGAAACCTCAGACCAAAGGGAAGCCTTTGTTCTGTCACTCTGACCCAGCAGTGCTTTCCAGACGACTGATAGTGGGTTATACCTGGCACCAGTCTTCTGAAACTTCAAATGGAACAAGTCCACAGGCCCATTGCTCAGACCAAGGAACAGTGATGAGATTTTGATCAGACTCTGGGTGCACTGAAAGCTTTCAGGTTCCCAGCCTGAGCTGCCCTGAGATCCCGTTAATAACACAGTAATCAATAGGCCAAGAAAGCAGCAAAAGGACCCAGCCCAGCCATTACTAGCAGAGAATGACCATCACATAAAGTCTGAAGTCAGGAAGGCTGGAATAACAAGCAAAAAAAAAAACGATACTATCATAAAAAAACTATTACTGTGACAGGGACACTCAAGACACAAATCCAGAGGAAGAAAATGACTGCAAAACATTTATAAGCAAAGAAACACAGCTTGCACACAAATTCAGCTATAATTCTTCAAAGAGATGAAGAGTTAAAAAAGAGAAATAAAAATGTCTTTGTAAATTAAATGAGGGCATTTGAAGAAAAAAATTAGAAAAGAAATGAGAACTATGGAAGAAAGAATTGGGAAGTGAATTAAGTTTGGCATAAGAGGTAACGTAACCATGGGCTAACTGTGAACATCAGAATGAAACAGAAGCTAGTTACTCCATGAGACAGGAAATACTAAAACAATCAAAAAACTAAAAAAAAAGAAGAAAATCTAAGTTACTTCATAGCAAAAACCAATGACCTGGCAAACAGATATAGGAAAACAGAATCTAACAATCATTGAGCTACCTAAAAGCTATGGCCAAAAAAGGAGCCTTCATATTATATTTGAAGAAATCATGAAAGAAAACTGCCTAGATCTCTTAGAACCAGAGAGTAGAGTAGAAATAAAAACAATCTAAAGTAACATCTTGAAAGTCCAAAATGAAAATTCCTAGGAATATTGTGGCCAAAATCTAGAGCTTCCAGATTAAAGAAAAAAAATTACAACTAGTCAGAGTGTATGTGTGTGTCACAGAATTGGAAACTGAGAGGGTTGCCCATCAAATGGGGAACAGCTGAACAAATTATAGTATATAAATGTAAAGGAATAATATTCTGCTACAAGCAATGTCGAAGGGGATAGTTTCTGAGAAATTTGGTAAGACTTGTATATGAAACGAGCAGAACCAGGAGAATAATTTATACCATAACATTTTATACAATTTTTACAATGCAAGGATAAACAACTTTGAAAGATTTAGCAACACAGCTCAGAGTAATAACCAAGCATGATTCCAGAAAACTCATGATCAAACTTGCTATCTATCTCCTAACTGAGAAGTGAAGGGCTTGGCAGAGAATGAAACCTTGTTTTTTTGGTGGGGGGGAGGGAGGAGGCACAAGGCCAATATGGGAAATTGTTTTGCTTAAGTAGACATGTTCATAACAGAAGTTTGGTTTTTCTTTCTCAATGAGGTTGGAGGAGATATTAAAAGGGAGAGAATGTAGATTTTGGCCAATTGAAAAAATGAAATTTAATTAAAAAAAGAAATCTGACAAATTAATTTGTATTGTAAAAACTATACTTTAGTGGCAAATAAATATACATTTACACGAAAAAGATCATTAGGCACTAATTTATAGCCTAAATTCAAAAGGTAGTGAAAAAAGAACTAGGAGATTTGGTTCGAGAGGGGTATTTTACTCACAAGTCTTCAGTTACCCATATAGTATTATCTTGGGATGAGTTATCTGACCTCTCTAGGCCTCATTTTCCTCAGGTGCAAAAAACTGAGGGACTGGACAAGATGATCTCTAATGTCCTTTTACAACTTTAACAGTATAATATAGATGTATAACATAGATTACTGAAAATACCAGAAATTAGTGTACTGTTTTCCTGACAATCTTTTTTAGACTCAATTAGGTAAGGTGAAAAAAAGACTGGACTACAGAAGAGCAATACCTTTTAAAGGAAAAGCCTAAGGGGAAAGAAAACAAAAAAGGAACAGAGAGGTAATTTAGAAGAGAACAAAGTTCCCAAATGGAATTACCAAGAGTTTGATCCAAATCCACTAGAATTCGGTGGTTACTAAATGGTCTTCTGGATGTTGCTGGGAAGCCTATAGAACTTGGCATTTTTTCCAGTCTGTGTTGAGTAGCACAGAAAAGAAAGGTTCCTGTAAATATAGAAGCACATTTTCCCCATTACTTTTTTCTGCAGGGTTACCACATCTCCTATGAGTTTGCTATCCACTAGGGAAGGCCAGGATTCTTCTTCCCCGAGAGCATTTGGTGTTTTACAAGGTTCTTAAGAGGCTAAGCTCCAGACCCCGAACCTTTGAAGGCGAATGACATTTTTATGACTTCTCCAAAGGTCTAGGGCACTTAAAGGAAAAAAATGAGAACCACTTATTTACCGAATGGACAAAACTCCATTTCCTCTTATCTTATTGTGCTTGACACTGGCTCCTGGGGCCTTTGGTGGGGAAGGAGGTAACTGGCTATCTATGTGGGGAGACCACTGGGCAGGGAGTGAAAGATAGGTGGGCACCAGGTAATTGAGGGTGCAGAGGAACATCTGGCAAGAATGGGGCCCTGTAAGGCTGGAGCAGCCCCGAACAATTGGTCCGCACGACATTAACCAGAGCCTACTGCCCATCCCCCCGCCCGCCGCGGGCATCAGCGACCAGGGACCAAGCCGTTCCCAAAAGAACTGACTGGCTGGCCAGCTGTGCTCTCTGCCCCCGTCGGTTCCCGTCCGATTCGGTCCGGCCCCTGTCCTCGGCTGACCCAGCCCCGCCCGGCTCCCCGCTAGAGGTCGGTGGCGGGGAGAGTCTGACCTGAGCGAAAGAGCCCGGAGCCCGGGCTGCTGAGCCCCACCTTCAGCGCCGATACCACCCTGAGCGCCATCTTTGGCCAGACAAGGTGCCAGAGCTCCAAACCCAGGAGAAAAAGAGCAAGACCCGGGAGGGCGGAGGCGGGGCGGGGCTGGGACACGCCCCTACCCCGCCTCAGGGCACCCTTGCGGGCGCAGGGCCCAACGGCCGCGGGTATGCCCCCTCCCCCCCACCGCTGTTCAGCCGCTAGCTGCGAGGGCTCTGCGTCCGCTCGGGAGCCCCCTTCTATTTTCGGGAATCCTCCGAGGCAGCTCCCCTTCCTCTCCGCCCCTGGTTGGACCCTCCCAGTGGCCATTCAGGGCTCTCGCCCACCCTTCCCGCCAAGTCCACCCTCTAGGCGCGCTGGCTCTCCGCCCATCCGCGAGATGCCTGCAAAGGCTGAATCACTCCGCGGGCCACCTCCCTTTCGGATCAAGTCCTGTGCCCACAGGAGCCTTTCTCCGCTGATGTGCTGAGGGACTGGGGAGGCGTTAATGTGCCCCGTCTGCTAGACGGCCCCTCTGCAGTGAGCCCCACTTCTTTAGACCAGGGCTGGGCTGGAGGCTGGCGCAGGGCAGGCTTCGCCTAATTGTAGTTTTCTGGGCTTAGGATGGTTATGGTCAAGAAATAGTTAAGAAATATTTTCTGAAATTAGTAATCAGCCTAGTGAAACTCTATGAACCTGGGAAGCCTCCCTAGAGTGATTTATCTTTACCTGGGAGGCCGGCTTAGGGTAATCTATCTTTTCCTTGCTCAGTCGTCCTTCCCTGTGCCCCTCCGCTTACCTTGCAGACCCCCTCCGCTCACCCCCTGCCCTTTCCTTAGTAACCACTTGTTTGTATCTATATGACAACCTGCTTAGTAACAAATTGTGTTAGTTAGATAGGTAAACCTAATGAAATGTATAAAAGGTTTCTCGTCCCTGAGTTCTGGGCTGCTCCCCCTTTAATTGGCATGGAGTAGCCCTAGCTGATAAATTAAAGCTTCTTAAAACTTTTTAATTGGGACTCTGTGGTCACTTTGTTAAGACTCGTCAAGTCATGTCATTTCACTACATATAAACTTATGTGATCCTCCCACTGTGCTATCACTATCCCCATTTTATTGATGGCAAAATTGAGTCTCAGAGCTTAAGTGACCTAAAGTCCCACACTCTGTCTGAGGCAGAATATGAATGAAGGTTTTTCCAATTCCAAGTCCCAGGTTGTGCCACTTAGCTTTCTCTGGGCTAATGAAACAATACATTATCATTATTAAATATATAAACAGCCAAATGGCAAAACATATAAATACACTTAGGGGGAAGGCTAACAGATCACAAAAGCAAAGGGAGATATAAAGTTTGGCTAGGACCCTGCCCTCATGAGGCTTGCAATCTAGCCGGGTTGACCATAACCAAAATGTTTTGCAGAGCGCGCTTTGCAGATGCTACGTCATCCTGAAATGGTTCGATTTGGAGCTTGATAGCCCTTGGTTCCTATCAATTTCAATGGTAGCAGCACACAGGTTAACATAGGGTGATTTAACAAGATCATAGGAAGGGGAGAGGACACAAACTGCCTGCACGTCCCCCAGTGTTATTTTTGTTGGGGGATGCCAATTGCAGGTCTGAGCAGAGACACACACAGAGATTTTTACAGACTGAAGTTACAACGTCACAAACAAAGTTACAAAGGCACTCTAACACTTGGGAACCTGACCCAGTTTGGGTCACCTCTCTTATTTGTCTGTTGGAGATGGGACAGTGACTCAGGATTGGATTTTGGGGGTGCAGGGAGGTTTTGCTACTCATGGGCAAACAAAGTTGGTTGATTGAATGGCCTGGGATAGTTCCCCTGCCCACATTCC
>CM053583.1:319283226-319298467 GCA_028627135.1 Pseudochirops cupreus | reverse complement strand
CCTTGCTAAGGGTCCTCCTTTGCTCAAAGTCAAGAATTGTGAATTAAAGTCCTAAGATTTTTTTGTTCCCCAGCCACAGGGCTGCCTGGTGAGAGAAATGGTTCCCCAGGTAAACCAGTGAGCTGCAAGGAGCACCTCCCTACTCCCCCTGTATATACTCAGGGTGGAAATACATTTTCCATACCAGTAGGACTTTTCAGATAAAGAGCTTTTCAGAATTCTTGTTTGTTCATTTATCTTTGGAATGAGTGTTGCAGAGAATGGAAATGGGGAAGAGAAAGGGAGATAATGATGGCTTCACAATACTCATTTCTTGCAAGATTATAAATGCTTCTGTTAACTCATGCTCAAAGAGCTTCACTTTCCAAAGCCTGTTTTCTCCTGGAACAGTTATGTATTCTTCATAGCTATTTCCAAATCTTACTCGCGTGGGTGCCAAAGGTTGACATTTCAGGAGCAATATCCACACTTTCAGATAGGCGTCTGCTAATTGTATAGAAAATTCCTTCCTTGCTCTAGATATTTTTAGTTTAAATCATCATACATGAGGTTGTCTTTCTAATCCTGCAGGGAGCATAATGAGGTTCCTAAATGGAGCATAATTTTGGAGGGATAGAAAGGAAGGAGCTAAACCTATGTGGACACTTCTTCCATCTGCTATGCAGGAAAACGGCTTTGGGACTCTTAGAGGTAAAATGACTTGTCCATGACCACAGAGTCACTGTGTATCGCTTAAGGACCCCAAGTCTTCCAGACTCTCTTGGAGATGTAGTACCAACTTATTTGTGAAGTTCGTCAGAAAAAGTATGTTTTGAGGCAGCGAGGTGGCCAAGTGAATAGAGCAACAACCCTGGAGTCAGGAGGACCTGAGTTCAAATCTGCCCTTAGAAGGCTAGCCATGTGACCTTGGACAAGTCATTTAACCCCAATTGCCTTGCCTTCCCTCTTCAAAAAAAAGGTATGTTTTTAGAAAAATCTAATGAAATCATAAATGGAAAAGGACTATAAGCATGCGAGGCACAATTGTTTAGGAGTGAGCCCCTTAACTTCAGGACCTGAGTTTCTTTAAAAATCTGATGGAAAGAATGATCCCTCTGCTATGTAACTCGCATAGCTTTTATGACAAGTGAAACCATGAATGTGAAAAGCAGCAAAGCACAAAATGTAAGATTTGTTGTTTAAAAACTGACCTAGGAGTGACCAAGTAGTGAAGATATCTTGGGCCTCTCCTGGCCCAGTGGAAAGCCAAATGTTTAATATCTGTGAGTAGTATTTTGTGGACAGAATGCCAGTTAAAAGGGACATCTTACTGTTTTTCAAATAGACAAGTGGTCAGAAAGTTATTTTTCTCTAAAGTGGGCTTTTACTGAATATTGAGAATAAAGACTCTTACCAGGTAAACTGCAGAAGAGCTACCTGCTGTCCTGGCCTACTAAATGATGACCAAAATGTGTTAACTAGTAACCCAGAGCCCAAAATGCAAAAAAAGGGTGGTGGCAGCAGCCTATTCTCTGTCTCCTGCTGGGGAATAAAATCAAGGATGTGAAGAGCCATTGCAGAATATGGGCCACAGAATATAAAACTAGAAAAGAAATTCATTCTGTTCATGCATCCAAAATCAGACTTGTTGATCTCCCACAGGGACTGTATCTGGACTTTGCCATTTGAATTTAATTATCTTGTCCATGATTTTTGCTAGTTGTCAAGATCCATAGAAAACCCCTGAAGAATTTTGTGTTTGAAGCGGAGACTGAATTCCACATCTGTTAGACTGAGTGAAAGTTCCGAGCAGAAAGCATTTGGTGGTGTTAAGGAAAGGGAAAGGGATTGGCCTGTCATTGGAGCTGGGAATATGTGCTTCAAAGCTGCTAGAACTGTTTCAGGACCCAGGGATTGAACCAGTTTAAAATGTCCTGAAAATCTTCAATCTTGAAAAAGAAAAATATCTGTGGCACCTGCCTCCTCCCCTTCCTCAAGAGTCCAGGAATGCTCTCCCACCTTGGTGTCCTGTGGGGCTGTTTGTTGCATGTGGCAAAAGAGGCTGAAGAATAGCATCCAAGACAGTCCTTAGGGAACATCAGTGAGTTTTCAGAGTCACTTCTACAGGGAAATGATCACTAATGGCTAAAGCCTGGAAGGAGAGAAGAAGAGAGTCAGAGCATTCTTTGATCTTCAGCCTTTTTTTTAAAAAAAATTCTTTTCAACCCTCATTTATCCACTTGGATGGTTTTCCAGGCAAGGATAAAAAAGATTGAGTGATTTACCTTTAGCCTTTAGTCCTTCCCAAAGCCCTCCAGCCAAGAGGTAATAATGAGGTGAGTGTTCTCTTTACACCAGAGGGAATGTTCCCTATGGGAGAAAGGAGTCCTCACCCCAGAGAGCAGTTGATTTGTTTTTTTTTCCTCTAGTACTCTAAACAATTATTGATTAATGAAAATTACTTACATTGATCCATCTATACCCCGCCCCATCTTCCTTGTGGTGAACATTTGCAAAATGAATGCTGAAACCGTGATTTAGGCAAGGGCATAGGTCTCAATTTTGGCCAGGATCAGAAGATTAGTCTGTGGCCAGGAAATAGAATTTTTCAGCATATAATGGCCCAACAGGCTTTTTGGATTCCTCCCTTAATATATGCCCTTACTTTCTAAATACTGTTTCCCAGGAAGTCAGAGTCACAGGGAAAGGGCAAAACCACAGAGGAGGGCTTGAGGTAGGAGAGAATTCGTGTGTGTGCCATCACTCTACCACCACCAAGCCTTGCACATGAGTGGTTTGCAGTCAAGGCAGACAGTAGAGAAACTGCCTTCAGAGATTAAGCTGAGATGGAAGCAGGAGGATGACCAAGTAAGGTCTCCACCAACTCTATAAATGCTATTGGAATTTGGCCAGATGGGAAGGTTTTGAGGAGAAATGTTTAGATAGCCCAGATCCTCAGACACTTGACAAAATTACCTCTGATTATATGAAGACATTTCTAAGAGGCAGAGGATAGGATCCTCCTTTTAAAAGTGAGTAGTAGTAGAAAAACAAGTTTCTTTCCTGCACTTACTGCAGTCTGATCCAGGCTGAAGGACTCCTGGAAGTTGTTCACTGTAGCTGAGTTGGGTGCAATGCATTTTCTCAGCCGAGAGCCACAGACCACAATCCTGTACACAGATGGGACAGTGATGACCCAGCCCCCTCCCCAAGGGCCTGCTTCTCCCTTCTGCCCCAGAGAGAACACTAAAGCAGGAAGGGACCCTTCCCCAGGCACTACCTGCCCACCTGCCGGTCTCCCACCTTCTCCCAGTGGACTGGCTCCTCTCACCTGTCGTAAGCACAGTCAGAATTCCCCACGGTGGTGTCAGTATCATCAGATATAAGCCATTTAAAAATCTCGCTAGTTCGAAGCCTGATATTGGCCCAATCATGCTGCTTGACATAGTTACAGTCTGCATTGAAGTCCCCTAGGAAAAGGATGTCCTACAAAAAGATCAGCAGTAATAAAGAGGGTGTGTGGGTGGCCCTGGCACTGGTTCAGAGAAAACATTACCTATTCCCAAGGTAGAAACGGATTTCCCAGGACTCCCTACTTCCTCCTCACCTCCTTCCTTCCTTGACCCCTCTGCACAGGCTGTCTTATGAGGAAGTAGTACGGAAGACAAAGTAGATGAGGGGGAGTGAAGGTGAGAATAGGGAAGGAGGTAAGGGAGAGGTTGGGAGTGAGTGCAAATGGGTAGCTAGGTGAGGTCAGTCTTACATCAGTCCCCCACTTGGCAATCACATGCAAGTAGACATCATACAGGGCATCAATCTCTGCCACAGCGTTGTGTGGGGCTGAATGCAGGGGCACTAGGACAAATTCCTTCACGGCTGTAGGGGCAGTACAGGGGAGATGGGAGTTAATACAGAGAGTTGAAACAGGGTAGAATGTGGTCAGCATGTGTTAGACTGGCCCCACCTGTGTTTGGAGATGAAAACTTGACAATGAAGGGTTCTCTGCTGAAAACATCTTCAGGGTCTGGGTAACAGTAACTATCCAACACAGAAAGCGTCTCTGTCCTGGGGGAGGTGAAGTAGGGGAAGAAACCTCAGTGATCAGGGTAGTTCTCCTTCCCCTCTTCCTCCTCCCTCATTTCTCCAGTCTTTTGACACCTTACTTTCCTTGATCCTCACCCACATACTCTGAAATCCCATGACACTGGCCTCCTAGCTGTTCCTAAAACTAGACACCCCATTTCCAGACTCCAGACATTTTCCTTGACTGACTCCCATGCCTGGAATACTCTCCATCGTCGTATCCACTTCCTGGCTTCTCTGACTTCCTACAAGTCCCAGCTAAAATTTCATTATCCCTAAGAAGCCTTTCCCAATGCCCCTTAAATGTTTGTGCCTTCCCTCTGAGATTATCTCCAATTTATCCTGTATATTTCTTTTCTACATAGTTGTTTATCACGTTGTTCACCCAGGGAGGAGGGACTACCTTTTGCTTTTCTTGGTGTCTCCAGTGCCTAGCAATGCCCATAGGCACCTTAATAAATGCCTATTGACTGGCTGACTGAACATCCTGGCTGAAGCCCCCTTTTTGGTCCTTAAGTCGCCCCTCTGAACTTGTTCTGCTCCATCCCCACCGCCTGACCAGTCCTTTGACTTTCTCCTGGATCCGAGGCCCGGCTGTGGAACCCTATCCTACCCCATTCCATCCCTTTAGTGCCCTCGAACCTGTAGACAAACAGATACATCTCTTTGTAATTGTCACGTCCAAGTGGCTCGCTGGTCACGTAGCTGTAAGTGTACTCGGATATACTGGGAATAGGCAAGAAGGGGAGAGGGGGGTGGGAGTCACACCCTCACACACACCCAGGTGGTAGGCAAAGATTCAGAGGCTCCGGGAGCCTCCCTCATACAAGTGCCCCCCCTCTCCCCCGCCCGAGCTCATCTGGGACCGAGGAAGTTACGTGCTAAAGAGCCCCCAGGCCTTGGGCAATCACTTACCGCCCCTGCCCCCGCCCCTGGAGTCCCCTTCTCTTGGGCAACCAGGCAACCTTTTCTTGTTCGACCCGAAGCCCCAGCGCCGACCTCCGCCCCCGTGGCACCAAGCACCATTCCGAAGCCAATGACTCATGCCACCCAGGAATAGATTGAAGGTAAGGGTTGGGGGGGCGTGAAGGCCCTGGCTCGGCCTCCCCCCCCCCGTTCCCGCGCTGCGACCCAGAGGACTCTGAGAGACAGACGTGGGGAACTTAGCTTCAATGCTGCCGTTTCCGAACTACCCTCTACTGGGGTCGGACTCTCTCAGGACCGTGGAGAGCTCGAGTCTCTAGGCTCTATCAATCTCTCTGTCTCTCTGTCTCTCTCTCTCTGTCTCTCTCTGTCTCTCTCTCACACACACACACACACACACACACACACACACACACACACTCACTCACTCACTCACTCACTCACTCTCTCTCTCTCTCTCTCTCTCTCTCTCCTTCAGGTGTGTCCCTGCGTGTCCGTGTCCCCGGGAGGCACCTGTTGATCTCCTCCAGGAGCGCGGACACGGCGCTCAGGTCCGGGTCTCTGACCTCTTGAACCAGGGTCACGTCATACTCCGCCAGGATCTTCGGGGAGGGGGCAAGGGGGTCACCCGGGATTGACAGCACAGGGTTCCGACTCCCAGTCCCCCTCCTGGGGACCCCGAGGCATTCGAGCCCCGCCCTACCCGCCCCCTCCCTCCACACCTGTGCCCGAGTCCCGCCCCTGCCCTGGCACCTGGGCAATGAAGCTGCCGCAGGCGGGATCGGCCACTTTGTTATCCCCGAAACTGCGGATGTTGAAGGCTCCCACGCGGAACGGGGCTGCACGGGAGGCGGCGACCTCTGGGGCCGGTGCCAGGGGCCAGAACAGGAGCAGCAACAGGGCCAGCAGTGCCCCGGGTAGGCGCATGGTCCTCGCACAAAGACGGCTGCAGAGTCCAGAAAGGACGCGCGTGAACGCGCTTACCCACTCACGCCGACACATTTTTACATCTCTTACCCGTTTGCACTCCTGCATCTCTACATTATGTACACATGTTTACCCTCGTACTCGTGTGTAGATGTCTCCGTCCCGGTACCCTTTCCCCACCCTCAGAGCGAGGAGCCGGACCAAAGGGAGAAGTCTGTGGCTCTCTCGCTCCCTTCATCCTGACCTCTGGCCGGTAGCTCTAAAGTGGGAGGGGGACAGGACTCACGCGAATCGGGAACAGGAGCCACTCTGCATAGGAAGCTGAGATTATGCGTCCAGGGCAACGCCGAAGGTTCTGGTTCCTGTCCGCGCTGGGCTTCACAAGTCGGAGTCAGTCCAAGTTCCGAGGATCTGAGGTTAGTTCAGGCACTTCTTAGGTCAGGCTTGGATCTGGAGTGAGATCACTTCGGCGCCGGGAGCGGTCCAGGGTCCAGCGTCAGAATCGGACAAGGAGATTTCAGTCCTGTGCTGACTGTATTTGAGCATCTAGTCTTGGGGATGTCCCTTTCTCAGTCGGTAAAAGGAGCGGCCCCGCCCCCTTTGGCAATGACGGCCTGGCAATGCGATTCCACAAGTGGTGGAAAGGGAGGTGCTGGGCATTCACCAAATTTGAGGCTCTGACCCTGTCCCATACGCCCCCAAACGGTCAAGGCTGGGAGTGGGGAGAAATTGGTTCAGGGCAGAATTCTTAGAAAGGATGGAAGTGGGAGGAGCAGGGCTTTAGACTGCAGGAGGGACACCAATCAAACACCTTGGTCCCTTAGATTTGGGACTTGTGATAGCTCTATTCCCATCCTTCCTCCTCACAGGAGGTCCCTGTCTTTGGTTGGTTGGAGCCCAGACAAGGAGAGCCAGGGCACACCCAAATACATCAAGTCACCTATATGGAGAGATAGGAGTGCCCTGGTGATGTAAGCACATGGATGGAGCCTGGAGAATAGGATGGACAGGTGAGGATGTGGCCCCGGCTCACACTCCAGCATTGCTCCCCTCCATATCCCACACATGGACACAGACACCGAGAGCCAGTCATCCACAGCTACAAACACCAACCCACTGGCCAGTGCCCACATCCCCACCTGCTGCCAGTCACAGACACACCACCATGATCACGGCTTCACAGCCCTGGAAAAACAGCAGCATTCTGAGCACTTGGGAGCCAGGCAGCATGGGGTGGCCTGTCCTGTAGTGGGACAGCCAGAAGCTGGAATCTCACGAAGACACAGTCTTGAAGGCTTTAATGGTTTTAATATTTTATTGTAAACAAAGGAAATATTTTATTCACAGCCCCAAATCTGCCATTTGGAATTGTTTTTGTCTTAAATCACTCTGGTTTGAAATATACAATATGGCTTTCTGGCCTCCCTGGCTTGCTCAGGAAGGGTCCTGGCAGTGCTAGGGAACAGCAGACAGGTTCTATCTGCCAGGGTGCCCAGTTGGGAAGTTCCAGATCCCATCTTCTAGCACTCCAGACACCTTGGCCCCCAAAGGCTACCTCTGTCCATCACCTCCATCACCTGCATGATTCAAGTCAGCCTTTCCATGACCTTGGCTTTTGTCAGAACTTTCCGGGCTCAGATCCTTCTTGGTTCCACCCTTGGCTTCCAGACCATGCAGTGACACATGATGAACATGCATTTGCTCCTGGGTGGTGGGCCAACCCCAACCTCAACCCTTCCAGGCCAGGCAAGTCCTTACACAATGACTGTCTGTACTTCCAGTTCCCCCTCTTGTGAGGAGATCACAAACTCTCCAGCATGCTCCAGGATCTCTATGTCATCAGAGGCCACCATCGTGACTGTTGCCTGCTCAGCCTCAATTCCTGCCCGAGTAGTCAACACAGCACCCTCTCCTATGGCTGAGGCCAAGGTCATGGCCACCTGCTCTGTGAGGCTCTCAGGGGTGGCAATGGTGATGGTATCAGAAGCAGCTGCTGCACTGGCTGCCATTCCCTCATCTCCATCCACTGTGACATTCTGGACAATGATTTGGTGACCAGAGCCTGCCTGGTGCACAATCTGCTGTACTACCTTCATGATGTGGCTGTCCACCTGGAGGGGTGGGAGACAAGGCTCAGCTCCAGGGCCAGGACAAGGAGGAGGGGAGGCCTTGGCTCTCCATATCCCGAGTAGACAGAAGGGACCTAAGTTCCCTCTCCCATTTAAGGGCACATCCTGACCCCTCAGGATCTGGCCAGACTTCATTCTTTGGTCCTACGTTCTAGGGTAGTCTTAGAAATCCCACACCCTCATACCAGGCTTCACACCCCTGACCTGACCCAAAATCCCCCACTCCTGCCTCCTCTCTACCCCTACCCCACCTCAGCCTGTGTGCCCTCAATGATTTCCGTGGCTTCACTGGTCTCAGTGTCTTCTGTGGTGGCCTTGAAAAGGGAAAAAAAAGAAGAGCTCTTATCAAACCTGGAAGGCCAGGACAGTTTACCCAGTAATATCCTTTTTTCCCCAAAGAAATCCCATCCTTGGTTCCACCCCTCCCTTCCAAATCTTACCCACCCCATACCAACACAGCATGCCACTCCAAGTTCTGAGACTTATGTGCCCATAACCCTGGTCCACACCTCAATGATGTACTCCTGAGTATCAGCCACCACAGAGGAGAATTCCACCAGCACCGTGTGGGCATCCTCAGCCAGTGTCGAGGTCGATGGGCTAGCCCTGGACACCACCACTTCTTCCACCTCTAGCAGGCAGCCTCCTGCACAGACACTTACCTGGTGAGGGCCTGGGCTGGCCCATGGGGAACCAGCCCCACCCCACCCCACAGCCACACGGAAACACCTCCCACCCCAAATCCAAGTCACCAAAGGGAGCCAGCCCCACATGACAGCCTCTCAGAACATGGTAGAGAAAGCATAAGCCACATGCACCTGCCAAGTCAAGAGGAGGCACATCCCCAAGCTCCATGTCCCACAGCACCAGGTTCCCTAGGCTAACCTTTGGTCCGCAGATGCCGGTTGAGCGTCCCGTGCTCAGCAAAGCCCCGGCCACACTTGTAGCACTTGAAGGGCTTCTCCCCAGTATGATGCCGGACATGCCGCACAAGGGAGCCCTTCTCCCGGAAGCCCCGACTGCAGAATTGGCACACGTGGGGTTTCTCCTCCAGGTGTATCCGAAAGTGCACCTGCTGGGCATTCTGTCAGACAACATAGGGTCAGCATGAAGCCCCTGCAACCCAGGACCGCCATCATAGCTTCTCTCTCTCCCCCTTTGCACCTGCCACACAAGCTGCTGGAGACCCCAGGTCAAAAAAGCTCATACAAGGGAGGTTGGGGCAGGCAGGGAGCTACTTGTAGGCAGCTTGAGGTCAGAGAGTTGGCCTGGCCAACGCAGATGTAGAGAAGGAGCCTGTTTGGGTAGGCTGAATCCCAAAGCCCCAGCAAGTGACAAGGTAGGACAAGAAGAAGACAACAGTAGTACTCTCCCAATCCTGACTCTCATGGGCACATCCCTTTCCTGCCTAGACCTTGGTTTCCTTTCTGATGAAGGGGAGAAATAGCCCACCTTGGTCTTATAACGTTTCCCACACTTGGGGCAGGCATATGGACGCTCATCTGAGTGTACTCGACGGTGCCCCTTCACGTGGGCAATAGTCTTATAGAGCTTCCCACACTCGCCACAACGAAAGCGCCGCTCTCTGACATGCACCTCCTGGTGCTTCTTCAACAGGTAGGCCTTGGGGAACTCCTTTCCACACTGCTCACACCTGAACAACTGTTGTCCTGCAGATGAAGGGAGACCAGCCCCCCAAGGCACACACTGAATTCTTCCCCAAGCACTCCCTAAATCCTGATGTACACAGACCACAAACATATACCCAGTGCAGCACCTAAACATACAAAGATAGAGAGATGTGGAGACGTGCAATGAGGCCGACACACATCACAGCCACCTTTGTGGTGGGCTGTGACCAAGTCAACCCCTCTCTTATATCCCTGGTAGGGGAGTCTCCTCTACAACTTCATATCTCACCCCCTCCCCTCCCCTGCTGCCTCATTATCTCCCTTTCTCAAGCCCTTCTCAGTTATGAGAGAGGATCAGGGACAAAGACAGATGAGAATCTGAGCCCAGACCTACCGACATGGGCTTTGGCATGCACTTCCAAGGCTGGGGCTGACCTGAAGACCTCTACACACTGAGGGCAGGAGTACTGTGTACACCCACTCTGGGGCGCCGGCTTAGCCTGTAGGGACAGACAATGATCTCCTAAGACAATGCCCGCCCCCACACACAACACAAACACAGTGTGACTCTGCCCCAACATGCACATATAGAACATGATGAATTCAGTCTATTCTCTGCTCTGCTGTCAAAGTGATCCTCCTCAAGCCTGGTCTGACCCTGCTCACCTCACTATTCAATAAACTCCAACGGTTCCCTATCACCTCCAGGATCAAATATAAAATTCTGCTTGGCATTCAAAGCCCCTTTCAACCTGGCTCTCTCCTACCTTTCCAATCTTCTTACACCTGACTCGTTCCCCGAAGTACTCTGTGATCCAGTGGCCCTGGCCTCCTGACTCCCTCAAACAGGACACACTATCCTCTGACCTCGAGCATTCTGGCTGGCTCTCTCCCAAGCTGTGAATCCTCTCCCTCCTATTTCTGCCTCCTCCAAGGCCCACTAAACTCTCACTTTCTGTGGGAAGCCTTCCCCAGTCCCCCTTAGCACCTTCCCTCCGAGATGATTTCCAATGCACCCTGTACACAGCTCGTCTGTAGAGTTCTTTTTCATGCAGTCTCCTCCCTTAGACTGCAAGCTCCCTGAGAGCAGGAACTGGCTTTCTCTTTCCTTGTGTCCCTAGCACTCAGCACAGTTCCCAGAACACAGCTGGCAATTAATCAGCTGACAGACTAGAGTATTCTGCCCTGGATGTTTGTGCTGATAGTTCATCAGAAAAAAGCATAAATGGTATCCTTTATCCCGGGGGCAGAGAAGAGGCCCACAAATGAGGCCCACATCTGCACAGTTATGGAGTGAAGGGTACAAGATGTGTAGGCCCCTTTGAGTGGTCCTAATTATGGGGCTTCTCCACGATCCCCTCAAGGAGCCAGATGCCACCAGTCCCCAAAGTTAACCCCTAAGCTGGAGAGGAGCACATGGTGTAGGCACCTACTGTTTGCACTTCTTCCACAGCTACAAAGTGCTGCTCTCCTGTCCTCACCCCCTCAGGCCCTGGCTCCTGGGCAGTGCCAACACAAGGCTCAGCTGGTATGGGCCCCTCTTCTACCGCAACTCTCTCGATCACGAGACCTGAGTTCTGCATGGCTTGTCTCAGCAAATTCTCACTGCTCACCTCCCCTTCAGATGGCACCTTTTCAGGGACTGATGTCTACAGAGAACAGGAAGTATCAGAAAATGCTGTTCAAAACCTAATAGAGAACTCTGCAAAGAAGAGTCACTTAAAAAAAATGTTTCCTGACATTCTGGCTATTCTGTTAGAGAGATTTGGTCTAGAACAGCCCACAGAGGTAAATTTTACCAAGGAGAGTCTTGGGGGGAAGGGAGGACAGAAGTTGACTCCTCACCTCACTCTGACCCTCAACAGGATACACAGTGTCTTCTACCACCTCCAAAAAACATCCACTGTGCCCAAGGAACTCAGTCCTGTTCACTCTGATGAAGAGGCCCGTCCTCTCCTCTCTTCCTCTCACACAGTAGTCCTGAGATTTTTCAAGGGCTCACCTACCCACCACAGGCATTAAAAAATATATGGGACTCTTCTCCTAAGGGTTGGGTTTACAAATCTGGCCTAAAACAAAGGCTGGACCTTTTCTTGGTACTGGAATTCTTCATAACCCTGCAACCCTTCAGGAGAGCCAAGAATGGAAAGGAAGAGAACAGACCAGCTAGCTGTTCCTCACCACAACTCAATGGATAGTCAATGAGCCCAATTCACAAAGACTCTGAATTCAACCTAACCCAAACACAGTTACCCACAAAGGGCTAGTGCCAGGGAACATCTCCAAAATAGGACTGTTCATTTTATTCCTGGAGAATTGGCAGAAGACACTGTCCTCACTCCTTTAGTGAAGGAAAATCTAATGCTCTTCATTCAGACAGAAACCTAGTCCAACCCAACCTAGCCCTTTCCAGTCTAGCCAGGAGCTCCACTCACCTCCTGGGCTAAGGTTTTCATGTCCACAGGAAGCTCCTGCATCTGGACGTGGACCTCATGGATGACAGTGCCCTTGTCATCGGTGACAAGGTGAATCACTGGTGGTGATGTCTCAATGGATTCACTAGTGATGGCTGTGACTGTTTCAGTGTTTGAATCGCTGGATCCTTAAAACAAAAAGGAAAACTAAGACCATGAGAAAATCATCATCCCTCCCACCAGGTGCCCACAGGGAAACTTCCCTGGAAAGAAAACAGCACCTAAAGGGGAGAAGGCTAGGGGGGTAGAATCTCCTACTCCGTACCTCAAACATTCTGCGGTCAGTGGTCAGTTATTCCTGGCTTCTCTCATCCTGCCTAGCAATATCATCCCCCATTGTATATTTAAGAAAGAGGCCCCAAGACTGAGTGACATATGAAGGGCAGGCACTTCCGCACACCTTCCTGTTTCCAGGAACAGCCCAAAGATGTCAGGATCAGAGACAACAACAGATCTGTGCATCCTGCGATCCCATATGACCAAGGCATGTTTCCTTGTAACCTAAGAGGGTGTAGAAGTCACCTGCTATGAAGAGCTCTTCACTCCTTATCCCTGAACAAACTCACACCCTTAATTAGCTCCTCTGTAGAAGGCAGGCCAGGAAGTTCCTAGGTAGGAAGACAGCTGCTTGCTGTATCTTGGGTTCATCTAGAGATTCACAAACCTGGGGGAACCTCTTCTTTGCTAACAACTATTTCTTTGTTCATGTTGAATCGGATTTTTTCTGTACATGGAGTTAAGGATTTCAGGTGTCGGGTCAGAGCTCCAGACTCTCTAAAGCTCTTCCCACAGTTCTTGCACTTGTAAGGGCGCTCATCTGGTGAGAGAACAGGGTCAACAGTTATACAAAAGATGAAGAGTAGAAAACAAACTCTAAGGGGAAAAAATGTCTTTCCCAGGTAACATTCACCCACTACTCACTCAGCCACAGAGGTGGCTCTTCCCACCTAGCATGTGGCTACTCAGAGCCCCAGGTTCAGTAAATACTATCCCGAACTCGAACAACAAGGCTAGGATCCCAACTCTGCCCCAATCCCTTTCTCTGCTCTCCATGTGTACAGAAGGTGGAAGCAGTGATGCAGCTCGAGAGTTCCCAACCCAAACAACTCCAAATCCAGTTCTCATCTTACCTGTGTGCCGCCGGTGATGCCGGATGAGAGAACCCTTGGTCCTAAAGGAAGTTCCACATAACTTACATTCATAGTCCTTCTTGCTGCTATGTGTGATCATGTGGGCTTTGAGGATACTGGCCTGGGAGGGGGGAAGGAGGGCTGTCTGTAAAACGGAACATCTGACTCCCCAAAATAAAACAAAAAACAACACAAGTAACTCTGAAGAATATGAGTAAAATGCTTCAGAGTAAAAAAGGTGGACTGCCGGGAGCCTAAAAGTGAGCAGCAAACATGGCCATTCTCAGAGAGGTGGGGCTCAGGGGCAGCCGGAACCCAACCAGGCTGGTCCACAGCCAAAGTACAAGAGAAACTGCAATGTCAAGTACCATGAAGGGACCTTGGCCCGGGCCAGGCCAGCTCACCGTTTTAAACGTCTTGTGACACAGCTCACACACGTAGCGTCCTTCTTTGTTGACAAGCAGCTTCACCTTTAGTAGCTCAGTGGAAATATCTTGCTCCGCATCATCAGGGCTAACAGGACCTTCTACGAGCTCACTGTCCCCAGGACCACTGGAGTTTTCAAAGACATGGTCTGTTGCTGTGACAATGACTTCTTTGATGTGACCACTGCCTGGGGAAGAAAAATCTTGCCATCACATTCGGCTCTTGCCACCAAAGAAAATTCCTGATGGCAGAAAAGTGGGAAATTGTTAGGGGACTTGGTGCTGGCCCAATTTCACACAGATAGCCCGGCCTTGGGTGTTTCAGATGTTCCTAGCCCTTTATGGAGAAACAAAGGAATTGCCATTCAGTCTAGGGATATGCTGACAACAGAGGCCTAAGGAAAGAAGAAAACTAGGTTTCCACAGGTCAGCTTGAAGGATGGATCTAGTCAATCTTGGACTTAATAGAAGCCACAAGCTTTGTTCTTCTGAAACACTACCTGTCAAAAATTCCCCAAATCATAACAAATTTGAGCTCAAGGAAAACTAAAACAAGGCCTCCTCTGGCCTTAAATGGCCCAATTTTTCCCAGGACAGGACACACAGACCTAAAGCAGAGACACAGCAAGAAGCAATTTGGTCTATCTGGACCCACTGCTTTTCCTGTAGAAGCTTCCTTGAAGAAATAAATTCTGACTTCTGTTCTAGCATTTTAAAATATCAGAACAATGCTATAATGCTTCATCCAGGAGGGACCAGAAGGGAAACTGCACCAAACTGGATCACAAGAGAACTTGGGCTGAAGCTTAACATTCTGACCACTGTAAACATTAAACTCCTAAAACAACGTGTATGAAATTTATGGGGTTGGTCCTTAGAGACAATCAGTAATCTAATGATACATGATTTTGGCAAGTTAATTTTTCCTGCTCTGTAATCAGACCCTGGATAAATGAGCCAGTGAGAAGAGATTCTCAAACCCTGGAGTCACACATGTCATCCTTCCCCAGTACTATGTCCTTTCACCAGCAGCACTAGTTGTTAAGCCAAAACAGAACACAAAATACAAAGCCCCATGTAATCTGTGCCTCAAACTCCAGGGCAGAACTGGGCAAAGGTGCCTCTTCACTCTGCCCCAAAATAGGTAGGTGGTCTTATTCTGTGTATACATCATTACTTGCCTGACCCTCCCATCAGCTGTCTCACTGCCACACATCCTACCTTACTACTCTGGTGACCAAATTTTCCTATTCTCTTTCTTTAAATAAAAATTTTGCAGGAGGAGAAAATAAATGATAATTAAATTCGTTCAGTATTTAACATGCTTCCAAATTATCTCTTGTATATCCACTACTGTAAAGATGTTAGGTAGACAATAACAAGTAGTGGAAAGCGTGTTGGATTTGGAGCCAAAGAAATGGGTTCAAATTCCAACTCTAACACACCTAGACATCTGATCTTGGGTAAAGTCATTTTATCTTACTAAGCCTTAGTTTTCTTATTCATAAATTGGGGGAAATAATTCTTATACTACCTATT
>CM053583.1:319226043-319282726 GCA_028627135.1 Pseudochirops cupreus | reverse complement strand
AAAAAAAAAAAAGAAAAAGAAAAATTTCAGTCTTGTGCCCAGTCCTCAGGGTAGGGCATTTCAGTGAGGAACTACTTCTACCATGGACGCTACAGCCCCTTCTCTACAACTTTAAAAGTCTTAGAGTACAGGCTGGTGAAGTTGTTTGACATCTGGAGTATTTTGTTAACTATATTTGAATATAATTGGCTTCATTTGTAATCCTATAGATTTCATTTTATATATTTAAAAACATTTCACTAAGAAGAAATTCACAGGCTGTAAAAGGGTTCCAGGACACAAAAAAAGTGAGGAATCCCTGCCTTACTTAGAGATGTGCCTGAGCACTGAGAGAATACAGGCTTACAGTGCCAGCATGTGTCAGTAGTGAGAACCTTTGTCTTCCAGATTCTTGAATCAGTTTTCAGCCAATATGCTAAGCTTCCTCTCATTAAAAAATATGCTCCTATTATTGTCATTATTAAAAAACACATTGGTACATCAAATGTCTCTATTTCTGAGACAACTGCTGAGCAGGGATCGTGTTTTCTGATGTGACGATAACTAGGTCAGCCCTGGACTCATTAGTGGTGAGATTTAACCAGCTAAGCCTGTCAGGCCAGCCCCAGGAAGCTGGAAGGAGGGGCAGGGGCAGGGACAGGTGAGATGCAGATGCATTTTAGGATATGTAAGGGGGGGAGGGAAAACTGGGGAGGGCAAAGGGGAGAGAGATGCAGGAAAAACTGGAGGCGACACAATGGGAAACCAGAAAGAAAGAAATGGCAACAGAGGAGTGGGGGCCTGGTAGCCAAGGAGGAAGCATTCCAGCTAGAGGAAGGCAGCAGTTGGGAGCCTGTGCCTTTCGTGCCTAATTACATGGCTGGCACCAATGTGATCCACATAATAACTAACAGGATCAAAGCAGACTTTCAAGAACAAAGTGGGCGTCTGACTTTGGACCAAAGAGAACTGGTTTTCCAAATAACACCTTCCCTGAAACAGGAATTGCAAATGAAAACCCAACTATTACCTTACACAGTCGGGAGCTGCCGCCTATGGATGAAATCTCTTCATTTGTATGAATGTTCAAAGAATTTAAAAGAAAGAAGAGACAGACCCTCTAACAATGTGGGGGAGGTGTCAAAGAGACATACCTTTTAATCTAAGGTATACTACCCCTGTCTCTGGCTATCTCAGCCTCCCCTCCTGATTTGCCCCATCACTCTCTCTTCCCCAGCCAGGTCTTCTCTTTCTCTACCCCTCCACTCTGCTTGTATTAAAAGGCTCCTATCCAAAACAGCTTCCTTCAGGGCCTTGCATTTTTGTATCATACTCCCTCAGAGATGGTAATGTGCGTCTTGGCTTTCGCTCTTGGCAGAGATCCCTTCCCACCATTTTCTGCCCTAAATCTGTGTATACTCTACTCTCATCCACAGAAGAGCTTCCTCTTTCCATCTGAGAAGCCATTTACATAAAGACACCCTGAGCACCAGCCTCCTCCAGGAAGACTTCTCTGATACAGAATAGTCCTCATTTATAACTTCCCTTCAATAGCCAATACCTGGATTTCACTCTCCATGAAGTACCTGTCTGTCTTTGCACTGTAATAACAAGGACACTGTCACCTTATATTTTCAAAGTTCTTTTAACTTTCGAAACATTTTACCATTAATTCAATTGTTCATAATGACATCCCTGTCACACAGGTAGGGCCGGACAGGGATTATTTTCTCCATTTTATAGAAAAAGAAACTGAGGCTGAGAGATATGAAGCAAGTTGTTTATAGCATATAGAATTCCCACCTCTGTCCATCCCACTACCATGCTGTCTCCAGGCCCATCCTATATATATATATATATATATATATATATGAATCTGTGTAGCTGATGAACATCTATCCTAGTTGTATTCAGACCAGGTCTTAGAAAAATCTGAGCAATAGAGGTCCCAGAGGCATGTTGGGGCTAGACACACTGAGAAAGAAAAAAGAGAAATGAGAGAAAAAATGGACTGGGTGTGGTGTGGACAAGAAGAGACAACCTCCTACTCCATACCTTGCCCCTCCTCTAGGTCTCAATCTGTGGTACATTCTCTTCTGAAATCTACTTTCAGAAAAAAGCTTCTGATATCTATTCTAGACACCCTAAAACACAGCATGAAGCATAGGATCTTGAAGATCATAGGTATATAAAAAGTATGTCACTGAATGAATAAACTGGTATGACATGATTGTCCTTCATGCAGGACAGTCCATCTCCTGTGTGAATGCTTTTGCACTGGTTGGAAGGCATTCCTTCCTTACCTGTGTCTCTTAGGATTCCGGGTTTCCTCTAAGACTCAGCTCAAGTACTAACTTCTACATGAGGCTTTTCTAACCTCCCAAGAGCCTGGTGTCTCCTCTTCCCCCCAATAAAGACCTTGTAACTACTTTGTACACATTTTGCAAATACCTATATATGTACATTTGTTTCCCCAGTAGAACATAAGCTCTTTGCAATCAGACACTGATTGTCTAGCACAGCACCTAGCACCTAGATGGCTCTTAAAGAATGCATGTTGATTAACTGACTGTGACTGAATTCAGTCCTCTAGGGCAACTTCCATTTCTACCCTAAGCTCTCTCTCTGGAATGAAAGGTTCCGTCCACTGTTAAAGGAATTTCGGGTATCAGTCAGCAAGTGGGATTTTGAAGGTAAAAGGCCTTATGCTGGTCCTAGAATACATAGCCCCAGAGTATGGATGTATATAAAATTGTGGGATTACAGGAGTTCGATTCCAGAAGGCATCACCCCAACCCCACCTTTTCAGCTGAAGAACCTGGGGCCCAGAGAAGTGCAGTGACCTGCCTACCAAGCTCATGAGCTTAGAGAGAGTACATGGTAGAATGAAAACCAAACCTGGGCCCTCTAACCTGGCTGTCTCTCAACAGCCCTTAAATGGAGACCATTAAGTGCATTCTCTCTCATTTAGGAGATAGCAACATCCTGATGGCCAGAGCCCCACTTACCAATGATGTCTGGAGCACTGCTGATATCCTCTGAGAGCGAAGACGTTTCCACAACAATGTGAGCCACTGTAATGGACTCCTCCCCAGACGGGACCACCTGCTGTAATACAAGATGGACTGCATGGAGGAGAGAAGTTAGGGAACACAAGACACAGAGAAAGATTCTGACTCTGTTATGTCTTCTGTTTCTGATAATAATTACTCTCCTTTAAAAGGAAAATGGAGAGAGCATTATTCAGGGAGAGAGCTCTCAGAGCAAGATGAATCCTTCCATCTCTCTGGCTGGGGTCGGACTCCCCACTCCCAAACAGCAAACTGTGTCCATTTCACAAGGTGTAAGTGCACTATGTGACACGCAAGAGGTTTGGGGACTGGGAACGGGATGTACCTAAGGAAGAAGGGCAAGTAAAGAGCCTTTTGTAGCCCATCCTCCAAGGGGGAGACAGTCACAGGTGAATAAGTCATTGTTAGCCCTTTAGGTTCCCCCAAGGTAGGGAGCAGCCCCCAGAGATGACACTAGGGAACTGTCCTTACCTCCTGGCCCAGCAGGGCTGCTGCCATGGCTGTTGTAGCTTCCTGGGGTGTGCGCTGACATGCCTTCTGTATTTTGTGCTGCACAAAGTCTTCAAGGGTAGTGAACTCAGAATGGCAGCGGCCACACTTGTGCACATCATCTTCATCTGAAATGTACAGAACAGCACTGAATAACTTGGGACATGGCTATTCCTATTTAATCTCTGAGCTGGAGGAGCCTTCAGGGGATCTAAGCCAACCTCTCCCTTAAGGAAGAATCTTGGCTAGGACATCTCTAACATGTGACCACCCAACCACAACTCAAACACTTCAAGATCCTTCATTATCTCTCAGGTAACTCATTCCATTGTCAAATCAATCAACCAACAAGCATTTATTAAGCACCTGCTACTTCACAAACCCAGCACAGTGCTGGAGTACAGAGACAAAAATAAAACAATCACTGAATTGGGAAAGACAATGTAAAAATATATAAGTATATCCAAGATAATTGAGAAAGAAACACTAGTAATTGGGAAATCAAAAAAAGCTTCTTTTTTGTAAGAATTGAGTTGTGAAGGAAACAAGAAATTCTAAGAACCACAGGTGAGAGAAGAAGGCATTCCAGACCTAGGTATGGCCAGTGCCCAGGCACAAAGATTAGAATGGAGTGCTATGTATGAAAAATGGAAGGCCAATCTGGCTAGTCCACAGGGAATGGGAAGGTATAATAAGGCTAGAAAAGTAGTTAAGATCAGGTTATAAAGGGCTTTAAAATCCAGCAACAGGGAACCACTGGTGTTAATCAGTTTATTGAGTAGGGAAGTGATATGCTCAGACCTGTACTTTAGAAAAATCACTTTGGCATCTGTGCGGAGTATGGGCTGGGGAAAGAGAGGCCGGGGGACCATTTAGGAGGCGACTGCCACAGTCTAGGTCAGAGATGAAACAGATCTGATTGAAAATAAGTTTTCAGCATCATCCTGATGTTGAACTGAACTGTCTTCCTGCAACTTCCACCTGCTAGTCCTAACTCTATTCTCAGGAGTCAGAGTGAGCCTGTCCCTCTTCTGCATGACAACCGTTCAAATATCTGAAGGGAATAATCATATATCATTCTCACCCTCCCCCTACTCTTTTCTTCTCCACGTTAAATGTCCTCAGTTCCTTAAAAAGATGGTGATCAAGGCCTAGGACCCTGCTCACCAAGGATGACCAAAGAACAGATAATGCTGGAAGCTGGCCACCCTAGGATGCTTCTTCCCTTCAGGATCAGCTGCTGCTCTCTTCACTTTCTGAGTTAGACTAATAGAATCTAGTTCTGGACACTGTTCTTAAGGGCTCTTCAAATACCACTGGGCTCATACTGGCCCTGGCTCATCAGGAAATACCATCCCATCTATGTAGGCTGTGGCCTACATAAAGCTGCAAGGGTTACCTAATATGTTAGAGGACAAAACTGGGATTTAAAAGATCTCATCAGGTTAAATGATGAACTGATTTGAGATGAAATTTAATGGGGAGAAATATAAAATCCTACATTTGTGTTAAAAAAAAAGACAACAAACAAAGGAGGCGGAAGCTATGGGTAAGCAAGTTCAAATGATGATGCAACCACTTAATTAAAAATCTGGGAGTCTTTGTGGATGGCAAAGTCAATATGAATCAATGGTGCAATGAGGTTGTCACAACAGCTAAGGTGATCTTAGGTTGCATTAAAAGATGTTTAAAGCAGGAAACAAATGAAGTGACAATTCCCCTATGTGCTCTTCTGGATTACTTTGTTCACTTTGGAGCACCACATTTTGGAAAGATGTTGATCAGCAGAGACAGTCAACCAAGACTTATTTGGAGGAGACTCAAGGCTTTGTCAACATCTCAAGCTTGCTACCTCTAGAAAGTCACTGATTCAATATTTGGGGTCTGCTCAAACTGTATGAGGTAAAAGGCAGCTCAAGTAACAAGAATCCAGCCTGTTTTTAAAGACTTGTATTTGTACCCACCATTCAAATACCTGCCCTCCCCAACTGGACAGGGACACAGTTTCTATCAACAGGGGAAAGGTCTGGGTGGCACAATGGCACAGTGAATAGAATACCAGCCCTAGAGTCAGGACTTGAATTCAAATCTGGCCTCACACTTAACACTTACTAGCTATGTGACCTTGGGCAAGTCACTTAACTCCAATTGCCCTTCCTTCCCCCCTCCAAAAAGCAAAAAAAAAAAAAAAAAAAAAGAGGTAAAAGGCCTCTAGAATGTCCTGGGCTCTGGGCACCACCCTCACGCTTTCAGAACAAGAACCAGGACAACCTTCTGAAACCTCTCCAGGTTACTAGAGGACACTTAATAGGGTCCCTGTTGGCAGAAGTACTACCTAAAACCTGCCATAGGTCTATCCTTAGAAACCTCATCCTACACAGGACTATGACAAGATAAGCAAGATAAGCAAGGCAAGAATCAAAACTAAACTTTGTATAGGTCAAAACCCCTTGCCCAAGACAGCACCAAGAAAAGGAGCCAAAGCTCAGCTCCTCTTCTCATCCTTTCCTAGCTTCCTTACCCCATCCTTACCTCCGTCCCCACTTGCTAAAATGTAAATAAAGACTGTTCCCAAGAGATGCAGGCTACCTGGAACTGCCTATAGCTCTGGGCTGCCTGGTTGTCTAGCAGAGCCTGGAACTAGACAGTGCTCTAGGCCAAGTCTAGAAACACAGTGAGAGCTCTGAAGCCCAAGTCTAAAGATTTTACAAAGCTTGATTACTGTTAAACAAATCAAGGTCCTTTGGAGTCAGGAGAATTTGGCATTGACTCTTCCATTTTCCAGATTAGCAGGCTGAGGAAAGAAAAGAGTCCTGACATTCATCATCCCCTCTCTGATCTTGTGCTACCCTCTTCTACTTCTGATTATTCTGAAAGGGTCATCACCTCCAATCCAATCCAATAAGCACTTATTAAGTGGTGGGGGTGTGTGTGTGTGTGTGTGTGTGTGTGTGTGAGAGAGAGAGAGAGAGAGAGAGAGAGAGAGAGAGAGAGAGTGAGAGAGAGAGGGAGACAGAGACAGAGAGAGAGAACTGGGACACAAAGGCACAAGGTAAAACAACCCCTGCCTTGGAGGAGCTTACATTCTACTAGGGCAGTGGTTCTCAACCTTCCTAAAGCCACGACCCTTTAATACTCCTATGTGGGTGTATCTTGCATGTGGGTGGACCCGCCTGGAGATGGATAGAGGAGCAGTGTCTCAGTTCCTAAGATGTCGAGACCAACAGGTTGAGAGCCACTGTACAAGAGGAATACAATACGTAAAGAGAGAAAAGAGCCAAGGTTCAGCTAATCATTAAAAATAACATTTGAAGAGAAGAAAGTACACTAAATACCAAAAAGTACAAAGAATGGCTTCCTGGAGGACAGGAGTTCTTAACTTTTTTTTTAGTATTTTGATAACTGAATTAATAGGTTTCCTTTGTAATCCTACGTATTTTATCTTGTTCAGTGGTTACCAGTCATGTCTGACTCTTTCTAAACCTATTTGGAGTTTTTCCTGGTAGAGATACTGGAGTGGTTTACCATTTCTTTCTCCAGCTTATTTTACAGATGAGGAAAACTGAGGTAAACAGGGGTAAGTGACTTGCCCACAGTAGAGTCTGAGGCTACATTTGAACTCAGGATGTCTTCCAGACTCCAGGTCCAGGACTCTATCTACTGTACTACCTATGCTTTTATAAAACATTATTCTGAGAATGAGTCTGTAGGCTTCATCAGAAGGCCAAAGAGGTCCAGGACCCAAAAAGGTGGAGAAGTCCTGCTGCAGGAGATGGCTTATGAGCTTCAATACGAAGAGAACGGAGAAGGGAGTACATTCCAAGACACAGAAGAAAGACTGTCATGGAGACAGGAGGATTGCTGAATGAAAGGAACAGCAAACTGACAAACAGGACAAATAGACAAACAGCAAATAGGTCAGTTTGGCTTCAGAATGCATGAAGAATAATGTGCTATAAGACTGGAAAGGTTGGCTGCTACATCTAACTGTGATTGCTTAAATGCCAAGCTGAAGAGTTGGTATTTTATTCTAGAGACAACAGAGAGCTACTGAAGGTTCTCAAAGTACTAATACTTGAGGAAGGTGGCAGCTGGGTAGAAGATAAGGTAAGAGAAAGGAAGTCAGAAGTACAAACAGGAGGTGATTGTAACAGTCCAGGCAAGGAGTGAATGAGCTTGAGTAGGCGCTGTATGAGTAGAAAGAAGAGGGTAGATGAAACATATGTTGTTAAAGGAGACTTAATATAACTTAGCAAGTCATTAGATATGGGGTGTGAGAAAGAAGGAAAAGCTGAGGTTGACTTCAAGATTGTAAATGCAGGTGACTGGAAAACAGTGGTGCTCTCAGTAGAAATAAGGGAAGACTAATAGAGGGAAGGATTTAGGGGGAAAGATGATGAGTTCTTATTTTGGACATAACTGAATTTGAGATGCCTATGAGACAGGCAGTTAGAAACATCTGATAGGTAGTTAATGACATGGGACCAGAGCACAGTCAAAAGAAGGCTGGATAAATAGATCTGGCAGTTATCTACATAGAGATTATAAGTGAACCCATGGAAGCAGATGAGATCATCAAGAGAAAAGGTAGTGGCTCAACTGTTTTGCCCACAGTTAGAGGATGGGGGAGGATAATCCAGCAAAAGAGGCTGAGAAAAAATGTCAGAAAGATAAAGAGAACCTGAAGAGAACAGTATCATGGAAACCCAAGGAGTAAAGAATATTCAGGAGAGGGTGGTCATCAATATTGTCAAGTGATGCAGAATACTCAAGATAGATAGGGATTAGGAACAGGTCAAAGGATTTAGCAACTAAAGAGATCGTTGGAAACCTCTGAGAGGATAGCTTCAGGTAAACAAAAAGGGTAGAAGCCAGAAACAAGTGTGAGTAGAGGAAATCAAAATCATTTCTACATCTTGGACTGTTGAAATCCATCTCTTCTGGAAACTGTCAATGTTTTTGGATTTTTTTTTGCATTAAACAGCTTTAGTAGGGACCTGATATCCCAGATATAAGGAACAAACACAAATATATAAGACCAAGAGCTATTTCCCAGTAGATAGTCAAAGGATACAAACAGTTCTCAAGAGAACTGCAAACTATTAACAACTATATGCACAATTGCTCCAAATCACTAATAAAAGAAATGTAAATCACAAAACTCTGAGAATTCACTCAAAATCCAGCAAATTGGCAAAGATGACAACAGATTTAAACAACCAATGTTCTAGAGAAACTAAGGCAAGGCACAAGTTTTGTTAAAACTCAGCTGAAAAGTGCCATATGGAAAGGGTTGAATTGAGACTGTGACCTGATCAGGGAACTGACATACAACACTAGGATTATGCATAAGGGCCCTGGGGTAGATGTCTCTCTATGACTCACAACTTTTCAAAGGCAGAAACTCAGTCATGGCTGGAGGACTCCGGGTCTGTCCTCTAGTTAGCCAGGTTTATTGTGCATATATAAGGCAGGAGTACATCAGAAAAACCACAGGAAATCAGCTCCTTACATCACAACCAATTGGAGGCTCTCCCAGCGTCCACCTGATGGCTTCATGCAGCCTGCATAGCATTTCCAGGGTGCCCATTTCATAGTGGGAGAGACAAATCTAGTGAAGGTAATTCTCAGTCGAAACCTCTCTCCTTCCCACATACCCTCCTCTTTCCCTGGTTCCAGGTTCATTCTCCCCTCTCCTTGGTCTCTAATTCACAGGGTCCAAGGTGGTGGTTCTCTAATAAGAGCTAACTTTCTATAGCAATTGCTATGTTCCAGCACTGGTAAGCACTTCACAATTATTATCTCATCTGATTCTCACAACAACTCTGGGAAGTAGGTGCTATTATCACCATTTTGTAGATGAAGAAACTGCAGCAGGCAGAAGTTAAATGACTTGCCCAGGGTCAGTCACACAGCCAGACAGATGCCTTCTAGGACAATAAAATGGCAAGAGACAGAAAAACTGCAAAATACCCTGTGAGACGACAATGACTTTTCCTCTAACGGGATGTTGTATCCCTTGTCAGCCGGCCCATTTCAGATTTGTATAACGTCAAGAGCTGGAAGGCACTTGGGAGACCGTCAACACCCTCAACACCCTCATTCTACCGATGAGGCAGCTGGATAAAAGCACCGGGTCTGGAGTCAGGAAGATGAGTTCCGATCTGGCTTTAGACACTAGCTGTGTGACCCTGGTCAAGTCATTTCACCTCTACCTCAGTTTCCTCATCTCTAAAATGGGGGTCATAATAGCACCTCCCTCCCAGAGCTGTTGAGAAGATCAAATGAGATAGTAAAGAGTACTTGCTACATGTTAGTTATTATTATTATGAGAAAACGGAGGCCCAGAGAAACTGATTAACCCTCCATCACATAGCAAGATCGTGGCAGCCCTGGGCCTAACACTCAAGTCTCCTGCCAGCTGATCCTAAACTCTTTCCTATATCACAGTCCCATGATTTCTGTGCAGCAATAATACCGGCTTAGGTGGACCCAGGGTTGGCTGCGAAAAGGACACAGGGGGCTCGGGAGTAGGGGGCAGTGGTGGTGTGCAGGAACGCGGCCCAAGCTTCTCCAGCCCCGCCTCTCTCCACACTCCCCTCCCCCGGCCCAGTCTCAGCTGGGATCAACGGGGGCGAGGGCTGCGGGGCAGGGCAGGGAACACGAGGGCCTAGGGCCAGGCCAGGTAGACATGCTCGAGGTGAGGGGGGAAAGGCGGGGTGCCGGTGGGGGGAGGGGCGAGCGAGGGGGAGGGGCACCCGCGAGGTCACGTCAGTCCCAGGGTCAGAGGTCAGGTAGGGACCGCAGCCTCCTGGCCTGCCTGCCTCGTCTTCCCCTCTTTACCTTCTTCGCTGAATGGCGTCGTAAGGCCAAGGAAGCCGCCGGGAGCTGAGGCCACCGCCGCCGCTGCGCCTCCTGGTTCGCCCCGCTCCCGCCCGGCCCCAGCCCCGGCTCCTGCCGTATGAGCTGCCGCCACCCGCACGGCCATTGCGCCCTCCATGTCGCAACGCGCCGCAGAAAGATGGCGGATTTACGACCGTGTCGTCATAACAACGGGCCGGGCTGGGAGGGAGGAAAAGAGGAGGGGCGAGATGCTGGGCGGGGCCAGAGGGAGGAATGGGCGGAGTTGGGAGGAAGAATTTGGGTGCGTCCAAGCGAGCGATGGAAGGGCGGGCTGGTTGGGGCCCAGCCCGAGCCTTCCCTCTCGGAACCGCACGCGGTGCGCGGGTCTGGGGCTCGGGCTCACCTCCCTCCCGCCCTCCTGCGCGCCTCCTGGAGTGTGGGCACGCCCTGTCCCCTGATCCCCTCGGCCCTTGCTGCTGTTCTTACGCCTCTTCTTTTCCCTCAGTTACTGCGTAGCGATGGGCTTGGAGTGGGGAAGACCCGAGTTCAAATGCCACCTGGGGCCTGGCCTTGGCAAGTCCCTTAACCCGTTTGCCTTGCTTTCTGCCATTGTGAGATTAAATGAGATAGCATTTGTAAAACTCTTAGCGCATCTCTGCTCCTGAACAGACGGCGGGCGCCGGGGCAGGCATCTCTCTTCCAATCGCCCTGATCCCTGCTATATGGGGACAGACGGCCGTCATTTCTAAACCTCTGAGCCAATACCCTATTCTGTGTCCTCTAACTCACCATTCAGGTTGTGGACTGAGGGTGCAGGATACTGCTACTGCCCCTGCCATCTTGGCTTTGTGAGCTCTTGCCACACTGGGCTCTGGTTTTGGAGCTGCACCTCATTGCCTTGGGGACTTGAGGGAGAGGGGCTTTAACCCCCTCCTTCCCCATACCCGCCCCCCCCCCCAGCTCGGCTCTGGAAAAGAGCTGCGAGTTCTACTGGTCCGGCTATCACCACTGGCAAAGAGAGGTTCAGATGCTCTTTTCCAACACTCTTTCGTAGGCAAGGAATCCTGCGGTATCCATAGCATTACCTTCAACTCAATCGTGAAGGGTAATTTTGATGTCTGTTTGACAATGCCACATTGCCACATTTGACAATACCACAAGTGGCACTGCTGAATTGTGGGGGTTTAGGGGTGCTCGCCAGGACCTGGCAAATGAATTCAACTCAGGTCTTCTCTCAGGCAAAGTTAAACAAAATTTATTAAGGTTGGGTAGACTCTTAAGGAGCCTAAGTATTTGTGACCCTTGCGTTGACTAGGGGGCCAGATTGAATCTCCTTTAGATTGAATCTGAGCACCTTCAGGGAGGCAAGATGAAGCTTATATACAGAAAGACTGTGGGAGGGATCTGGGAGTGGTTTAGAGGAGGGGTTTGGGAAGGGATTTGAGGAGTGTAAGTGTTGAGCAAAGGGTGGATTTCTATGGAAATCCTTTGAGGGTTCTTACCAGTCTGAAAGAATTACCAGGCATGAGCAGTCTTGGCAGTTTTAAGAGACTTTATTACGCTTGTCAAGCGGACGGGAGAAAACTAAGGTGAATCTTCCTGCCAAGTGTGGGGATTGGGGGTACTGATTATATAGTAACAAAAGTCATACAGAGGTGGAGTTTGGGAGGAGCACCCAGCCTGTCTGCCCTGAAAGGTCCCCCTTTGATAAGGTGAAGTTCTTTTGTTAGGAGTTATCTTACAGCTGGCCACTAGAACAAAAGGGGTAATCCTTTCTCTAAGGAATCCTTTTAAGAATTCTTAGGTGTGGCCTGTTATAGTTAACGATCTTCAGGGAAGATACTTACAGGCTGGGGGCAGTGGAAGGACAGAGTTAATGACTTACAGCTGGGGAGAAAGGTGACCTTTCCACTGGCTGATAACACATACCCAGGTGCCCTGAACACAGACCAAGTCACCCCAAAACATTACAAGACCTCAGCAGCCCCTTTCATAAGGAGGATTTTGAGGAGGACTGAGGTCAGACTCCAGGAATGGGATTAAGGGTGGAAAGTAGTTGAAGGCTACTTGAAGATGATGGACTATGGAGGGCTAGGCTAGTTTAAGGATAACAGATTTGGGTATAGATATGTTGAGAGGGTCTAGCGTGGGAAGTAACTGGACAACCTAGGGCTAGGCTGGGTTTAGAGTAACAGAGATTTGGGCCTAGCTATAATGAAAGGCTTATGGCCTCAGGCAAATGCCTCACTCTATGAGTGGGAAGATTCAAGGGGGTTCCCAGAGCCTGTACCCCATCAGTACCACTGTGTAGCCAGGCATTGCTGATAGGATGCAGGAGGAGACTACAGCCCTTGATCCTCAGCTTAATGAAAATCAAGATCATTGTTCCACCTGAAGCACTAGTACTCTTAGTATTGAAGGCTCCATCCTGAAGAAAACCTTATGTGATGAGTCTTAGCCCTCCATTGTTCATAACAAATGCTTCTAAGCGGACTGGAGGTTTTGGTTTTGGTTTTGTCAATGGGTGTGATATGATAATTGCTCAAAAAGAAAAAGATGACGCTGACGCTGGCTTTGCTTTCTTTTGGTTTTTTGGGTGTTTGACTCAGGATTTAAAAACTGGAATAGTGACTTGAGCAGTCTAAGTTGGAGACAAACATCCCCCAAAGTTCTAAAGCTCTCTAGTGTAACGTCAGGCCTCTGGCTGTACTTTTTTTGTTGTTTTTTTAAACAGTCATTCCAGATATTGTATAATGCATCGTTACTGGGAGTTTCTTGTTTCAGGGAAGGCTGCCTTGCCTTGCCTTGCCTTGCCTTGCCTTGCCTTGCCCTACAAAAGAAGTTAATTAAATTCAAACTAGTGTGTTGGGGAGGGAGTTAGTAGAATGACTTATATGTAAACTATGTAATCCTTAAAAAAAAAAAAAGCCTTTTTGTATATTCCGCCTAAATACTTTTTTTGTCTGACCATAATGGCCTGGTCTTTTTCCTTCCAGACCCAACAAAGATGTTAATGAAAGCTTTTTAATCGTCTACCTGGGAATTCATTTATATTAGTCTAAGTAATTGGGCAAGGGGAGGAGCTTTGCCAGTATACTCATTTAAGTTAAGTAGAAAAGGAGAGAGGCAGAAACTGAGGGTAAAGAAAAAGAAAGAGGGGCAGCAGACCCTGGAGTCAAGAGGACCTGAGTTGAAATCCAATCTCAGACACTTAACACTTACTAGCCCTGTGACCTTGGGCAAGTCACTTAACCCCAATTGCCCTCCAAAAAAAAAAAACACAGATATTCTGAGTCATAATTTCAACTGACACTTTGTCAACTTTCTTATTTTATTGTATTTACCATCCATCCAATTAAGAAAACCTTTCTCATAGAATGATTAAACATTTATGGAGATGATAAATTTGTATGACACAGCCACCCTGAATTGGGATGGTTCTAAATCGTATTTAAGCTTTCTGAATCTTTTGTTCAGGCAGTTAGAACTTAGCTTCTAAGTCCTTGTACAAGTTCGCTAATTTTAAGTGAATAAAATGAAATGACTATTTCACCTAGCCTGTTGTCTCCTTTAACCAGACTTAAGGTTAACAGACTCAGCATAACTTGCTAGGCTCCGTGTTTAGTGCTAGAGATACAAATGTTGAAGTTTAGGGTTTAGGGGTGCTCAAGACCCCAAAACATCAACATGTTGGGTCCTAACAAATGAATTCGACTCAAGTCTACTCTCAGCCAAAGTAAAACAAAGTTTATTAAAGATTGGCCATAATGGGTAGACTCTTAAGGAACCTAAGTATCTGTGACGCTTGTATTGGACTAGCAGGCCAGAATAATCTGACACAAACTGAGTCTGCTAGATTGAATTCTCAGCATCTTCATGGAGGCAAGATGGATCTTATATACAGAAAGATTGTGGGAGAATTTAGGGTAGTTTAGAGGAGGAGTTTGTAGAGGATCTTGAGGAAGAGTCTAAGGAGGATCTTTGATGAAACTGAGGTTAGACTCCAATAATGAGATTAAGGGTGGGAAATAGCTGAAGGCTACCTGGAAGTAATAGACTATGGAGGGCCAGGCTAGTTTAAGAGTAACAGATTTGGGTATAGATATTTTGATTGGATCAAGGGTGGGAAGTAGCTAGACAATGGAAGGCTAGGCCAGGTTAAGAGTAACAGATTTGGGCCTAGCTGTAATGAAAGGCTTATGGCCTTAGGAAAACGCCTCGTCAAGTGGGAAGATTCAATCAGAATTCAAAGGGTTTCCCAGAGCCTGTACCCCATCACAAAGAAAGGCAAAAGACAGTCCCTGTTCTCTAGGAGTTCACATTCTGATGGGGGAAGGTGACATGCAACCAACGATGTACAAACAAACTACAGGATAAATAGGAAATAATTAACAGGAGGAAGGCACTAGAATTAAGAGAAAATTGACAATTTTGAAAAGCAAAAAATAAAGTACATAAAAAATATCTTTTCAGAATTTGTAACTATTGAAAATGATGAGGTATAGGCTCTGGGAACCCCCTTGAACTCTGAATCTTCCCATATGATGAGGCCATAAGCCTTTCATTATATCTCCACCTGAATCTCAGTTACTAGCCTAGACCACCCCATTGTCCAGCTAGCACCCACCAATGATCCTCCCAAAATATCTATACACCCTTAGACTAGCCTAGCCCTCCATTGGCTGTCATCTCCTGCTAGTCTCCAGCTACTTCCCACCCTTAATCTCTCATCACTGGAGTATGACCTCATTTGACTCCTCCTGAAGACCCTCCCCAAACAACTCCTCTAGATCACCCCTAGATTCCTCCCACAACCTTTCTGTATATTAGACCCCATCTTGCCTCCATGAGAAAGAAAAAAGCTGGAGAATTATCTAGTGCACACTTATTCTGTGTCAGATGATTCTGCCTGCTTGTCTAATACAAGTGTCACAGATACCAAGGCTCCTTAAGAGTCTACCCATTATGGTGAACCTTTAATAAACTTTGCTTTTCTTTGGCTGAGAGAAGACTTGAACTGAATTCATTTGGCAGGACCCAGTGTGTTGGCATTTAGGGGTCTTGAGCACCTCTAAACCTTATATCTCATCATTTTATAGTTCCCTGACCTCTACAAAATGATATTTCATGGCAAAGTTTTAGAAGCCTACATTGGTGCCTACCAAAATATACAAATTGATTAAGATCTACAGATTTTTCAGAGCTCTTTTTGCCCACCTGACTATTCAACTCATTTAGATATGTTTGAGCAAATTCAAAATCCCCTCGTCAGAGATCTATTTCTGTCAAGAAATCTGGAACAAAACTGCAGATTCCCACCAGTCAGATGGAAAAAGGACAACAAAATGATGATTAAGAGGATGATGAAGGAATTAGAAGGTACAGAGGGAAAAAATTAATTTTATATGTGCTTTTAGCAGTTTTCCTCAAAATCGACTTCAATTTAGTAAACTGTTCAGTTTAGATTAATTATTATAATTTAAAAGCTAGGCAACAAGAAATTAACATCTATGTATATACGCATATATACATATACACCCTTAGTAAATATTTCAAAGAGGCTAAAGTTTTAAAAAGTAAATGGCTTTTGAGGAATTATCCTCAGAATGGAATGTGATTAAAGGAAATTTCTGTAGTCCTAAAATTAAATAACTAAAATAAAATTAAAAATTTGCCATTAGTTTTATTCTTTTACCCAAGGTTATGGCATTTGTTTAAATAATTATCTTGAAAGCTATCTTTCAGATGTTGTTATATCACACAGAGAAATATGACAATTGCCGAAAGAACTGTATCATTTTCTCTTGCCTTCATGAAGGTGCTCAGATTCCATCTAGCCCAAGAAAGGCTCAAAGTTCACTTTGGCCGGCTTGAACAAATGCTCAGGCTCCTTAAGAATCTACCCAATATGGTGAACCTTTAATAAACTGTTTTACTTTGGCTGAAAGAAGGCTTGGGTTGAATTCATTAAGGCAGGACCCAATGTGTAGCTATGTTGGGGTCCCAAGCACCCCTAAATCTCAACCTCTTCAAACTAGAAATGGCTTGGATATAGAAGAATGTTAAATTCAATAAAATTATTAATGGCAGATAAACCTAAATCACAGAGTACATTATTATCCATTTTTTTTCTTCAACACCACCCTCTAGTCTCCAGTCTGTTCTCCACAAAGTTGTCCAACTGATACTCCAGAAGTTCAGGCTAACGTGGGAATTTGTTTGGCTTGATTAAGCATATTTATTACAAGAGGTTTGTTTTTCTTTTTCAGTGGGGGCTAGGGGTCGATTTGAGAGAAAGTAGATTTTCCTAAATTAAAAAAAAAAGAAATGCAAACATAAAAGCCAGTAGAAAAGGACATTTATTTAAGCAATTAGTAGGATCTAGTGATGATATAGTATTAACGTTCTAAACAAGTATCCTTTCAAAACCTTATTGTTTTTAGAGGGCATTGAGAGAATTAAATAAGAAAAACTGAGGACCTAGGGGTGGACTGGTTATGTTCTGAGAGTTTTAAAAGTGTAAAGAGAAGGGAGAGTAAATAGTGTAGATGGAAGAAGAGGGTGGATTTTGCTATTTGTAATAGAGATGCTTGAGGAGAAGAGTATACACATATAGAGGAAAGAATGTGGGGGGGCAACACTGAATGAACATCACTCTTACCTGAACTGGACAAAGGACAGTGGAACACACACAGAATTTGGCATAAAAATACATCAAACTGAAAAGGGAAACAAATGGGGAAGGAGGATGGCTACAAAGCAGGGAGGGAGAAGTCACAAGCCAAAAAAATTTCCTGATCCTGAAAGGAGGATTAAAAGGGTTGGAAAGAAAGAAAAGAACTAGAACCTACATGGGGGAGGGGGAAGTGCCCTTTAGTGGAAGAATGGTGGAACAAATTGTGATATATAAATGTAGTGGAATATGATTTTCCCATGAAAATTGATGGAAATGATGATTTCCAAGAATTTTGGGTAATATACAAGGGCAACACTATTGTAAAGAAAACACAACACTGACAGATTTAAGAAGTCTGATTAGGTCAATGATCAACCATATCGCTAGAGGACTTAGGATGAAACATTATTTGCTTCTTGACGAAGAAATGATGAACTCACAGTGCAGAGAGAAAGAGAGAGAGAGAGATACATTTTTAGACTTGAACATTCTGTGGTTTTGTCCTGCTTGAGTACACTGATTTGTTACTTTCTTTCCTTTTTTTGCTTTTTGGAGGGAGGAGGGCAGGGCCATTGGGGTTAAGTGACTTGCCCAAGGCACACGGCTAGTAAGTGTTAAGTATCTGAGGTCATATCTGAACTCAGGTCCTCCAGACTCCAGGGCCAGGGCTCTATTCACAGCCACGTAGCATCCCCTATTCCTTACTTTCCTCTGACTTTTAATTGGGAGGTGATATTGGGAGGAAAGGTAGATTGCCAATAGTGATGCCAAAAATTACAAGAAAAAATGCACAGAAGAGAACAGAAAGAAGTTCAGAAGGAAACACAAATAAGCAGGACAGTTTTGAAAGTATTGTGTGGAAATAGATATACACATATGTAGCAAGCAGTGCGAAACGGAGATTCATAGTTTTATATGCAGTCTGTTGTGCTCTGCTGTACAGATGGAAATGTTCTTTTTTTGGTATTTAAGTTCAGAATTAAAAAAAGAAAAATTGTTTAAAAATTAATTTACTCACATGGAGATTAGGGGCAGGCAAGAGGGCATTCAGACCAGGGAAATGTTCTACAGATGAAAAATTCATGGTGGGTATTATGTAGGAAAGGTAACAAAATAATAAGAATAGTGATGATGATAAGGCTCATGAAACATTTTATACACATTATCTCATTTGATCTTCAAAATAATCCTGTTAAGGAGGTGCTATTATTAGCCCCATTTTACAGATGAAAATAGACTTGAGAAAGAGGCAAGATTTGAATACAGTTCTTCCTGACTCCAGGTCCATAAAAATGAAGAGGTTCTCCATAAAGAGGGTTAGGTTTGCCTGAGACCCTAAAATACCAACATGCTGGGTCCTGTGGGAAGAATTCCACTCAGGTCTTCTCAGCCAAAGTCAAACAAAGTTTATTGAAAGTTCATTAAAAGTTCGCCATATGGGGTTGACTCTTAGGGAGCCTGGGTATCTGTGATGCGTGCATTGGGCAAGCAGGACAGAGTAACTCTGACACAGAGTAAGCACTTCCTGTATTAAAAAAATTTTTTTTTTGCTTTTTGGAGGGGGGAAGGTAGGGCAACTAGGGTTGCCCAAGGTCACACAGCTAGTAAGTATGTCAAGTGTCTAAGGTCACATTTGAACTCAGATCCTTCTGACTCCAGGGCTAGTGCTCTATTCACTACGCCACCTAGCCACCCCATATCCACTTCATATATTAATAATAAAATGAAAATGTAAAACAACAACAATTGTAGCTTACATTTCTATATGATTTTAGTTTGCAAATTTCCTTTCTTTTTTCTTTTTTGGCAAATTTCTTTTCTGTGGCTCTGTAAGGTAGGTAATGCATTGTCTTCTCTGTATTTTAGAGGAAACTGAAGTTTTAGAATGATTGTGATTTGCTCCAGGTCGAAGTTGTTTTGTTGAGTCATTTCAATGCTGTCCAACTCTTCGTAACCTCATTTGAGGTTTTCTTGGCAGAGATATTAGAGTGGTTTTCCATTTCCTTCTTGAGCTCTTTTTATAGATGAGGAAACTGAGACTAGGTTAAGTGACTTGCCGAGGGTCACACAGCTAGTAAGTATCTGAGGCTAGATTTGAACTCAGGAAAATGAATCTTCCTGATTCCAAGCTCAATGCTGCTGCCCAGTGTTGTTTAGTACCACAAAGGGTGCTGGCATGAACACTTTGCTCTGTATTCTTTGTTTTTTACCTTCTTCAGTCATATGCTTAGTGGGACCTGATTCTAAATGTTGAGGTTTAGGGTTTAGGGGTGCTTGAGACTCCAAAGTATCAACACACTGGGTCCTGCTGAATGATAGACTCAAGTCTCTTAGTCAAAGTAAAGCAAAGTTTATTATAGATTTGAGGCTCTAAGTATCTGTGAAACTTGTATTGACAAGCAGGCCAGAATAATTGAGTCTGTACTAGATTGCATTTTCAGCATCTTCATGGATGGATCTTATATACAGAAAGACTATGGGAGGATTTAGGGGTGGTCTAGAGGAGGGATCTGGGGAGGGTCTTGAGGAGGAGTCTAAGGAGGATTTTTGATGGCATTGAGGTCAGACTCCAGGAATGGGATTAAAAGTGGGAAATAGCCGAAAGCTACCTGGAGATGATAGACTATGGAGGGCTAGGCTAGTTTAAGGGTAACAGGTTTGGGGGGGATATTTTGATTAGATCAAAGGTGGGAAGTAGCTGGACAACAGAAGGCTAGGCTAGGTTAAGAGTAACAGATTTGGGCCTAGCTATAATGAAAGGCTTATGGCCTCAGAAAAATGCCTCATCAAGTGGGAAGATTCAATCAGAGTTCAAGGGGTTTCTCAGAGCCTATACCCCATCAAAACAACTTAGTAAATTTTCTCAAATCCCAAGATGTTTTTGGAAAAATTTCACATTGTAGTCTTCCCATTGCCCTTCCAACATTTTTAAACCATCTTTGACATGAAATATCAAAGACATTTTACTTTGCATGTCCCTCAATACTAGTGATTTTGAGCAATCTTTTGTTGATAATTTTTTCTTGTGTCTGTTAGTTTAGGCAGACTCATTCTAAGAGCTGTGACATATCCCTAAAGAATTAGCCATAGAAGCAGCAAGAAACAGCAGGTAATGGAGTTTCCCTTGAGGCAAGAAAGTGATGCTAAATTTTATATGTTACATGGCAGGGGTTCTTAACCTGGTATCCATGGAACTCCATGGAACTCCATGGTCCATGGAGAGATTTCATCTTTATTTTTTAATAATCTCTAACTGAAATTTAGCATTTCCTTCAATTATGAATATAGGCAACAAACCACAGTAGTGTTAGGTTTCACCTGTCAAAAAAAATAGGGTTAGTCTGTTATGATTCATTCTTGATGAAGACATTTCTAGCTCTTTAGGGTTAATGCTTCATTTCCTAGCTATTTCCTTAATAATATGTACTAGAATTTTCTAGGGAATTGAATTGCGCTTCTCCAAATTTGCAGTGCAATTCCTATAGTCTTTTCTTTTTTCTTTTTTTTTAAGTGAGGTTCTGAGTTCAAATTCTTGCTCAGCTTCTTGCAATCTATCTGACCCTAGACAATCACTTAATCTGAGCTTCATTTTCCTACAAAATGAGAAGGACTAGACTAAATTTCTAAAACCCCAGCTCTAAAACTAGGAAATGATGACAAAGCAATACAGGAAAATTCCAGATCACGAAGCACTGTTCTGTCCCTTCTCCTCTATGAGAAAAATGTAAGGAATCCCCATAACCCCAAAGGCTCAGGGACAAATGCCATTAGGAGTGTGACCTGGAGCCATCCCTAATGACACTGATAAACTAGGAAGCCTCCAGAGAGCCACTGGACAATAACAGAATTGGGGGTTTTTAGCCTGGTGAAGAGGGCGCGACGGTTTCTTGCAGATATCTGGAAGCTGCTGTGTATCTGAATGATCTTTCAAAGACAACAGGCAGTAAGTGGTTTGGCAATCCCACTTCTTTCAGCTCCTGAAGATGTAGTTTATCTAAGCCAGACAACATGAATTCATTAAGGGCAGCTAAAGCCTTCTTACTAACTTTGAATTTAACTCCCTAATGGCTGCTTTTTGTTCTAGTCCAGATAAAAACCTCCTTGGTAGTGAAACAGAAGGGCATGGAAGGTGTTTTTGACCCCTCTGCTCCGTGCTAGGTAGGGTAGAGAAAACCTCACCACGTGACACAAAGCGGGGATTTCTGCTGGTGGTGATGTTGATGTTGATGGTGACGGTGATGGTGGTGGTGGTGGTGGTGGTGGTGGTGGTGGGGTGTGTGTGATTGTCCTAATATGTGAGGAGGCCTTAGGGGATGGTTTCAAGAGGAAGATTCTCCTTTTGTTGATGCAGAAGCACCTGTCCCTCTGCTTTGTCCCCACTTAGCTTGGCCTAGGGATTGAAAAATGCAAAATCGCCCACATAAAATATTTTAAGAATGTATCATAACTTTTGCTCATATCCCACACTTCACAGGAAATTATTTTTTTCAAACTTAAAAGCACCAGAAAAAAAATCTAAAAATATATTTCTTGTTTCACTTCCCATTAAAATTCTTATCTTTTTCTTAACTTCAGGTGACCCAACAGGAAAGCATACTCACAGAAGAACTTAGGTGTATTGCAAAGAAATAGAAACCAAACAAAATACAGCACTGAGAATCATCAAAGAGCTGTTGGGGTAAGAGGATCTGCCATCTTCTGGACAATTCCTAGACTGTTGGCCCAATTAATAGTTTGAGTCACTACTTTACTTTCTATGCCCCAGAGTCAGTGTTAAGGGTGGGACTTGGGGCAAGAGGATGGAAAGAAAGGAGGATGAAAGTATCTCACCAACATCCATTCCAGCTTCTGCACCATGGGTCCCATGAACTCTTACCTTAGGCACGACATCCCACATGTGGTTCAAATGGAATTTTCCTTCCAAAGGGCAGCTGAGTCATTCTTGCCAGCCAGTCTTAGGCAGTTAGCTCTGACTCATACATGAACAGGGAAGTGGGAGAGAGGAGTGCAAGGGTCTTCTGACAAACAAAATTATCTCTCTCTAGCATAATGCCAGGTCCACTCAATCCCTATGAGATCTCTCTCCTGTCATGCTACATGGTCCCCACCAGCCCTTAGATTGGAATTGTTCATTCTGGGCTATAATTCCACATCAGTCCTGGAATTGAAAAGTGAATTTCTTCTCATCCTTTACTGCTCCTGGGAGTGCTCCAGTCCCAGTGGAAAACAGGAATGCCAAGGAAAAGTCCTTCTATCAAGGCAGGCATTACAGAAATAAAAATGGAGCAGTTTTGTCTTCTCTATGGGGCTAGCTACCACCCTACTCATTCCTGTTTGTCCTAGACCAGTCTGAGTTTTACCACAAATAACATTTTCTTACAGCACAGTGCGTACTTGTATCTTTGCATTCCTCTTTTGTTACCTGACCTTGCTTCCCTTTTCTAAAAGCTAAATCCGTTGGTGAGTTCCTGTACATTCACATCAGTCTCTTCAACCCACTCCCAGATACAGGATAGAATTTCCTCGTTTCCTCTGTCTCAAATTATGAAGGAAAAAATTATCATTAAGGTAAGTCGAGAAATTATTAAATGCTCTGCTTTTGGCATAGAGATATCCAGATAATTGAAACAGATATCAGATTAACTGTCCTCATAGCTATCATCTGGGGAAGCAACTCCTATAGAGAAGGGGCCAGTTATCCCCTCTGGCTGACCAACTGCCACACACAGGGCAGGTAAGTCAGCCTAGCGAGAGCAGCAAGTCACCATAAGAAAGAGATGGGGAGAGGCTGAGGGCTAACATGCACCAGGCAAGTCAAGCCACCACTACCAGCTTGACTACCAGCTCCCTTAAGCCCTTATGCAGACAGTCCAGGACTCCTAATTCATGAGCCTTGGGAATTATAATGCTTCCAGCCCAGTACCCACAGTCATCATCCTGGGAAACATCGGAAATGCAGCCTGGTAAATGCCCCTGCAGATGCTACTGAAGGGCCAGAAAAGAAAGTTCTTGCCATTAAAGTCTTTGATATTGTCAAATGGCTCAACTGATAGGATTTTATCAGTAGAAATGGCATTAAAGAAAAGGCACTAACTGGGCAAAGGACCTGGGGATCTTTTCATCTGATTTGGAACTGAAACCTACCAGATATGTTGACTCTGTCATCAGAACAGAGATTGTCTTGCTTTCTCTAGCACTTTGTTGTTCTTTGTGACAATACTGTCCATGTGGTTTTCTGGGCAAAGTTATTGGAGTGGTTTGCCATTTCCTTCTCAAGTGGATTAAGGCAAATGGAGGTTAAGTGACTTGCCCAGGGTCACCCAGCCAGTAAGTGTCACAGGTCACATTTGAACTCAGGACTTCCTGACTCTAGGTACAGTACTCTATCTCTTTTTCATGTAGTAACTGCTTAATAAATGCTTAATTCATACCTACTTAATTGAAGTCCCCCCTCCCCCCCGCCCCTGCCCCCATCATCATCAGTACTATACCATGTCCCTGTGGCAGGTTTATGATCTATTTCCTCATCCCCTTAGTTATTTCTCTTTTTTTGTCCTGTTGTACTCTCCTGGCTATTGTTTCTGTTTCTGATCTTCTACCAAATGTGCTCTGTAGTGGACCAGACTTTCATGCTCCCCTTCTTCTATGAGGCAGATATGCAGAAAGATTATAATCTTGTTGGGTAGATGCTTTCTTAGGATCTTGAAGTATTCTAGAAATTTCAGAGGATTATCAAGTCCTGTGACTCCCCGTTTGTTTGTGCCTCTGGATGTGGTCCTAGGATAAAATCTTAATAAATGATTAGCCTTGGGCTGGGGCAGGAGTGGTAGATTCCAAGAAGGGACCGTTCGTTCCAGGAATTCCTGCTATAGCGAATATAAGCCTTATGATTTTCTTGTATCTTTAGCTCTGTATGAAATGGCTCTGTAATAAACAGACTATCGAATACATCCCCGTCTCCCTTTCTCTTTCTTTCTCTCTCTCTCTCTTTTCATTCAGCTAGTTGCTGAGCCATATACTGTGCTGGTCGCAGCAGTGCTCTACTACTCTGATTCCAGAATTTCCTCACAGGAGGAAATGTCTTTATCTTCTTAATAGGCAGCCTTGCTGGGCTGAGCGTTTTTTTGTTTTTTGTTTCAATAATGTATACCCTCTATAGGTCAGTATTCTAATCGTGGGTCTCATCCCATCAAATTTCAGGGATACCTATGATGACAAATTTGCTTCATCTTGCTTGTTAAAGACAGCTTTGAAAGAAAAATGTACAAAACTATAGCAGCTCTTTTTGTGGTGGCAAAGAATTGGAAGCTGAGGGGAAGGCCATCAATAGAGGAATGAATGAACACCTTATGGTATCCTGAAACCCTGTAAGAAATGACTAAAGGGAATGGTTTCAGAAAAATGCTGAAAGATGTATAAATTGATGCAAAGTGAAGTGAATAGAACCAGGAGAATAATTTACACAGTAATAGCAATATTGTAAAGATAACCTACTGGGAAAGACTTAGTAATTCTGATCCACACAGTGATCCATCACAGTTCCAATGGGTTTTTGAAAAAACATGCTGTTCACCTCTATACAGAGAATTGATAGACTAACAGTGCAGATCGAAGTGTATTTTTTTCTTTTTCCCCTGCAACATGACTAAGGCAGAAATTTGTTTGCACGGTTTCATATTTGTAATGGGTTTTGCATTTCTTGCTGTCTTAACGGGTGGAGGGAGAGAATCCAGAGCTGAAAATAAAGTTTAATTTAAAAAATAAAGACAGCTTTGAAAACTTCTCAGAGAAGAGCGCTGGACTAGTTGAAATTCCTGGGGACCTCAGGATGATGTGAGGTCCTTCCATTTAGGCTGAACGGTGAATTCTACAGCTGAATCCCAGAATATCAAGTAAATTATTGGCCGGGGTAAAATTCCTCCTGACTCCCAATAGTTAGAGGAATGTGCAGGTCGAGTACTCGCCCATACTGAACAGACCAAGGGAACGAGAAGCCAATGTTACCAGTAATACTTTTCTTGAAGAGGTTTTGGGACAAATATTCATAGGATTTGGGGGAAGGAAATGGCAAACCACTCCATTATCTTTGCCAAAAAAACAAAAACAAAACCAAATAGGGTCTCGAAGAGTCTGACGACTGAAACGATTTAACTTTCCGAGACAGCGTAAAATTTAATTACTTGCCCCAAATCACACAGTTGGCAAGTAGGAGCGGCAGAATTCGAATCCAGCTCCTTTGAGTCGGAACCCAGGGCTATACTGCCCCAAGCAAGTAACGGAGAGTCACCAAACATCACTAACCATTCCTTCACTTGTGCCTACCGAGATCATGCAATCCTTCAATGTCACCATTAGGAGGCAGCGTTAACTCAGGCACTCCGAATTAACCGCGTGAGAGGTTTAATCGAGAGTAAAACTAAGGGCAAGCGAGAGGTGAGATCCAGTCAGGCACCGATTGGAAACTTCTCAGCCAATCATCAACGGACTCCGAGCTCTTCAGCCAATCGGCTCTAGCATTCCGTAGGCTGTCACGCGCCGGGCTGTGACAGTTGGTGCTTCGTTCCAGGCCGCATCGGGGGCGGTGCGCGCGACAAGGAGGATGGTTTAGGATTGGCTGACGGGTGGCGGGGTGGGGCGTGCGGTAGCCTCGCGCCCAATAAGACCGTTGAGGGTGGAATAGATCTAAGCCAGGCCGGGGCCGGGGCCGGGGCCGGGGCCGGGACCGGACCAGGGCTGGCGGGCTAGGCGGCCGAGCGGGGCCGGGCAGCGATGGCGGAGGCTGAGGCGGGCGGCGACGATGGCCGCTGCGTCCGGCTCAGCGCCGATAGAGCGCAGGCACTGCTGGCCGACGTGGACACGCTGCTCTTCGACTGCGACGGCGTGTTGTGGCGAGGGGAGACCGCGGTGCCCGGCGCGCCCGAGGCTCTGACTGCCCTCCGGGCCCAGGGCAAGCGGCTGGGCTTCGTGACCAACAACAGCAGCAAGACCCGCGAGGCCTACGCTGAGAAGCTGCAGCGCCTGGGCTTCGGCGGCCCCGTGGGGCCCGGTGCCGGCCCAGAAGTCTTCGGCACGGCCTACTGCACCGCCCTCTACCTCCGGCAGCGCCTGGAGGGCGGCGGGGTCCCGGCCAAGGCCTATGTGCTGGGCAGCCCGGCACTGGCCGCCGAGCTGGAGGCGGTGGGCATCTCGAGCCTGGGCGTGGGTCCAGAGCCCCTGCAGGGCGTCGGCCCCGGAGACTGGCTGGCCGAGCCCCTGGATTCCGGCGTGGGCGCCGTGGTGGTGGGCTTCGACCCCCACTTCAGCTACGCCAAGCTGACCAAGGCCGTACGCTACCTCCAACAACCGGGCTGCCTCCTCGTGGGCACCAACATGGACAACCGACTCCCGCTGGAGGGCGGAAGCTACATTGCCGGTCAGTGCCCGGGAGGGAGATCGGGAGGGGGCCCCAGGCCGGGCTGGGGACTGCAGCCCCTGAGGGTCAGGGGAGGACCTTCCTTCTGGCCAGAACCCTGGGGAAACAGGCCCGCCCCATAGAAGGCCCCCTCCCCAGGCCCCGTCATTCCCCCCCCCCCCTCCCCAGCCCGGGTCATTGCCGGCAAAGGTCCTCCGAAGGGACTGCCCGCTTGTGGACCCAGACCCTCCTGTGGCTTGAGAGTGCCCAGTCGACCTCACTTGAGCTCCAGACGGGAAGGGAAGAGTCCCACTCTCTGAGGACACCCCTCTCGTCCAAGGCTGGGGATAAGGGATAGCCGGAGAGTCCCAGGCCAGTGACCATCATCACCCTTGTTCCACACCCAGGTACTGGCTGTCTAGTCCGAGCAGTGGAGATGGCTGCGCAGCGGCAGGCAGAGATCATAGGTAAGCCCAGCCGATTCATCTTCGACTGTGTGGCCAAGGAGTTCGGCCTCAATCCAGACCGCACCGTCATGGTGGGAGATCGTCTAGACACAGACATCCTCCTGGGGGTTACCTGTGGCCTCAAGACCATCTTGACTCTTACTGGGGTCTCCAGCCTGGAGGATGTGAAAGGCAACCAGCGAAGTGACTGTTCTTCCAGGAACAAGATGGTTCCTGATTTCTATGTCGACAGCATAGCTGACCTTATACCAGCTCTTGAAGATTAAAGAGTTACAATGTCTTTAATCTCCAAAATAAAAAATAAATGATCAGTTACCTTAATTAATGGGTGGGCTTGAACATGTACTCATCTAGATGAGTACAAAGAATGTATTGGAATTTAAGAAATCTTAGTTTGGAAACCTTGCAATTGAGCTGGGGAGGAGGGAGCAGAGGAGATGATTTTGTTTACAAATTTCCTCTATTTTAAGATGCACTTTGAAAAGAAGGAGGGGGAACATTGTAGTGGCTCCTGACTATTTTGTTGGGAGGGAGAGCCCACCACAATGCCTGCCTTCCAGGGATTCAGCTAACTTCAGAGTTGTAACTGAAGCTGCAGGGTTAGGGAAGGGAGTGTTTCAGGCTTTTGTTCAAATTTATCTTTCAGAAAAATCTGAAATTCAAAGTTTATTCAGGGATAAGCCTTTTTTTCAGGCAGGGAGGTGGGGCTATTTTGTGACTTCTGAGTACTGGTACAAACCAAACTAGGCCCAGCCTCAACATCTTTTTGTCCTAGGTGAAGCCACATCTTAGAGGGTCTTCGCCTTAGGGTTACCAAGACTTGGGGAAGGAGAAGGGAATGTTCCTATTTGGAAGACCCTCCATTGAAGTGAGGATCTGTCCCCATCTCTTCCTCTTACCCATACCCTTTCAAGACAACTGCACTCTGATTGATGTCACAAATGGGCATTTGTTGCTGTTGCATTTCAAACTCAGGGCCCTTGGGCCTTGCTTTGCCTCCATCCAGATGAATCTTTAAAATCTCAGGACAACTCAGAAGGCCTGAGGAAGTCTCAATCCATCTCCAATATTTATTTAAAATATTAAATGAAGTATATTATATAGAACAGTTTAAGTGCTACTAGAGAGAATGTAAATGGTGTCCACCTTACCCAGTGTCCTTGTTTAGTACTGCTGTTTAGTGAACTGAAAGTGGGTGTTGGTACCAAAAACTATTTTTTTACTTTTGAACAACTTTGTAAAATGGTGGAATTAAATCTTAAGTGTACTAATTGCTGTTCTCATGTCCTAGGAAAAATATTTAAAAGGATTTCAAATACTTGCTTAGGACATGTGCTGGCAGTGCTTCTGTGAGTGGTGAGAGAAACCTTCAGGGTCTGCTTTAGACATGCCAAACTTCTGACTCCCACTATGGAAAGAGGCTTAGACCCATGACAAAGGTGCCTCATCTTAAGGAACAACCTGCATGACTGCAGCCATGTCTGGTAGTGGGAACAAGCCAGTGAGGGTGGGGTCCTTTTAAAAAGCAGAAGGCCAAAGCATGCAAGGCTGTATATAGCTTTGCAGCCTTTTCCTGTGAGACACACATGTACACACACACACACACATACATACATACATACATACATACATACACACACACACATACACCCCTTTCTTCTGGGGGTTTAAATGCCAGCAGTGTAAACTTGCCACTTGCCCTGGACTGTGGTATGGGGAGACATTATGTGCACCCATTTTGATGCTGGGCTTTGAATAGGAAGCCCATGGCCTATAGAAGCTGGAAGTGCACACCACCATTTGGAGCTTCCTGTGGAGGCTTTAGGGACATCTTGTGGCTTTTGATCCTTCACTGGGCCATTGAATATCTCCTCAGTGTGGAAATGAGATTCTGTACTAGGAAAAGCAGAATTCTGATTGACAAACTCTAAGCAGCGTTAACAGGGTTGCACAGCATGATGACAGGACTTCACAAGAAAATTCACACTTTCAACATGCCCACCGATGTTTGTTCCCATAGCAATAAACACACAGGACTTACCTGTCTCTTCAGCTTCTTCCATAGTCTGCTATAGGCAGTAAGTGGGTACTGTTCCTTGGCACTGTCAGCTGTGTATGCCATGCATCAACCCCAGCCTCCCTCTTCATATGTGATTTACAGAAAGAAATCTTTGTGGTTTAAAAGCTCGGTTCTGCCAGATCAGGTTCTTAACAGGACTATTTGTGTGTTACAACCCAATTCTAGAGTAGAGAGAATAGGTATAATCACATATCCTGTTTGGGGTAGTATCTAGGTCAGAAATCTCAGGCCCTTGGTTGTCCTACCTGCCATGGAACTGTACTGGTAAAGTGTTTGTGAACCTTCCACGCCCCCTGGGGCTCATCCCTCTGTATTTACCTGAATTCGTATTAAACTTGCAAACCTGCTCAGACTCTTCTTAGGGTGGTTTCTTTATTCTGAAACTTCTGTGAGCTTCGCTCCAGTTTAAGAGTGAAGACAGCTATATAGCATATGCTAACAAAATCTGGGATAGATGGTTCTGTGGACAGAGCAGCCTTCAAAAAGCCAGCAACTCCTGAAGGAAGCAGTGGCTAAATTCAAAGACTGTTAAGAGTTGACAGTCCCTGCCTCTCATTTTACAAAACTTAAGGCCCTATAAGCTTTTAAAGGTCACAATTAATGGTAGAGTTATGAACCTGTCCTTCCTACTCCCCTTTTTCACTATGTCACATGGCCCTGTTCAGCCATTTTCTTGGTCACTTGCTGCCATGTTCACTGAGTTGAGGGCCCTTTCCTGGTGTTGGTGAGCTTTGTTAAGGCCATTGTGCAAATGTCAGCCCATCTCAGACCCCGGCCTCTGTCCTTTCAGACTTTCAATGTGAGCTCGGGTAGGAGAGGTGACATTTATCTTCATTCTTGAACATAAGTATGAGTTACCTGTGGCAAATATCTGGGTCCAGATCAAACCTGGGTGTCCCCATGTTCCTGTTTATTATGACCATAGAAAAGGTAAAACTAAACTATTCTTTAAGGTACAGCCTTAGCTGAATGTCATTAGGAGAACGCCCCAGATGTGTTGGTTTACACTATGTACAACAATGAACTTTTTAAAAATCTGCACTGTAGCTGCCCAACAGAATGACTAGCTCACATTCTTACCGAATTTATGAAGTGCTTTTCTTACAACCCCGTGAGGGAGGCAGGGGAATTGTTACTCTCACTCTGTAGACTGGGGGGACTGGAGCTTTGGTTCAATCATGCCCATAGCTACATGTCATAAACAGAATTGAGTTGGACTTATGGGCATAAGTGTTAGAGGCTAACGTTCTTACAGAACCAGACACAAGTCTATTAGAACAGCTAAAGTAGGGGCTCCTGAGAGTACACTTGCTTGTATGTGCATGCACATGCTTATGCTAAGTGGGAATCTGGAGGAAGCCTGACACCAGAGACTCAAAACTGGGCCCTGTGATCCTCCCTTGATAAACTTGGGTGGCTGTTGTAGGAGGGACTGTGACAGAAACTCCACCTGTGAGTGTATTTGGGGCACAGAGAAGGGGGGGGGATCCTGGCCGGTCTTGCCCTGGGATGTCAGTGTAAGGTGACACGGGTGGAGGTGGAGGGGAGAGATCTGAGGGTCCTCTGGGAAGATTGTTTGTTTGGCTTTGATGGACACATCCTTGGGTTTCTGCAGCTGGCTCTAAGGAGCCAGGCTGGGCAGGGCCAAGCACAATTCAGACATTGTGAGTGGGAGCAGAGCCTAGGCTGCAGCATGGAAGGACAGAGCAGCAGACCTGAGGTTCAGGGGCAAGGGCCCTCCAAGGTGAGTGTCTTCTACCCCTTGACCCGCTAAACTCCCTATGAGTAACGTGAGTAATATGATGCCCCTTATCTGGGGAGCAGCTCCCTTATTAGGCTCAGGGCAATCTGTGCTGTGCACATCATAGATCTGTGGAAGTATTTGTTTGCATATCCTTGGATATATCTCTACTGTTAGTCTAGTAATTAAGAGTTTCCTTTCCTAGCTCTATATCTGAGACCTGATTTAGAATTCCCCTGCAAAATGCAGCAGGGTGGGAGGGTGGGGAGGAGGAAAGTGCCAGCTTTGACATTGCTCTGCATGGCCTTCCCCAGGTGAGCTCCAAGCTGCCTATAGGGTCACATTGGCCAGTCCTGGGCCTGGCATTGCTGCTACTGGTGCTGGCTTTGGCTGGAGCTGTGCTTGGTGGGCTCCTTGGCTTGGCACACAGCCCTGCTGAGGTAAGTCCCTGCTCCTAGCTGCTCCCTACCCAAAGAGTAAGGGGCATGATGGGGAGCCTTCTGAGGTACCTTGTCCTGGGAAAATTGGTGGCTTAGGCTCTTAAGTCCCACACCAGGTGATCTGGATCCTACTCTGTTCCCCAGTTCAACCCACACCTAAGGCTGTGTGTTCAGAGATGGGAACTAGAAGTACTGGGTTGTGAATCTCTTGCCTGCTTCTAGTTTGTCTGAAACTAGCTTTCCCTATCCATGCCTGACTGAGATGGATATGGACACTAGATCTAAGGAAGGAACTGTGTCTCCAGAGCATCACTGGAACTTGGGGACTGCTATTTTGCCCATACCTTTCCTTCTGAACCCACCCATTGTCCACAGCCTATGCTGCAGGCTGTTAGATGGACATTCTTGGGTCCTTCTACCTCTTGGCCCAACCAGACAGCCACAGTGGACCTGGCCCAGGACACAGTGACCTATGTGGTGACCCCCCCTCAGAACAACCATAGCTGGGCCGTGCTATTTGACAGCCACAACGTGAGTCAACCTCCCCTACCTAGATTAGGTATGACTTGGATAGCTAAGGGGAACACACTTCAAGCCAGATGTCCACCCACTTTCCAGGTCTGTAAAATGGGATTTTGTCTCTCTAGTCCCCGGGCTTGGGGTAGGGAGGTACTGTGAGCCCCCTAGAGGCTTGGGGGATTGTCTTTCCCCAAAACCCATACCACTGTCCCCAGGGTTATGTGTGTTATCGCCCTGGGGAACCAAGGTCCTGCTTTCTGCGGAGGATGGAGACCTGGGACCGAGAAACCTTGAAGCTGGTCCTCAACACCTCTCAGGTGAGGGACCTTGCTCTCCGTGTAGTGTTCGGCCAGAGTTCGGCTGGCTGCCCCCTATACCCCTGTGATTCAGTTACAGTAGTATAAGGGCTGAGAGGAAGGAGACAAAGGGCCCCTGTTTCCTGACCCCAGTGACTGATGACTTTCCCTCTGCCATGTTGGGAGGGCAGAGGGACTAAGGTTCTGGTTTCAGGGGAACAGAGGACTCTTATCTTCCCTCGGCTGTACCTGATGATAGATACCTTGGGGTTTTCTTACAAAGACAATGGGCAGGGTAGGGCTAGGGTGGACTGAGAGACTTCCTGTCCCCTCCCTTTTCCAATGAGGGGGGGGGCTGTGACAGTACAGAGCATCCAGATGGATGAAGGGGGTTGGGAGGTGGGGGTATCCCTGATGTTAGGAAATCCCTGACTCCAGCTCCCCTTGTTCCATCAACAAAACAAGATTAACCTGGAGGTCTGCCCCTCAGCTTGATATGGGGTTGGAGAAGTCATGGGATATGTGGGCACTACTAGAGGAATCCCCCAGCTCTGGCCCCCTCAGATCTTCCCACCTTCAGTGTTATTCAGATCCTTCTGCCCACAATGCTAATTTCTCCTTCAGGCTGACTGGCCACTGGGTCCCAACAAAGACACCAAATATACTCAAGAGTTTTTGGGGGTGCTAGGGCGGCATGAAGTAGACCCTGCTCTGGTAGGAGGACCAGTCCAGAACCTTTGTGACCAACTCCCCATCTACTGGGTGCAAAGGGCAGGAGGTGAGTGACTTTCTAAAGGCATCCAGAACACTGAAGAACAGATCAAAGTAGACAGATACGCCAAAAGAATGTCCCCAGCCCAGGAAAGGGGATGGAGGGAGGGCAGTAGAGTATGAACTGCATGGCAGGGAAAGGGGGTGTGCATGGCGGAAACAGCAACGCACGGGTCAGAGACTGGATCTCAGACTTCCGCATCTCAATCTGGGGGATATTTAACTTTGGACATTTTCTTTACAGGTTCACGGAAACAGAGATTAATTTACCTCTGCATTGACATTTGTTTTCCAAGCAACATTTGTGTGTCTGTCTGCTTTTATTACCTTCCAGATTAGGAACAGCCTTAAGGCGAGGCACCCTAGGTGACTCTCTTTGCCCTGCTGGCCTCAGCTTGCCCCTGGTCACTACAGGAATCAGGGACTGAAGCAAGGACATAATCCCCCCAGGTCCATGGGTGGGGCAGCTGGTCCTTAGTGCCAAGTCAGTGGGCTGTAGGCCAGATTTGAAAGTCTTTCTACTGGAAACCAGGGTTTCTCTGTTAATACAGGAGGTGCCGAGGACAGCTTGGTTTTAATCCTGAATAAAACGATCACAAATGTCCTGATGCTGTGCTGACTTGATGGCTTAGACATATCCTATCCCAGCCTGTGGGATTTTGCAGTCTTTTCCCGGGATCAGGAGCCGACCCCATGCCCTTTTATCCTACAGAAGCAGTAGCTGGCAAGGTGCCTCCATCCCAGTTTTAGGGGTGACCAGAGTTTCTAAGCCTGCCATCTCTAAGGTATGCTCTGGACCTGCTGTCCCAGGTTTCCAAGGCCTACTCCACTCCTTTTCTGTTTTCCAACAGCTCAGCTGGACTGGCACCACCTGGGTTTACTCTTTCCACACCAAACTCTCTGTATGGCAGGCCAAGAGTTAGGTTAGCTTTAAGGATGAGGTTAAGGGGTGGGGCCTGAAGAGAACTGCTTCACTCTTGGAGCTGATGAGGCTGTATGCACAGGCACCAGATGCAACTGGCTTTTTAATGTCCAACTTTTCTCCATCTAAGAGATATCTATTTGTATATATGTATATACACATATAAAGGGAATGTCCTGGCCACACTGGAAGTCCCCTGGTAGAACCTCATAGCTCTAAACTGCCCTATAACTAGCCAGTGGGAGGCTCAGTCCCAAAGTCCCTTTTCTCTTCCCCCAGTTCCATTCCTGTGAACTGTTCTCCAGAGTCCTCAGACCAACAAGGGGCAGAGACAGTATTTTGCTCTGAGCTGAAGCTGAGACTTTCCATGGTCAGAGAAGCCCAATTTCTTTGACTAGCACTGCAGTCTTGAGCAGCTCCTGTTCCCTGAAGGCCCAAGGGCAGAAAGGAGGCTTTCAGGCTAGCCCAGGACACTGTCATTGAATGCCAGGCAGACTACAGCCTTCTGGTGTCCACCATACTCTCTCTTGATCTCTCCTGTATCCACACACCACAGCCGTGCTAAATTGTCAGAGGAGGCTGGAGATAAGAAGAAAAGAGGTCCCATTACTGGGGGGCTCGGGCCGAGAAGGCTCTTCCCAAAGGGAACTAGAATACTGCTCTGTCACTATCCTCCCCTCCTTGCCCACAATGGCTGTGTCCTGTTGTTAGGGCCATGGTCCCTCTAACAGAATCTGCTATCAAATGCGTTAGTACAGTCCTGACTATGAGCTCCACACTGGCCCCCTCAGAGGCTGGTATGGACAGTACAGACCCCAGGCTAGGCTTTATTTACTAAGGACAATATTAAGGTGTTTGGGGTTGTTTTTTTTTTTTGCTTTTTTGGAGGGGGGAAGGTAGGGCAATTGGGGTTAAGTGACTTGCCCAAGGTCACAGAGCTAGTTTTGTATTAAGAGTCTGAGGTCAAATTTGAACTCAGGTCCTCCTGACTCCAAAGTCGGTGCTCTATTCACTGTGCCACCTAGCTGTCCCTCAATATTAAGTTCTAAGCCCTAGTTTTCTGGGATAATCACAACCTTATCTCAGGGTATCCCCAAGGTAGAGACCCATGGCTGGCTCAGAAAGCTGGGCTTTCTGTTGTCTGGTTTCTAAGTTTAAGAGGGACCAAGGCCCCAAGGAACACCCTGCGATATAGAAGCTTACCTGTTACAATGTACTGAGAGTCTCCAGAAAAGGCACAGTCCCACATCCAGCCTCTTGAAGTCTCACCAGGATTGTTGCTCTTGATGCTCAGCTCGGTCATCAAAGAGAAATTTGAGGTCCTCCAGATTTTGCATGTTTGGTCTGCTGAGCAGGTGGCCAAGAGCCTATGGGAAAGTGAGAGTTCTTAAGTGCTCTACCAGCAGACCCATCCAAAAGCACCAGGCCTTCCCTATGGCTGACCGGACCCGCTGGCTCATACCTCACAGGACTCATCCCAATTCAGCTGTTTTTACTAGACTGAGCATACCAGGCTGATGGCAGTGGTGTCAAACAGAAACGGAGACCACTAAACCCTAGGATCTGATCCCTCTGGGACACAGACTGACTTAGAAAATGACTCATTAACATTATCTATGTTCTATTGTGTATTTTGTTAAATATTTCCCAATTACATCTTAATGGTTTGGCACTTGGGAGTTTGGGAACCACTCTCAGGATGCTTGTTTGACATGGCTGTTTTAAATGACAAAGAGGGTATAAAGTACTGGGGATGGGGAAAATCTGATGAGGAAGAGGACCAATGGCCAACCTGTTCCCTGTAACAGGATCTCAAGGCATCCCTGAGACCCAGGAGCTCAGCCTGGAAGCACCAAACTTTGGTGCAGACAGGGTCACTCACACATATGTTCCTCTTAAGCAATAACTGATATTTCTATATAATGTTTTATGGCTTCAAAGTGCTTTTTCCATAGCCTTGTGAGGGAGGGAGTGCAGGTGTCAAAAGCCACATTTTACAGATTATGTAGCTGGCTTAGAGAATTTACATGGCTTGCTCAGGGCTCATGCGAGGCCAGGCCAGGCCACCGGGCTGAGCGCCCGCCTCTATCTATGCTCCGTCTCGGTTCCCTAAAGATGGCTCTCCCCAGTGGCTGACTGGGAGAGGAAAGGGTGAACATTACTGGAATCTCTGAGCATTCCCTGCCCAATGCTCCCATTTCCTTTAGAAAATCTCTGATGCTCATCTAGCTTCTACTCACTATATCTCAATGCAGTCACAGGCATTTCTTCTTTATGACGAGCTCGAATGTATCTCCCTCAAACTTCCATGCATTAGTCCTTATACTCATCCCTGGAACCACCACCCTTCTTCACAAAGGCCCTTCAGGTAACTGAAGATAGCAATTCTATGTCCTCCTAATCTTTTTCTCTTTTAGGCTAAACATTTCCAGTTCCTAAGGCATGATTCTGCCTTTATCCTGATTACTCTCTTCAGGACACATTCCAATTTATCCATGCTCCTCTTAAAATATGGCATCCCCCCAAAAAAAGGGCAGCTAGGTGGTACCCTGAATAGAGCACTGGCCCTGGAGTCAGGAGGACCTGAGTTCAAATCTGGGCTCAGACAGTTGACATACTTACCAGCTGTGTGACCTTGGGCAAGTCACCTGACCCCAACTGCCTTGCCTTCCCCCTTCCCCCCCCCAAAAAATATGGCATTCCACCCTGAAAATCATGCCGCAGGCATGGTCTTGTCAGAGCTCAGTTCAGCAGAACAATGACCTCCCTCATTCAGGATATTCCATTTCTTTCATCGTGGACTCAAATCACAGTAACTTTTCTCTGACTGCCACATCACACTATTGACTCAGGTTGAGCTTATAGTCACTATGAACTAGCTAACCATGTCTTCCCACCCTATATTTGTGCAGCTGATTTTCTGAACCTAATTAAGCACAAGACCACTTTTATTCTCATTATTTTTCAGCCACCTCTGATTCTGCCCATCACAGCCTTCTGACATCCTGATCTGTTGTCCAACTTGTCAGTTACCCCTCCCTGCCACATGCAGATCTGATGAGCATGCAATCTATACCTTCATCCAAGACTGCACCAAGAACAAAACTGACCAAAGACAGAAGTCTGTGGCATGCCCTGACAGATGTCCCAGTGGGTTGACACCATTCATAAGATTACAGGATTTTGAGTGGAAAGGGAGTAGCTCAAATTTATGAAATTCTAGATAACCTGGAATGATGGGCCAGGCTGGAATCTCTTTAGTAAATGCTATTTACAAATCTTAAATGTCATAAAAATATGAGTTGAGCTGTGAGTTGTTTGTGGAGCATATCAGATTTAAGCTGACTCGAGTCTCAAGAAAGTCCAGTCACTTGCCCAAGGTCACAAAGCTAATCAGTACGTAAGCCAGGATCTTAACCCAATTCTCCCGACTGCAGTTTCAATGTTCTTTTGTCTGTACCATATGGTTCTGCCACAGGACATCTTCATGAGCTGCCCCAAGTGAAAGCTGTCTCTCCTTGCTATCAGGTATCACAGCCCTCTCACTGTGGTCCAAGGCATAGCATGCTTTGCACTGTACTTATTAACATGCATATCTTATTTGCGCTCTAGTGAATATAGAAGGTGCTTAGTAAGATAAACTAGTCTTTGGACTCAGTGGACCATGATGCCACCTTATTGTAGTACCCTGTCAGTTATAATTCTGCATCCTGTCCCCCAGGATGCTGTGAAGGAACGCCAGAGGCCCTGTGTTTATTGGGCCATAGCCCGATTCCCTCAACTAGTGGTCCTGTTCTGCACTCACGTGGAGTCTGGGCTGAACCGACACTGTAGCGCGTATCTTGTATGAGCTGGAATTTTGGTTTTGGGAATCAGCTGAGTCACTTCTTCCCCAATGCCTCCGGTCAAGTTCCAAACGTAACAGTTTCCCTACAAAGTCAGAGGGGGGGGGGGAGGAAATTCTGAAATAACTTTCTCCCATGGGTTTGAAGGTATTAGTCCTCTGAGGCCTGACTCAAGTCAGCCATCCTATGATGGGGCTGAATGTCAGCACGTGAACATGAGGAAAGGCAAAGAAAGGCCGGTACTGACTCAGCCCAAAGCTCTGTGATACTGAAGAGGGAGCCCTGAGTACCTGAAGCTGGGAGAGTTACCTCAAAAGGTGTGCCCAGAAGGAGGGCATGAGCCTCTGGGAGCCAGGCCAGGTATGGCCACGTGGGCAGGCCCGGGATGGCAGTGCTGCCTTGGAGTAGGAACGATGGGGAGCCATTCTGACATGGGTAGGGTTGGGCCAAGCTAAGAGCATGCAAATTCACCAGCAGAGGCCTTCAGTGCTAAGTCTCTCTAAGGAGACCACAGACTGAGGGGGTGGATTCTGGAGTGGTTGGCAGGAATGGATGGCAGGGCTCTGGAGATTCCTTCAGTCTCCTTTCCTTGCTGAAGAAGCTTGAGGTCTTCCCCCTGCACAGCTGACTACAGGACTGGGCCCACACAGAAGTTTGTTAGCTATACAAACAGTGTGTAGGGCAGAGGGGAGTCCCTAGGCAGGGAAAAAGCCAAATGGTTCTTACTGTACTGTTGACAGCTGCCATGTAACTGGCATCAGGGTCGATGTGAACGGAATTCACAGAGACCTCGGGCTCAGGAATCAGCTGTTCGTTGTGGTCAGTTTTCAGGTCCCAGATATGGATAGCGCCACTCTGGTCACCCACAATCAGTTCAGCCTGCATGGACAGCAAGATCAGGCTCTGATGCCTCCCAGTGACCTGAGGGGAGATCTCTGACCTCCCACACCCAAACCACAGTGGAACAGCACTCCTGACATCTAGAGAACTGCACTTCATTGCCCCGTACAGGGGTTGGCTTGAGTTTTCTTTAACTGTTTGGTGCAAACCTTTCTGACCACAGCATGTTGCCGTGGCTCATTCCAGAGGCTTGGTGCTCTTGGATCTCACTCTGTTGTCTCCCATTTTACTCTACTTCATTTACTGATGTCCCCAAAAGGAAAATGTGAATCAATAGTTGGGAGTCATTAAAAGGGAAAAGCAGCAGATCTGCTCAGAACGTGACTCTCACATCCCCTCTGTTCCAGTCACTCCTGTTCAGTCACACTCGTGAGAGTCTGACCCCAAGAAGCAAGCACAGAGGAATGAACACCCACCCACTTGCCTCCTCAGAGAAGTTCCCTGTCACTTCCTTCTGCCTAAGAAAAAACTCAGACTCACATATACCTGCAAAGCCCATTTCCAAGGGGAAACACCTCTAGAGACCAGCCCATTGCAGGCAAGCACACCAGGCCCAGAGAGAGTGCACTTGTGGTGGCTGCCACGGACAGAGGAGGTTCCTGGCTGGGGTATGGATGGGAAACAGGCAGACAGGAAAGCAAGTTACCTGGTTGGGGTGCAGACACACACAGTTAATGGGCGCATTCACTTGGAAAATTCGCTGGCACTGGAGATTCCGTGACCTGGCATTAAGTACAAACTCACATTGGTGCTTGGGGCAGTGCCAATGCACCAGCTTACCTTGGAGCTGAGAGTCACTCTGACTGCTTACCCTGAGTTGCCAGAAAACCCAGGCCCTTGGGAGCTATCAGCAGCCCCAGAAGGCCTGGGAATTGGGCTCTGGGAGTGTGGCAGCCCCCTGCTAAGCTGTAGCACCAGGTCTGGAGGAACAGGTGTTTCTCCTCTAAGCAGGTGGGCCCTCAACAATAACGAAAAATCTGTATAATATGCTCCTCTGATTCCCGGGACGAGGGCCGAGCTGGGCTCACCCTTCACCCCCAGTTTCCTCAGAGTGGGCTGAATCATTCTCATTTCCTTATTACTCAAACTACACCAGGCCTTCTTTGGTCCCCCATTACCCAGACACAGACAGGTGTTCCCCTGATCCCTGGGTTGGCACCTAAGGTCCCAGATCCTGGCCATGCTGTCTTCTCCTCCTGTGTACATCCAGCGGCCATCCTCATGGAAGCCCACAGAGGTGATGTTCTTGCTCACGCCATCATAGTTGATGATAGGGTTGGGATTATTGGAATTGAGATCATACATCCGGATGTGCTGGTAACCTGAAGGGCACAAGTGCAGTCTTACTAGTTACCCTCTTACCCTGGCCTCCTAAGACTGGTGGTAAGAATTCAGGGTGAGACAGACTTCCCTTACCAAGTCATGGGTAAGCATGAGAGAAAGCCAGGGGGACCGCAACAAATCCCTGAAGACAAATAACTGGCAGCATGATCTGCCTGGGGTGGCACAGAAGGCACGCACGCACCAACATGTCCTAGCCCAGAGCAGGGAGGAAAGAACAGGAGATACCCCACTAAAAGCTTCAAGGTTTTCTGCTAGGTCACCAATTCCCTAGGGGACCTTCCCTCACTCTGTCTGAGAGCATCTACACCTCTCCATCTTACCATATATTAAGAAGAATCGCATGAAAAATGGCTTTGCTGTGCCTACTGCCTCATTAGCTGGGTGGCAAGGATAGGACTCGGGAGGTGGCAAAGCTTCCTACAGGAGGTTCTTGGCACTGATATCTCCCCTCCTGCCCATATCAGTAGAGGAACCGGGGTAAGCCTTTGAAATGCCCAGCTCCCTAACCCTGGGGAAGGGCTGCTTCACGTTACAACCCACAGCCCACCGCTACTGTGCCAATATTATGACTATATTAGGGTCTGCAGGGTCTGTCACTTTCAGGCCCTGGCTGAGAGGGCGCTGGTCTGGCTTGGTGCCAAAGAACTGTAATTGGTGCTAATCCAGGATGCTCCCTCATCCCATCTGGTCCAGCTAGTAGGTACCTGCAGCTGCAATCATGCTTCTGTCTGGGGTGATCTCCAGGGCATTCACTTGCTAGGTGGTTAGGTTAAGGTGACTGAGGACAGAGCTAGGAGTAGAACAAAAGATGCTCTCATAACATTTCTCTGGTTCTCAGACTGCTCATTAAGCTACACAGAAAACCAGATTGTGACAAGACAAATAGCTTGAAGACCTTGCCTCAGGCAGAAGCCTCAGGCCTGGGACAGGTGGGGAGCTAGAGCAGGAAGAGGCACAAGCACATACAAAAGGCAGGCTTTCCTGGCCCTATGCAGCAAGACCAAACTGCTTAGTCTGGCATTCAAGGCTCCCTTAACATAATTCTGTCTTACTTCTCCAACTCCTCTCCCTCCTCCTGTTCCCCTCCTGCCCCTTCATCTTTACCCATGCTATTCTCACCCCCCCCCCCCAGTCTCTTCAAATCTTTCAAGGTCTAATTCCAACCCCATTTCCTACAGGAAGCCTTCCCTGTTCAATTATTACAGTCCTCACACATCTCATGTAGAGGCAATGTGGAAGAACAGAAACAGAACTGGGTACTGAGCACAGTGTCCGGCACACAGTGGGTGCTCAATACAATGGTTATTAATTTGAGACTAACTCAGTTCTAGGACTGCCTTTGCCATTAACGTGATGCAGCTTCTTGGAGAAGTCACTTCCCCTCACTAGGCCTGTAAAACAACAGGGTTGGACTGCAGGATTCCCTAAGATCCTCACACAAAGTAAGACTTAAAGGGTCACAGACACAGAGCCGGAAAGCATCTCAAAATGTCACTGAGTCCAACTGCCTCATTTTTTTTTTTTGGAGAGGGGAAGGTAGGGCAATTGGGGTTAAGTGACTTGCCTACGGTCACGCGGCTAGTTTTTGTGTTAAGTGTCTGAGTCCAGATTTGAACTCCAGTCCTCCTGACTCCAGGGCCGGTGCTCTATTCACTGCACCACCTAGCCTGCAACTGCCTTGTTTTACAAATAAAGAAACTGTGGCACAGAGAGGTTAAGCAGCTTGCCTGGAGTCACACAGCTCACAAATGTCTAAGGCAAGCTTCAATCTCATGTTTTCCTGACTCTTGAGTCAACATGTAGCTGCCTCAATCACACACCGTCTTACAGTGAGTGCTCCCTGGGGTAGGAACGGTGTCTGGCCCTCCCCTCCTATAGCACCTCCTATCCCACAATAGCTGATCTGGCTCTGGAGGAACAATAGCCCCTATTCCACAGGCCAGGTCTGAGTCCCCAAACCTGGAGGGGCACCCCACTCCAAAGGATACGGAGTCCTGGTGCTGCACCGTGCGGGTACATATACCACTGTGGGCCTGCCAGAAGCGGACGGTGTGGTCGTAGCCGGCTGTGGCAAGGATGACGGGGTCACTGCCCACAGTGCCCTGGGAGGTGTTCATGATCTGACCCTTCAAAAGACAGGCTTGCGGAAGGTGCCTCACACAGCAGAGAGCACTGGAGATGAATCTGCAGATTCCTAAGGGCGCCTAAAGGTGAGTTACTTAGCGGCCTAGAGCCTTGGCTTCTTCAAATCTGTAAAATGGAGATAAGAACGATCACAACACTGACTTCACCTCACAGGGAAGTACTTTGTAAACTCTGAAACACTCCATCAGTGCTACCTGTTATTATTCAGATCCATATCTACTGATCTTCTCCCAATACACACTCTCTCTCACGTTCATAATCTTGGTTATTCTCTCCCATTCATACTTCTCTTTCATCCTTGACATCTGATTGGTTAAAAAATTCTATCAACTTCATTTCTGCAATACCTCTGTGACCCTCTCCTGTCACCACTAGGAGACATGAGTGCCCACCTGGAACAAGGCTTTCATTAGCGCCCACTTAGCACAAGGCCTTCATTAGTGTCCACCTAGAACACTGCAATAGGTCTTCCTTACATCTATTCTCTCTGCTCTCTAATCCATGTGAAAGTGCCAGAATCATCTTTCTCACACAAAAATGATGTCACCTGTCATGTCAAAAATATCCAGTGGTTCCCTACTGCCTACCAAAGTTTTGAATTTTTATTTTTTTTAAATTCTGAACTTAAGAAATACAAAAGAAAATGAACATTTCCGCGCGCGCGTGTGTGTGTACGTGGTAGAACACATGCATATAGTATGTCTATACTATGGTATATGGTAGGAGATGAAACTGTGGATCTCTATTATGTAGTTTGCTTTTCTTTTAAAGTATATGATAAATTCAACGCAGAACTTTCAAAGCTGTATTGTTTGTAATTCCTTCTGTCTTTCCTTGTTTTCTTCTGTGTGGTTTTTTCAGCATCCATAAAGGTCTATTTCATTATTGGAAGGTGGTATCAACAGGCAACCAATTATATTTAAATGATGTACGTATGTGCGATGTGCGCACTACTGCAGCACTGATAACCAGATAGAGCATCAGTTTAACCAGAAACTAGCAGGTAACTGTCTAAATATTTAAAGCAGAGCTCTTATTTGGATCATTCTTATATTTTATGGTCAAATCTTCTGCTAGACCCTCTCCACAGGTTTTTCTCAGTTGTACTAAGGCTCTGACTAAGGTGAGCCCCAGCCTGTGACCTTTAGCATTAAACGGTCTTTCTTTTTAACCAGGGTAAACTGGGTAAGCTTCACACAAGGCCTCGGGGCCTGTCTGAGTGCAGCCAACTTCAGGGAAATGAGAACTGGTGACTTGTATAGACATAGAAGCAATGGGATCCATCTGATATTAGCTGCAATGCCAAAGTGAGTACAAGATGTCCAAGCTAGGTTTAAAGAAGTATTAAGATCATCATATGCTTTCTGAGGAATTTTGTTGTTTGGTTATTTCAGCTGTATCCAACTCTTTGTGACCCTACTCAGGGTTTACTCTTGGCAACGATACTGGAGTATTTTGCTATTTCTTTCTCCAGCTCATTTTACAGATGAGGAAACTGAGGCAAACTGGGCTAAGTAACTTGCCCAGGGTCACATGGCTAATAAGTATCTGAGGCTGGATTTTCACTCAGGAAGATGTCTTCCTGACTCCAGGTCCAGCACTCTATCCACTGTGCCACCTAGCTGCCCACTTCTGATAAAAAGAACCTCCAAATTCTGTTTTAGTGTGCAGCTGGAAGGAGCTAGCCCTGTAATCCCCTGCAAAGTTATTCCTAAATCAACTTTGACTTGGCACTTTTAAAGGTCATCTGGTGACCAGCAAGTCTGCTTAAGTAATAAAAAACAGCTGACCTGGGATTTGCTGGTCTAGCCAGACCAAAGTTGGTGCTGTAGCCAAGGCTTATACATTGCTGTTTGCAAGCAAACTATTTATTGCTTTTATTTCTTTCCTGAGTTTGATGAGAAGACAGTGTCAGATACCAACCTCAAACCTCGGTAAATCTGATATGCTATAGAGATTTCAGTTCTAAGACTTTATCAATGTTCCATTTTTCTGTGAAAATCAGACCAGATTCACATCATTTCTATTTGCTTTACAAAGTCCCCTTAAGTTCACAGCGCTTGTTTTAGATGAACCAGATAATAAGAATTCCATTCCATTGAAAGATTTTGTTTTCACATCCAGTTTCACCAATCTCAAACTAAATCCTTTGTTGAAAATATTTCCGGCAGTCTTGGCAAGTTCAGCACATAATGAACTGCCAAGGACAACATGGAAAAGCCTCAGGAGGGGGTGATCTGGTGGTCCTGAAGAGTCACTTGACACAGTAGGGCCTCTTCTGTGCTTTAAAAAAAAAAGTTTCAATGACTCTCTTTTTTGGCAACCCTACTCCTAAACCTCCTCTTCCAGGTAGCACCTCCTCCTCAATTGGGGGGAGGGGGGGAAGAAAACAAAACTCCAAATAACAAATATGCATAATTAAACAAAACAAAGTGCTACATTGGCCATGTTCAAAAATGTATGTCTCATTCTGCATTCTGAGAACATCAGCTCTTTATCTGGAAGTAAAAAATATGTTTCATCATTGGTAACCTGGAACTGTTTTCACTGATAAGCATTAAGTCTTTTCAAAGTTATTTTCTTCATAATATTCTTATTGTATAACTTGTTCTTTTGGTTCTGCTCATTTTACTCTGTATCAGTTTATATAAGTCTTCCTAGGTTTCTCTGACATCGTCTCTTTTGTAATTTCTTATGACATTCTGTTACATTCACATATCATAATCTGTACAGCAATTCCCCAATTGATGGGCATCCCCTTAGTTTCCTGTTCTTTGCCACAAAAAAAAAAGAGCTGCTACAAATATTTTTGTACATATGGGCCTCTTTCTTTGATATCTTTGGGATACAGGCCTAGGAGTGGTTTAGTGACAGTTTAGCACAGTTTAGTGACTTCTGCGGCACAGTTCCAAACTGCTTTCCTGAACAGCTCAAGTCACAGTTCCACCAACAGTGCGTTCATGTGCCTGTTTTCCCACAGCTCCTCCAAGAACTGCCATTTTCTTTTCCAATTTGGTCAATTTTTTATACACTGTTGTTGATAGCTTAGATTTCTTCCTCTGAAAACTACCCACTCATATCTGACAATGAAGACTCTTGGTCTTATAAATTTGTATATCTTGAGTATGAGACTTTCCTCCCAAATACAGTTCAAAACTCTTTAGCCTCTATAATATAGTGCAGCCTGATCCCCCCCTTAGACACATATTACTCCCCTCCAAACACTACAATTTGGCCAAAATGAGCTTATCTTTACCCCTTGTAGAAGTCCCAAACCCCCTCACCTTTTTGCCTTTGTTCATACTGTTCCCTAGGCTGGAGCTGCCCTTCCCTTCTTTCCTCTTAACCATCCTTTAAAGTACAATTCAAATAACACGCCCCTGTCGCCCTGATCGGTCAGCCTGCCTCCCCAGGACTCGTGCTGCATTGTGTTTCATCATTCTCTAAAGCACTGGATTGTAGCTTTGTGTCTTACCAGATTGTGGCTTATTTACATTTTGTTATGTCTCACACTTAGTCAAAGTTCATTACATGAAGGGATTTCTAGATGCCACCTCTAGATGCCAGTGGTAGCTTCAGCTACCACTGCTGCGATGGGTGAGAGGCTCATCATCTGACAGCTTCAAGTCTCTCTCCCATCATTACACGTGACCCAGGAAGATACAGAGATGGCACAAGGTTCCACTCCAGAAAGCTCCATGCCAGCAATTGTATCTCATTTATCTTTGTCCCCCAGCATCCACAGGGCTTTGTACATACTTGATTACTTCCAACAGTCATGATTTAATTTTTTTTACATACTCTTCCACCGAGGCAGACAATAACCATTCTATGCAATAGCAGACAGCCTCAGTGAGTTGTTGTGGTCAGAAATATTCATCCGATTCAATAAAACACTAACATTTACACAATGATGTAAAATCTGCACAGTACTTCATTATCTCATTTGATCTCAGAACAACCCTTTATGAAAGGTGCTATTATTCTCCCCATTTCACAAATGAGATAACGTTAAATTACCCACATAGTTAGACAGCAGAATGAAAGGATCACAGTCCATAAACACTTATTAAATGCCTACTATGTGTAAGTTCTTCTGCTAGGTACTAGGAATACAAAGACAAAAACCAAACCAGTCCCTGCCCTAATTACGTTACATTACATTCTGCTGGAGTGGGGCATGCATGTGTGCACATCTGTGCGTGTGTGTGTGTGTGTGTGTGTGTGTGTGTGTGTGTGTGCGTGGTTACAACACGTGCACAGATAAGTGAATACTCAGTGATATGAGGGAGAGGGCACCTACACCTGGGAGAATGAGAGAAGACTTTGCAGAGGAGGCAGTAGTGAAGGTGAATCCTGAAGGAAGAACAGGATTCTGAAAGGCAGAGATAAGGAAAGAATCCATTCAACCAGTACAAAGACATGAAGAAGCAGCTAGCAGTTCACTTTGGCTGGGATGGAGAGTGCATGAAGAGGAGTAATATGCAATAAGACTGAAAACGTTGGCTAGAGTTGGAGCATGGAGAGCCTTGACCACCAGGAGGTTGTATCTTCTTCTCAAGGAAACAGAGGGTCCCTGAAGATTTCTGAGTAGGAGAGTGCCATGGTCAGGCCTGTGCTTCAGGAATACTACTTTGGCAGCTGTGTGGAAGATGGAGTAGAAGGGGCAGAGGCTAGAATCAGGAAGACCAGTTAAAAGGCTATTACAGTGATCCAGGCAGGATTGATCGACTGTGTGCAGAGAAGCTGATAGACACAAGAGAAGGCCTGGAGGTAGAATGAAAAGGATCACAGGATCACAGCTTTAGAAGGAGAGGGACTTCAAAAGCCATTTTTACAGATGAAGAAACTTGAGACCCCTGGTGGGTAAGTGACTTGTCCAAGGTTGGAGACATAGTAAGTACGCTTCTGAGATGAGATTTGAACACACATTCCCTGATTCTAGAGTCAGAGTGCTTTCCACTGAAGGACAGCGCCTCTCAGGCCTTGGCAGCGGGTTAGATATGCAGTGTGAGGAAGAGGAACAAGACCGCAAATTCTGGTACCAGGAGTAGGAGAACCCTAGCAAGAAAAAGGGAAGTTCAATCTACCAAAGCATGCTCAAGACTTATGTAAACACAATTACAAAACACTCTTAAAAACAACTTAAATAGTTGGGAGGGATATTCAATGCTGCTGATTGGGTCACATCAATATAACACTGATATACTACCCAAATGAATTTACATAATTAGGGTTACATCAAACTATCAAGAGGATACTTTTTAGAGCTAGAGAACATTAAAAAAAAATCAATTTGGAGAAGTAAAAGGCCTAGAATCTCAAGGAAAATAATGAAAAAAATTATGAAAGAAAGGAGAATAGCAATTTTGGAACTCAAATTAGGTCATAACCATCAAAACCATTTGGAAGTGGTTATAAGATAGAAAAGTTTATTATTATTTATTTGGTGGGATGGACTAGCTAAGGAAGAATCTAAAACAATCAAAGTCAATAACTCAGTGTTCAACGAAACCAAAAATGCAAATTACTTTAGGTTTCTCAGTGATCTAGTAGCCACAGTACTCTTGGAGTCAGGAAGCTCTGAATCAGAATCCTGCCTCGGACACTTACCAGCTGTATAACTGTGTAGGTAATTTAACAGTTATCTCATTTGTAAAAAGGGGATAATAATAGCGCTTTCCTTAAAGGGTTGTTATGCGAATCAAATGGGATAATGTATGTGAAGTATTATGCAAATTTTACATCATTGTATAAATATTAGCTATGATTATTATTACTACTTGGAGAAGTAACTCCCTAACTGACAAAAACTGCTAAAAAACAAAACAAAACTGGCAGGTTAGTTTGGCACAAATTAGGTCTGTATCACAAACCACAATATTGTCCAAATGGGTATGTAATTTGAATGTTAAAGGTCATGTCATAAAACTTTTTTAAAAAGAAACAGATCAGGTACCTTTCATAGCACTAGCTAAGGGAAGAGTTCTTAACCAAATAGGGTCAGGAGACCACAAAAGGTAAATTTTTATCACAAAATTAAAAAACTTTTATGCAAAAAAAGTCAATGCATCCAGAATAAGAAGGGAAGCTATTGACTGGGTAAAAAACCAACAACTTTGCATCAAATATTTCTCATTAGGATCTGATACCTAAACTAACACAAATGTGTTAAGGTCAAGAAATATTTCTTGGGGCAGCTAGGTGGCACAGTGAATACAGCACCAGCCCTGGAAGTCAGGAGGTCCTGAGTTCAAACTTCACCTCAGACACTTGACATTTAACTAGCTGTATGACCTTGGGCAAGTCACTTAACCCCAATTGACCTGTCTTCCCCCCTCTGAAAAGACCAACAAAAAAAGAAATATTTCCTAACAGGTAAGTGGTTAAAGGACATAAACAGTTCTCAAAAGAATTGCAAACTATTAACAATCACATGAAAGATTACCACTAACAAGAGACATGCAAACTGAAACACCTCTGAGGTTTCATCTCACTGGCAAAGATCACAAAATAGGGGAACAGTCAATACCGGGGGGACCGTGGGAAACCAGGCACACTAGCCCACTGCTGAATGAAGTATACGTTAGTCTAATTGCCGTGCAAAGAAAGGAATTTGGAATTATTCTAAGAACGTCAATAAAATGTGTACGCCCTTTCAGCCAGGGAGCCTACTGCTGGACACACATCCCAAGGAGGTCAGAGGCAGAGAGGAAGGAAAACTGAAATGTTTAGAGCATCACAGTGTGTGACTGGAAAGAACTGGAAACAAAGTAGATAGCCATCAGCTGGAGACTGGATAAACAGATGGCTACATGAGTGTAATGGAACATTCCTGTACCCAGGGAAAGCATGGGAAGACTTATATGAACTCATGTAAAGTGAACAAAGCAGAACCAGGAAAACAACAGCCATGAACTACAACAAAACCACTGAAACTGCATGCTGCACAATCACAACAATCAAGCTTGGCCCCCAAGAACAGAAACGATAAGGGGCCCTTCTCCCTTCTTTGCAAAGGCAGCAGGTTTTGGGTAGACGACACTATAAATAATGCCAGGCTGTTTCAGTGTGTTTGTTAATTTTGCGGAAGTTTTTTCCCCCCTCCTTTTTACTCTTTGTTCTCTAATATACCTCTCTAGGACAGGGAAAGAGGAGTGATATATGGGGAAATATAGGTGATGTAAAAACAAAACATACCAATTATTAGTTATTTAAAAGAAAATGAATCCACTGAAATTGAATGCTGGGTAATCATTATGAGGAAGTTTGGCCAAGTGAAGAAAAAATGAGAAAAAGGACTTATTTTCCTTCTTTGCACAAGTAGGGCAACATGGGTATGGAACTTAATTTCACTGATTTTTTTGTTGTTGTTGCTTCTTGAGTAGGGTACTGGGGAAGGGTGTATTCAGAAATAAAAGTCATATAGAAACAAGAGGTGGCAATAGAATTTTTTAAAAGAAATAAGGAAGTTTAGGAGAAGGAAAACAATCAAGTCTGCTTTGGCCATGTTGAACTTGAGATGCAAACAGCAGGTAGTTGGAATAGAGTTCAAAAGAGATACCAGAGCTAAGTATCTAGACTAGGAAGTCATCCGTGCAGAGCTGATGGCTGAATATGTTGAACAGAGGGTGAGTATAGAGAAAGAGAACCAAGAACTAAATGATACCCACACTTAGGAGGTAGAAAATATATTACAAGAAGCTTAATGAATGCTTGTTAAATTGAGTGATCTAGAAAAGGAAATTGATTAGTTTGGTAGGTGCAGGAGAACCAGGAGAGAACTTTGTTATAGACATGCAGGGAAACACAAGTGTTCCTACTAGTCTTGTCCCTCTCTTCTCAAAGAATTTAGTACCTGACTGAATGTGATCATCAATTCCTGCGTTATAGAAACCATGGGAGAAGGGAGTGGGTGGGGCTAAGAATGTCAAAAATGCAGAGGTCAAATAGGATGAACACTGAGAGAAAGCTGTCAGATTTGACAGTTAAGAGATCACTCACTAATAACCTTGGAAATAATAGTTTCAGTAAAAGATTGGTTGTGAAGTCAGATGGCAAAGGGCTGAAAAAGAAGTAGAGTTGATGAAATGAGTGTAGATGTCTTTTTCTAGGAATTTTTATTTAAAAGAAGATACAGAATGAAAGCTTGAGGGGGTGGCAGCATCTAGCGAAGCTTTTAAGAATGGGGAAAAAAAAACAGGCATGTTAGTGAGAAGCAAGAGAGGAGCAATATATTTGGGAGAGGCTGACAGTGAGAAAGAAGGAGTGTAGAAGGGTAAGTTCCCGGAAGAAGCAAGAGGAGACTGATGATGAGAGAGAAGAAGTATAGGAGAAGGGGTAAGTTTCCAGAACAGACAAGAAGAGATGGACATAAATAGAAAAACTGGCCTTTACAAAGTTAAGGGCCCTCTCTTCCTAAGAGACTAGAACAAAGAAGGAATGGGAGGAAACAATAAAGAGGGGTTTGGTGATGTAACCCAGGGAAGAAGCCCATGTGGTTTCCTATCGCCTCTAGGATCAAATACAAATTCCTCTGTTTGGCACTTAGAAACCTTCCCAGGAGGGCTCCAGCTCCTTTCCCAGATTTATTACGTATGACTCCTTATCATGCACTCTGTTGCTAGTTGCCCCTTCTCACACAAGATAGCCAACCTCTCCTATCCATGACTTTGCATGGGCTATCCCTCCTCATCTCCACCTCTTTGAATCCCTAACTTCCGTGTAAACTTGGTGAAGCATCTCCTATGACATGAAGCTTTTCCCAGAGCCCTCTTGTGCCTCTTATCTCCTCCCAGCAAATTACCTTGGATTTATTTTGTATATATTTTAAATTCACATATATGCGCACATGGTGTTAGCTTCAATGAGATGTGAACTTCTTAAGTTCAAGGGCAAGGACTATTTCATTTTGTCTTTGTACTCCTCTCCCCTAATCTGGTGCCTAGGATAAATTATATGCTTAATAAAAGCTGATTAAGTGATAAGGGAGACTGTGGTGGGCAACTTTTTGTGTAAAACAGGAGCTGGGGTCCTCTCCTGAAAAGGACAGGGGAAAGGATAGCTTAAGGAAGAAAGAGAAGTTTGGGACAGCCTCAATGGGAAATGTAATCTTGCATCCATCAGGAAAGAATAAAAGGACTACGCAGCAGTGAGGGCCCAGTGGAGATTAGGTAACATTAATCTGCCATAGTGGTTGTACAACTTCCTTTACTGACATTTAGCAGCAAGTTAAGCAAAAGAAAAACAGGATGGTAGGAATAACCCAAGGATGAAATTTGGCAAGTCACGAGTGGCAACAGGACAAGAGGGCAAGGTATTCAAATAGAAAGGACAGTGTATAGTTGAACTGGCTAACTACAGTTGAGATTTCAAAGGCAAAAACTGAGGGAAAGCATCAGTAATGGGCTGAAAGGTAGAGAGGCTCAGAGGTCACAGTGAAGGCAAAGAACAGCTTTAGGAGGAATGAAACAAAAATAGAGATGATATAATAAATTATCATCAGAGAAAGGAACGTCAGAGTAGCAATACATGGGGTAAGGTGAGACTGAAAGACTATCTACTCTGGTGAACAGCAGAGATGAAGATGAGAGTGAGTTGAAGAGGTGGATGAAATAGAAGGCCAATGTGTTTGAGGAAATACAAATATGTTTATTAAAGTATCCAAGTATGAAGGAAGTGGTTGGAACGGAAAGAAAAACCATGAGTAGGGTATTGAATTCCTTGAGAAAGGAAGAATTAGCTGGAGACTAGTAAATACATGCAGCAAGGATCTGGACAAAGTGAAATAGATGGATTAAGTTAATCTTAAAGGAGGAAAATTTGACAAGTAATAGCAGTGGAGGGAAGGTCTAGAAGTAATACTAAGGAGCAAAAAATATCCCTACACTTCCTTGTGTCCCATTCTGTTAGAATACATGAAAGAAACATTCAGGGAGAGAGGTCACCCGAGCTCTAATGCCTTCTGGCCATAGCCAGGAGTACATGAGTACAAGACGATGCAAAAATACGTGGGAGGAAAGGTCTAGGATGAAGAGAACTGTTGTCGATAGCACAGGAGTTGTAGGGAACATAACACAAATGAAGGGCAGAGGATAAGGACCAGGAAAGGGGAGGACTGAGGTGAAGGGCGTAGACCTAGGGAAGGGAGTTTTTGTTTTAGCAGACAGTGGTTTTGATTTTGGAGAGGGAGAGATGGAAGTTTGTTAGACAAAGGATGAGGGAAGCTTCCACTCTCTAGCTTCCTGTGATTACGAAGGACAACATCAGACTCTTCTTGGTCTTCAAACATCAGGGAAAGCAGGGCTAATAAGGAAAAGAGATCAGGTTAGGCATCTGGGTCAGAAAATACCTGGTGCTTGAATTGCCCAGCTGAACTCAACACTTGGTGCCAGTTCCTTTGCAACACTTCAAGATAACAGATAATGAACATCCAGAAGATAATCTGCTTGAGGATAACATACTTGTTTCCTGTCTGCCCTGTTGTCTGTGGCCCTGGTGGTGAAAGGTCAGGCTTTTGGGTGTATGATACTTAAGAGGCCTAAAGTAGTGTTGCTTTTCTCAGATGAAGCAGAAGTGAGCTTCCCTACACAAGGATGAATCCAGATCCAAGTGGCCTGCTGTGAAAGTGTGGATGGCTCAATGAAAACATGTTCTCCTTTCTGAGAAAGGTGCTTGAAATACCTATAAGGTGCCTTTCTGTTCTATAAACTCATAATTCAAAACTGACCAGTACATCAAAGTACTTAATGAAAGGAAAATGCAAAATCTGGTTGAGAACCAGCTGATTCCTTCCAATGGCAGCCATCCATAGGAGAGTGACTAATATAGGAATATCAGACATGGTACCCACTGACTTTGTTTAGTTTGGAACACTTAAAAAATATGCTCAACAACCACAGAAGGTAGGATGGGAAAGGAGGGGACATGGGAAATCACAAACCAATCCAGCTTCACATATATTTAAGTACCTATTATATACAAAGCACTGTGCTGTGGGTACTAGGTACGAAAAGACGTGAAACAGTCTCTGCTCCTAAGGAGTTTTTATTCTAGAGCAATTAAAAAAGACACAAAAAGAAGTAAAAGGTAATTTGAGAAGAAGAGAGAGCTAACAGAGCTAACTCTAACAGTTGGGAGAATGAGGGTAGGCTTCTCAGAGGGTGTGGCAACTAAGCTGAACCTTGAAGAATCATGAAAAGCCGGGTGGAGGAAGGAGTTCATTCCAAGCGCTGGGAAAAGACATGGAGAAGAGAGATGGAATGCGATGTTAGAATGTTAAAGATTAGTCCAGCTTGGCTGAAATGTAGACTATGTGAATGAGAGTAATAACAATAAGCCTGGTTGGAGCTGAATGGCATAGGGCTTTAAAAGTCAGGTTGAGAAATTTCTATATCATTCTCAAGTCAACAAGAAGCCATGGAAGATATGTGAACCCAGGCCACACAATGGTCAGATTTATGCTTTAGAAGGCTATACAGAAGGGGAGAGACTGTAGGTGGGGAGACCAATTAGGAGGCTGATACAATAATTTAGATAAGATGATAAGAGCCTAAACTAGGGTAGTGTCCCTGAGATGAATATGAAATATGAAATGATGGGGAGGTTCAATTGATAAGATCTTGGCAACTGGTGGTTGAGAAGAATCAAGGATGCCTCCAAGGTTATGAACCTAGATGACTAGAAATCTGAAGCCTCAACAAAACTAGTGAAGGTGTGGTGTTTAGGTGCTTGATGGTTCAGAGGGCAGAGGTGCTTTTCTCAGATGTTGTGGGCTTAGATGGTGAAATGGGTTCCCCATAGAAGGACGAATCCAAAACTAAGATGACCTGCTGTAAATGTGTGGGTGGCTCAAAACAAACATATCCACTTTACTGGGAAGGCTGCTTGAAATACCTACAAGGTGCAAGAATATAAATGGCATCAGTTTGAACGTGTTGAATTCGAGTTGCTAATAGGACATCAAGATGGATATGGTCAACAGACAACTGGTAAAGAAAGGCTAGAGTTAAGAAGAGAGATTAGGGCTAAACATAAACCTGGGAATGCTCTGTTTTGAGATGACAGTTGGATACATGGGAACCGATGAGATCACCAAAATAGAGGATACGGAGACAGAAAGGAAGAGGTCCCAGCATACAGCACTGAGGTGCTCTGCTTATATAAAGTGAGAGAGGTAGGATGATCCAGTGAAGAAAATTGAGAAGGGCAGTTAAGAGCAGAAAAAGTCAAGAAAAGTGTCATGGAAACATAGCAGAAAATGTCTAGAGGAGTGGGTGGTTGACTATATCAAAAGCTGCAGAGAGGTCAAACAAGATGGGGACTCAGAAAATGCCATAGCAATAAACAATTAGAAAATCAACTTATTCAAGAGCAATTTCAGCAGAGGGTGGATTCCAAAGTCAGACCACAAAGTGGTTGACAAGTGAGTAGGGCAGTGAAGAAATGGAGGAAAAATCAAAGGAAGGTGTCTTAAGGATGGGGAAGACACAGGCATACGACCTCAGAGAACCTGGGGACATCCCCATGCCATGCTTAGGTATCAGAGGAGAACTTAAGATGAGGCTTTACACATTTCCTTGTAAAGTGAGGGTGTTGAACAAGAAGTCTTCTATAATGAGGGTTGTACTACCTTCGGCAGTTTCCTATTGCCTCTAGGATAAAATATAAACTGGCTTTTCAGGCTCTCCACAATCTAGCTTTCAGCTACTTTTACATTATCACTTCTTGTAGAAGCAGTAACATCCCAACTTGTACCCATACAAGTTAGACTAGTTTTTCCTTAAAAAGGTATTGAGGCTGAGGAGGGTTTTAGGGCTTGGGATGGCAGTGGGAGCTGCATGTATTCAGTGGGTGGAGGAGGTGGTAGGCAGTGAACACAGATTTGTGAGATACCTATGAACTTTTCTGAGGCCACTTTTCCTAAATATAAAGGAACCCAAGGAGCGATACCAAGTTAGACACAGATTACCCACTTCAAATCCTTTACTAAGGAAGCTGTTCATTCTCAGCAGTGCTATAAATACACATTGATGCTACTAACAGTAGATGGTGGTTAGAGAAGAATTTTCCAAATGAGTTTATAAAATTGACTGTGAAACAGGAAAAGAGAAAGAGAAGAAAATAACACAAGACAGGTAGAAGGGGTCAAATAAAACAAACAGAAAAGAAGAGAGTGCTACAAAAGGTCAGGACAGTGGAAATTCTTAGAGAAAAGAAGTATCAAACAAAGGTGCGCAGTCTGAGACTTCTGAAAGAGATCTTCTTTTCATTTTCATTTTTATATTTATTTATTTAATTGGTCTTTTTAAACACAAAGATTTTTCTGGCTTAGAAACTTTCCCGAGGTGCCTCAGGAAATCCTCATTTGGGAAGACTTTACAGATAACATCACTGACGAAATGCAGAAGGGGCTGGAGTATGGTGGACACTGACAACAATGGGTATCTTAGAGAACTAAAAGAATGATTTCCATCATCTGTCTTTAGAGAAAGAGGAATTCCATTTGAAATAACTGAAGACAATATAAAATACTTGGGCATCTACCCACCAAGACAAACCCAAGAACTATATGAACACAATTACAAAACACTTTTCACACAAATAAAGTCAGAACTAAACAACCGGAAAAATATTAATTGCTCCTGGGTAGGCCAAGCCAATATAATAAAATGACAATTCTACCTAAGTTAATTTACTTATTCAGTGTCATACCGACTAAACTACAAAAAAATTTATAGAGGTCGAAAAAGTTGTAACAAAAGTAATCTGGAAGAACAAAAGGTCAAGAATAATTTCAAAGGAATTAATGAAAAAAGATGTGCGGGAAGGTGGCCTGGTCATACCAGATCTTAAACTGTATTATAAAGAAGTAATCATCAAAACCATCTGGTACTGGCTAAGAAACAGAGTGGTGGATCAGTGGAATAGAGTAGTTACGTAAGACTTAGTAGCAACTGACCATAGTAGTCTAGCATTTGAAAAACCCAAAGACCTCGGGCTTTGGGGACAAGAACACAATATCTGACAAAAACTGCCAGGAAAGCTGGAAAGCAATAGTATGGAAATCAGGCACAGACCAACATCTTACACGTCTTACACCGTGTACCAATATAAAATCAAAATGGGTACATGATTTAAACATAGAGAACGAGGCCATAAGCAAATTAGGGGAGCAAGGAAGAATTTACCTGTCAGATTTACGGAGAAGGAAAGAATTTATGACCAAACAAGAGACAGAGAGTATTACTAGATGTAAAATGGACAATTCTGATTATATTAAATTTAAAAAGGTTTTGCACAAACAAAACCAATACAAAAGTAAACCAAGATGAGAAGGAAAGCAGAAAGTTGGGAAACAATTTTTACAACAGGTAAACTGAAAGGAAAAATCCGATAAAGGCCTTATCTCTCAAATATATAGAGAACTGAGTCAAATGTATAAGAATATAAGTCATTCGGGGGGCGGAGCCAAGATGGCGGCGTAGCAGCAGCAACATATCGCAGCTCTCACATAGCCACCCAAAAATACCCACAAAACAGGACTTCAAACCAATCCTAGAACTCCAAAACGCACACAAAGATACTTCCCACTAAAGTCAGCTCGGCTACGAGGAACCACATCAGCACTGCGAACCGAAACCAGCCTGGCCTGAAGCCGAGGCTGTGCCCCGGGGGTGGCTGGATGGGAGGAGTGGAGGAGCCTCTCAGGTGAGCGGATTAGCAGCAGCTGCGAGTGGGAATTGCGAAAGGGGGAGATAAGCAG
>CM053583.1:319198136-319225543 GCA_028627135.1 Pseudochirops cupreus | reverse complement strand
ACAAAAAAAAAAAACGAAACCCATTACAAACAGGTATAATTAATCAAAACAAATTTCCACATTTGCAATGTCCAGAAGTATTTGTTTCATTCTTCATTCTTCACCTTTCTATCAGGAGATGGATAGTGTATTTCCTTAAACGTTCTCTGGAATTCTGTTTGGTTACTGAGCCAATAAGAAGAGTTCAGCACGGTAGTATTCCATCCCATTTATATACCATAACTCATGCATCAGTTCTTCAAATTGTGGGCACCCTCTTAGAGTCACATTCTTTTCCATTTCAAAGAGAGGTATAAATATTTTTGAATACCCTTAGAGTTTGTTTTGCTTAGGACTAATCCCTCCCTTCATCTGATCTCCCTCTAAATCTCCCTTTCCCCTTTCCCACTTTTCCTCCTATTTCTCTGTTGAGTGAAATGCAATACCCAGCTGTTTGTGTTCTTCCTGTTTCTGACCAGTAGTGAAGAGAGTGAGGTTCTAGTGTCAGATGTTCCACCTACTGCCCCCTCTGTATTTGTATTGATGTCTACTTGTATGCCCTGATTATGTAAGATAATTTTCTGTAACCTTCCTTTCCTATCCCCTTCAGTGTATTCCTCTTCCCTGCTCTTTCCATTCTTTTCTTAAGATCATCAAGACATAACAGAACCACTCCTTGTGGTTGTGTAATTGGGCTGGTCTATGAACCCTGATGACGGTAGGGTAGGTATATTTGAACTTATTAGTTTATCCTTGTTTACCATTATTCACTCATGTTTACCTTTTTATGTTGTTCTTCATTTCTGTGTTTGAACTTCAAAATTTTACCACAACACTAGTCTTTTTATCAGGAATGTTTGGATTCTCCATTTCATTAAATATCCCTCTCCTCCTCCCTCTTTCCCCCAGCATTACACTCAATTTTGCTGGGTAAGGTATTCTAGATTGTAAGGCCTTTGCCTTCTGGAATATCATATTCCAAGTCCTTGGTTCCTTTACAGTGCTTGCTACTAAATCTTCTGGGATCCTGACTGTGGCTCCTCAGTACTTGAATTCTCTCTTTCTGGCTGCTTACAGTATTTTTTCTTTGACCTGGAAGCTGTAGATTTGGGCTATAATATTCCAGGGAATTTTCATTTTGGAGATTTTTTTCAGGAGGTGATGAGTGGATTCTTTCTATTTCCTCTTTGCTCTAGGTTTCTAAGACATCTAAGCAGTTTTCTTTCAAGATTTTGAAATAAGATGCCTACGCTGTTCTGATCTTGGCTTTTGTGTAGCCCAATGATTTTTAATCTTTTTCTCCTTGATCTGTTTTCCAGGGCAGTTGTTTTTGATATGAGGTACCTTACATTTTCTTCCCTCTTTTCCCCCCAAGCCTTTTGACTTTAATATTTTTTGTTTCCTCATGGAGTCATTGGCTTCCATTTAGTCAATTCTAATTCTCAGGGAGTTTGCTGCTTGGGTAAGATTTAGTACTTCTTGTAAGGGAAGGCATGAGGAAGTGGGAGAATCAGAAAAGGCTTCCTGTAAAAGGTGGGATTTAAGCTGTATCTTGAAGGAAAAGAGGGATGCCATGGGGCAAAGGTATAGAAGAAGGCACTCTGGGGCTGAGGGTTAGGGTTAGTGCCAGCTCAAAAAGCAGGAAAGAGAGTCACATCTGAGAAGGCTAGAAAGATGGACTGGAGTCAGGTTTGAAAGGCTTTAGAAGCCAAATGGAGTTGTTGTTTTTTTTCTGAGGCATTATGAAGCCTTGTTGCAATGTCTGACCATAGAGTACATACAGCTGGCTAGGCTAAGCGTGGACTTATGATTTCATTGGTCTAGGCAACTTCTAGGTGAGGAAACTCTCTAGCAATGCAGGTTGACACTGTCTATGTAACTTTTAGTCTTAAAAAGCTGCTTAGAGCACTGAAAGGCTAAATGGTTTGCCTAGGGTCACACACTCAGAGGTGGAATTTAAACCCAGGTCTATCCTGGATTTAAAGTCAACTCTTTATGCACTTGTTACCCCAGGGTAACAAAAATAGGGAAAATTAAAAGATCTAGAGGTCATGATGAGGCTTTAAAAAAAAAGCAGATGCAGGAGGAGGGGGAAAGGTAGGAAGATCAAAAATTGAATGGAAAATGGGGCAGCTAGGTGGTGCAGTGGACAGAGCATGGGCCCTGGAATCAGGAAGACCTGAGTTCAAATTTGGCCTCAGACATTTGACACTTACTAACTGTGCCAACCCTGGGCAAGTCACTTAACTCTGATTGCCTGGAAAAAATAATTGTAAGAAAAAGGAATATTTTAGTTCCAAATTAGTGAGGTGATAGAATTTCTTCTGCTACTGTTGTCTAAGATGTGGGTGGCTGAAGTGGACACCAAGAGAGCTGAGTATGTTGAAGAATTCTGGGATCTGGGCTTTATAAGGGCCATTAGTATAAATATTGAAGTCACTGAGGATGATTTAATAGAAAGAGAAACAGTGGGTCCCTGAAGAAGAGAAAGAGAGGTTCCTGGAGGTTAGTAGATGATTGCTAAGATCAAGAGAGGGTGCTATAGAAAGAACGGCATACATTTCAAGGAAGAAAAGGTTTTTGAGTGATAGTGGCAGATTGAAGGTCTAGGAGGAATAGATAAATGGTGGTGAGCAAGAAGCAAGCTGACTCCTCCTTCTGGCCCTGTCATTCACAGGGAGTGGGAGAAGAAGCAGTCTCCATTGGAGAGAATTGGCAGGAAGGGAATCAGTGTTGTCAGGGAAAAAGCCAGGTTCTTGTGAAGGCGGGCAGCTGGAAGCAGTGCTTGTGAAAAAGGTGGGGGATGGAGAGCTCGCAGTAGAACAGGGGTTCCACAGGGCACAGTAGAAGGGGCTAGAGCAGGCGCGGAGTGGGTGGAGCAAGCCTGTGGAGGCTTAGTACCCATCGATCGCAGGCAGGAATGAGAAGACCGGAGGATATAGACGGGGAAAGTTCTGGGGAGAGTGATGGAGGAGATAGGATGGTGGAAGGTAAGCTTGAAGGACATGTCAGATGTGGAAGGATGGGAGTCCCTGGGGGTCCCAGATGTTCGGGGAAAGGGTGGGCGGTGGTCCACATGTTTTCTTCTGGATGGAGGTTGGCCCCGTAAGCCTGTACAGCTGTAGCAGGGTCTGGGGGTGGAAAGGAAAAGGAATGGGGTACCGGTGGGGCTTTTAGAATTGGCTATGGAGACTTGCTTTGTGGGGGGGAAGCGGTTAGAGAGACCCCCCCTTCCCCTCCCCCTTTCCGCCCCCGCCCCGCATCCCTCTACAATTCTACATCCTTCCCTCCTCCCGAGCTGTCATCCTCGGGCAGCAGGCGGAGCTTGCCGCGGCTGTTCACGTCCAATCGCAGCGTCGGGTGGGGCTTGAGGCTGTCTTGGCCCGCTACCCGCAGCCTGGGGATCTCGGTGCGCTCCCCACCTGCCCGCCCGCACCGGGGAGCGGGGGTCGGTTCGGCGACCGCCCGGAGGGGTTGGGGGGGCAGCGGTGCGGGCGGAGCCTGGAGGCGTCGGAACCCGGCGGCGCCTAACGGGGCGGGTAGGAGAGCAGCTCAGCCAGGTGCGGGGGGACCTGGGCGGGCCGGGTGCGGGCTGGGGCTGGGAGGCGGGAGCAGGACTCGCGGGGGCGCCCCGCCTCTGCGCCCCCATGCTCCTGGTCTAGACCATCAATCATCCCCTCTCTCTCTGCCAGCTTCCACCCGAGGCTCCCTCCCTTCTACTCTCGCCTGGGGGAGGGGAGGCTGCAAAGCCCGGCTGTGCTCTCCCCTCCCTCTCCCCCTTCCTAACGCCCCCTCCCCTCCCTACTCCATTGACTCTCAGGCTGACCCTCCTCCCAACCATCCATTGAGACCTCACCTCCCCTCAGTACCCCACAGGGTATTCCTCCCTTTCCCAGACCCGGGCTTGACCCACTGACCTCCTCCCATTTTACCCCAGGCGTAACTACACCCCCCAGGATGTTGCAAAGGAACCAGAAATTGCTTCTGCAAGTGGCCTCCTTGCTCCTCTGTGCTTGTGCCGGCCTCAGACTGCTTCTGCCCCGGTGGTGAGGGGCTAGGGCTGCTGCATGAGGGGTGGGGAGCTTGGGAGTGGGGTGGGGGAGGAGAATTGTTCATATGCCTATAAAGGTACATAGTATCTTTGGATGTACAAAGATACATCACTACCAGGCCATAAGCTGGAGCCCCTGGATCAGGGCAGGTGCTTTCCTAGGCATAGGGCAGGAAAAGGGAAAGATGTGTGTGTGTGTGTGTGTGTGTGTGTGTGTGTGTGTCTGTGTCTGTGTCTGTGTCTGTGTGTGTGTGCATGGGTGCTCATTGGACCTCACCCTACCCACCCAATGCTCCCTGTTGGCTGATCAATGATCTCTGATTTTTTTTATCTTTCGATTTTTCAGCCTGGAGCCAACATCAGGCAGGCCCTGGGGTGAAGCAGGTGCTCAACCCTCCTCTGAACCAGTTGGGGAGAGCACTCTGGGGTCTTGGTCCCAGAGGTTGACTGGGGAGGTTCCTCGAAGAGATCAAACAGGAGTGATGAAGGTTGTACACCTGGACATGAAGGGAGCTGCTCCCAGGGTAACTTATCTGGAACAGGTGAGATATTTGGCTGGGTTTGCTGAGATGCCTACACTAATGAGGGAAGGGATCTGGGAAGGTACTGTGCTAAGGGGGGAGGGGCAATGACTTCTCAGGGTGGGGAATGATCCCAGGAGGGCAAAGAGAAGAATCCAAGTCCCTCTGACCTGATTCCCCTCGCTCTGGTTCCCCCAAGCTGTTTCCACTCCTGTCCCGTCTTGGGGCAGATGCTGTGCTGATTGAATATGAGGACATGTTCCCTTTCCACGGGGAACTGGAGTTGTTACGTTCACCCCACTCCTACAGGTGGGAAGGGGTTTGGGTTTGTGGGAAGTGATGGAGGAGTGGGGCTTTGGGTTTAGGGGGTCCTAGGATCTGAGAGAGGAGCCTGATAAGGGAATGGGATCAGTCTGTGGGAACTGAATTAGATGGGGGGGGGTGTATTACACCATGGAGTTCAACAAGGGAGGTTGCCCAGGGATTTAGGGATCCTCAAGGAAGGAGGGGAAGAAGATCAGGGCTGTAGGGTCTGATGGAAGGAGGAATCTGTGAGGTTTAATGTAGAAGACTGGCCATGAGTAAGAGTAGCAGAGGATGGGGGCTATGGCAATGGGAATACTGGGCGCCTGATAAGGACCCTGGTATCCTTAGTAAGCATGACATTGAGCGGATACAGCAGTTGGCAGCACAGAACCACCTGGAGGTGATTCCCCTGGTGCAGACATTTGGCCACTTCGAGGTACCTGCCCCCTACCCCCAGCCTATGAGTCTATTAACCTGACTTCAGAATCCAGCAATTAATCCTCATCTTGTCCTATAATCATTGACCCTTGACTGGGATCCTTCAATCTTAATCTTGACCGGAGATCCCAAGGGCCAGTGACTTTTCAGGGTTGGGGGATGATCCCAGGGGGGTAAAGGGAAGAGTCCACATCCCGTGGTCCCCCCAAGCTATTTCTACTTCTGTTCTGACTTGGGGCAGATGCTATGTTGATCAAATATTAGAACATTTCTCTTTCCATGGGGAATTGGTTATTGCCCTCTAAATTCTCAGCTTTTCTGATCCCCTTCTCCCCTCCCCCCTTCATCTTGATGTTTCTCAATCCAGTTTGTGCTGAAGCATGAGAAGTTTTGGCCCCTGCGGGAGGTGGATCGTTATCCCAGCACCCTGAATCCCCATGCAGCTGGGACAATGCCACTGCTCAGGGCACTCCTGGGCCAGGTCCTAGACCAGCATCCACATACCCGCTGGCTACATGTGGGAGCTGATGAGGTCAGAGCTGGGAGAGGGAAGTAGAGAGATGGGGGAGAGTCCTATGGAGAGCTGTCATCAGGCTTTGGGGGTCTTGCCTGAGCTGATCCATCTCCCCTTGGGATGCAGGTCTTCCACCTGGGTGAGAGTGCAGATTCCCGTGCTTGGCTACTCCGCCACGGGGAAGATGTTGGTCACATGTACTTGAACCATGTTCGAGAAGTTGTGACCTTCCTGAGTTGGCGCCACCCAGGGCTTCGACTACTACTTTGGGATGATGTGCTTCGAAGACTCCCACCCCAGGCCGTCCAAGGCAGGGGGACCCCAACCCTGGGATCCCCCAATTTCTAGAAATCTTGACATTCCTTTATTGGCATTCATCCCTCAACTCTGGGTTGAGGGTCTGGTCCCTCCCCATCCCAGAGACCCAGACCTTCCCTCATTGGCATTCATGGAGGATGCTAGGAATGCCACCAATTCTGGGACCCTGGTATCCCCCTTCCCAACATAGAGACACTGATCATTCCATCATTGGTAGTCTCCTCACAACTCTAGAACTCTGGAGTCCCCTGATCCCAAAGACCTTGACCTTCTCTCAACGGCATTCATCCCCCCAGCCCTCAGTGTTAGGAATACCCCTAACCTCAAGATCCTATAAACTTCCATTTTAGAGGCCCTTACTTGCCCTCATTGGCATTTGTTCCCCAGCTCTAGTATCCTGGGATGCCTCCATCCTAAAGACCATCTTCTTCCTTCATTGGTAGTTGTCCTGGAATCCTAGGGTCCTCCCATCCCAGATGCTCTGACTTTGCCTAATTGATATACTTTGGATTCTGGGCCTCTGGCATCCTGGGATATTCCCATCCTACAGACCCTGACATTCCTTCATTAGAATTTGTTCCTCAGCTCTGGGACTCTCTCATTTCCCCATCCCCAGGACTGCTCTAAGGCCTTTCCCTGCCGAAGGACTGGCTATGGAAGATCCTCTCAAACCCTGAAACAGTTTGGACTGATGATGGTGGTGGTGGAGGGACAGGACCCAGATATGGAGGAATCTTTGGCATGCTTTGTCCCTGCCTTGAGGTTGGACTCCTTAGCAATCTCTTATTGTCTTTTCTGTCTTCCTAGAATCGGGGATCCCTCAGCTTGCAGACCCTATGATGTGGTTCTATGACCCTGACTTGGACACTGACCAGATTGGTGAGCATATGGCCTGTCAGAACTGGAGTCACATCCCCTGCTGCCCTGGTTGTTAGGTAGGCCAGGGCTGACCTGTGTGTGACTAGCTATATTGCCCTCCCTCACCTGGACCAGGACAACTTGAGATAGTGAAGGTGAGGGTGGGCTAGATGTTCCACTTGATCCCTGGCCCCTGGATGAGTGGACTCTCCCCAGACCCCTTGATAGCTGAATCCTCCTACTTCCCCACTCCTGCTTTCTACGTTCCTTATACTCCTGTTGTTCCCCCCCACCCACCCACCCCAGGACGGATCATTGCTAAATATGCAGAAAGTGGCTTCCGAAGTGTGTGGTTTGCCAGCTCCTTCAAGGGTTCCACAGGCCCGGCCCAGATGTGGACACCTCTTAGCCATCACCTGAGCAACCAACTGTCATGGCTCCGTGTGCTCCGAGCCCTGCAGGCTGCGTCTGCTGGCCCCCACATTCGGGATGCCCACCCTATCCGCTGCCAGGGCATTGTTCTGACTGGTTGGCAGAGGTGAAGGTTTAGGAGGAGGGCTGAGTATGGTGGGATGGGGTGAGAATGGGAACTAGGGGTAGTCAACATGTTTTTGTTAAGCCCCTACGGCAATGTTTCCGGCTCTGTTCTAGGTGTAAATACAAAGAAAGGCAAAAAGCAGGTTCCTCAAGAAACTTGCGTTCTAATGGAGAGTCTCAGACATATCTCGGTCTCTCTCTTTTCTCTTCCCCTTTTCAGGTATGACCACTATTCTGTGCTGTGTGAGCTGCTCCCTGTGGCTGTTCCTTCCTTGGCCATCTGTCTGCAGACCCTAGTTGCTGGTATGGGTTTTGCTCTGTGGTCATCATTCCCAAGATGTTGGGCTTGAAGGGAATTCATCCTGCTCCCTCCTGTGTGTTTCAAATGAGAGGCCTAGGACCACTTGGGAAAGTTTGGGACAGCAGGCGTGGACACCAGCTGGGACTTTTCACCTCCCTTCCCTACTTCTTCCTCTCTCCCCTTCCATCCACCCCTACCCCAATCAGCTGGTTTTCTGCCAGTTTCTTAACAGGTAACCCTAAGGATTTGGTCATAGCCATCATAACTCATATATCAGTAGCACCATAAGTGCTATAAGGTTTATAGAACAGTTTACTCATAAAAACCCTGTGATGTTGATAGTATACATATAATTATTCCAATTTTACAGAAAAAAGACACTGAGGCTGGTGTTAACCATCAGCTTGGCCAGCCAGGGAGAGGGGAGACAATGCCCAAGAAGGTGTATTTTTCCTCTTTCTATATGTACTCTGGGCTTTGGTTACCATCCTTAGAAATCAGACAGTTGCTATTCACAGTGACTTTCCCAGAGAATAGAAGGAACTTACCTATAGTTATGGACTGAATTAGATTCTAACCCCCCTGGTTTTGACAGGGTGGCTCACCTGGCTCACCTGGTTTTTTTCCCCTTTCCTTCCATTAGGAGAATTCACTGAGGTGACCAAGAAGACAGTCATGGAGCTGCTGGGCTTTCAGACTATCAACCTGGAATCCAGCACCTGGTAGGGAGGTCATGGGCCAGATTGGGGTGTGGGGTCCCTAGTCAGGGGTTTGGGAGGGGCTCTACATGCCAACCTGGAGACCACTGCCTGATAGAAACCTGGGGCAGGCTTCGGAAAGCCAAGGCTCTCTGGGCAGGGCTCAGGAAGGAAGGAAGTTGGAAGGGGATGGGAAAGGTCCAGTTTAGCATGTCAGTCTGCAATCTGGTCGAAGACTACCCTCTTTCCAGTCCAGGCCCTGCTTGATCCTCTTCCCTTCCTATCCACAGCCAAGGAGATGGTATGTTTCCTGGGGCCGAGGTCTATCACCTGGTAGAACAAGTCAAGGATCTGAAGGAGACTGGACTGAGGGCTCTGGAGGAGGATAGGTACCTCCTACACCCACCCCTCTGACCCCCCATCTGTTTTACACAGGAGAGAGCAGCTCCTGGTGTCTCACTCCTGAGAACCCTTGAGGGGAGGACTTTGAGAAGAATGGGAGAGCCTGTCCCCTGACTCCTCATTCTCCTCTTTGCAAAATGGGAGGGCAGGGATGTATGACCAGTTACTGAAGTACCCGCTTCTGCCATTGTGTACCCCTAGCACAGCTCAGGGCTGGTTCAGCCCTTACCATCGTAAAAATCGGTTTGGGAATCCACAGAATCTGGAGGCCTTTGGCCGAAAACTGACCAAGTGAGTATTGTGTATGGGGAAGGGACAAGGAGGGCTCTAGGATGCTGAGGTTAACTCCTCAGGGTTTTCAGAGAGGAGTGTAGAGTCTGAAGCTGATGTCCATGGGGTGAGGGAGAAGTGACTTCTGGAGGCTGAGGGCAGGAGGTGACCTGTGGGCATCCTCATTTCCTTCCCTCAGGGTGTCTGAGGCCTGGGAGAGCCTGCTGCCAACCCTGCAGATGCATTTGGGTGTCGTGTTCTACTCTAATACTGTGGATGAGTGGTTGGAGGAGTATGTGTTACCACAGCTGGAACCGTTGAGGGCTATGGTGCGGGATTACCAGGATCTCCTTCAGCAGAAAGGGAAACCAGGAGGGGCGCGTCCTGGGGAGGTTGTTTTGAACCCCCAAGTCATGCCTACTCCAATCCCTGGCTTCCGGGGCCCCCGTTCCAGGAGGGAAAGTCCAGGTGATGGCTCATTTGGGGGCTGAGGTTCATGGTGGTAGTGGGCACCCTCTGAGGGAGGTGGGAGTATAAAACTGACTTTGAGGATTAAAAACTATTTTCTTAAATGGGCTTCTGAAGAATCTTTCTTTTTTCTTTTTGAGGGGAACTGGCAGTGGGTGGGAAGGGCTCAGATTCGAGTCAACACATCTGTACCTAGCCCTCTGTGATCAGCCACTCTGGAGAGGGCACTCAAGGACTTACTGAATTTTAGAGTTGGAAGGAGCCTTTCTAAATTATGGTGACCTAGCATTCAACATAATACTCTAGGTATAGTCTGATTGGGGCAGAATATACTCCTTATTCCACAGGTAGAGGGGAGTAGGAAAATAGGAAATTGAGGAAGGGAGACACACTTAAGAGAGCCACACAGGTGTGACTGAAGGATGAACAGATGATCCATCTCCAACAAAGGCTAATGGAGCTCCGCATAGGGTGGATTTTACAGGGGACACTTCCTCAAGGAGATGACTCCAGAACATGACTTTGAAAGACAGGTAGGATTTAGAAAGACATCAAAGTAGAGAAGACCATCCCAGATATGAAGAGAATCCTTAGAAAAGTCACAGAGGTAGGAATGAAATCATGGATTCAGAAATCATGGAACAAGTTGGAGATAGATCATGGGGGACCTTGAATGACAGCTCAAGCTTTGTCCTTATGGCAATGGAAAGTGATGAGCAGAGTGATGGGAAGACTCATCTAGCCGTGTGTATGGGAGATGGGGATTTGGCCTTGAATACAGAAAGCCTGGAGCCCGCTCTGACCCATACTAGCTGTAGTGACCCTGAACAAGTCATTAAACCTCTTAGTCCTCTAGTAATTCTCCAAGACTTGAAGTTTCAGAAAAAATGTCAGCCTACATAGGTAGAGAGAATAGCCTCATCCAGGAGTTAGTTCCTGGAGCTAGTGGAATCATAGGCTTCTTGATTGTCATCTTTGAGGTTAAAGGATGAACAACAACAAACAGACAAGATGCAGAGCCATCCAATCCAACTTATCCCTATCCCTATCCTTAGGTAGAGGATGGATCTGGAGAAAGAGACTGAGGTCAGAGAGATGAGTAAGCAAGATATTGTAATAATTAAAAGGAGACATGATATGAGCTTGAACTAGAAGAGAGTGAGGAAAGGATAGAGGGGAGAGAGATAATGGAAGTAAAATACATTGGCTTTAGTAACTGGTTGTAAGAGGTGAGGGAGGAATCATAGATAATATTCAGGTTTCAACCTCGAATGACTAAAAGGATGATGATACCATTGAAACAGAGAAGTTGGGAGGAAAAGTAATAGGTTTTAGAAGGAAAGATTAGCTTGACCCTGGATATATCAATAATAATTTATTAAACACATAGCAAGTATTAGGCACTGTGCTACACCCTAGGAACATGAATACTAGCAGAAAGAGAGAAATACTAGTCCTTGCCCTCAAGAGATTTCTTTATTTGTTTTAAATATACAATTACATGTAATAACAATTTTTAACATTCTTTTTAAAAATTTTGATTTCCAAATTCTATCCCCTCTTCCCCTCTCTGAGATGGTAAGTAATCTGATAAAGGTTATACATGTATAATTCTGTAAAGCACTTCCATATTAGTCATTTTGTACAAGAAAACAAACAAAAAGAAAGAAAAAAAGATAGTATGCTTCAGTCTGTATTCAGACAATATCAGTTCTTTCTCTGGAGACAGATAGCATTTTTCATCATGAGTACTTTGGGATTGTCTTGGATCATTATATTGCTGAGAATGGCTAAATCATTCACAGCTCTTCATCCAATACTGCAGTTAACTATGTGCAATGTTCTGGTTCTTCTCAGTTCACTCTGTACCAGTTCATGTAAGTCTTTCAGTTTTTTTCTGAAGCCATCCTGCTTGTAACTTCTTATAGCACAATAATATTCCATTATAATCATACACCACAATATGTTCAGCCATTCCCAAATTGATGGGCATTCCCTCAATTTCCAATTCTTAGCTACTACAAAAAGCTGCTATCAATATTTTTGGGCCAATAGGTTCTTTTCCCTTTTTCTTTGATCTCTTTGGAATATAAACCTAGTAGTGGTATTGCTGAATCAAAGGGTATGCACAACTTGATAGTCCTTTGGGCATAGTTCCAAATTGAAGAAGAGCTTGCTTTTAACAATGTGTGGAGTTCGAGGCTGGACATTCAGGAGAAGAAAGCAGAAACAGGAAACTCAGTAAATGGGTTGGGGCTGGAGATTAGATTAGGGATTCATCTGCATAAAGATGACCATGGGGATGCATAAACTCACCAAGAAAGTGTGAAGATAGGGAAGGGAATTGAGGACTAAGACTTGGGGAATGCTCACATTTAGGGGTTAAGTGGAAGCAGAAATAATGATTAGAGAACTAGGAGAATCAAGAGAGAATAGTGTCAGGGAAGCCAAGGGGGAAGTCAAAGCCAGGAGAAAGAGGTTGGTCGGTTATGTTGAATGCTGCAAAAAGATCAAGAAAGACTAGGAATGAGAAATTATAGCCACTAGATTTAGTTCTAATGGGGTTATGAAGGAACCTGGAAAGAGCATTTTTAGTCAAGTGTGATAGGTCTTAAAGCTAGTTTGAAATCTGAGAAACAAGTAGGTACTAAGGAAATGGAAGTATAAAGTATAGTTGACTCTGCAGGAAGTGTGGCCACGAGAAAGGGAAGAGAGATGCAACAGCTTTCCTCATTGGAAAAAATAAGGGGAATGAATACCATTAATCAACCAGCAAATATTTACAAATCTCCTACTATGTGCCAGGCATGGTTCTAGGTGTTGATGTAGTGAGGGTCCACATGTGGTGGGACCTTGTGTGTGGCTCAATGGGATATAGAATAAACATCTCTAGCTCTTCTTCTCCTACCATTTTCCAAAGAAGACTTTCATTCCTGCCAGGAGAGGAAGACAGGAAATTATGGCTGAGACCACTCTACTCTCCTCAGACAGAGAGGTGGGGTCCAAGGCTAGAATTCTATCTGCTCCCATAAGTATTTTTAGTCTAGGGTATATTCTGAGGTTCAAACTAACTTTTGTTTGTTTTGTTATTTTTTTTGGGGGGGGGAAGAACTCTGGACTTTATATCCAAGGCTTGACCCCTTCCCTACCTTATATCAGTTCCACGATGAAGACACATGGAGGATAGTAAAGAAGCCAATTTATCCAAATAATAGCAAGACAAATCAGAGGAGGATACATGTACATATTATATATATATATATATATATATATATATGTATATATATATATATGAATGATAATATATGCCATACAATATAGAGTAAAAGAACTCTCCCACTGGGAGGGAGATAACTCAGCTCAACTAAGAGTCCTGTATCTCACCCAGGGGAAAAGCCCCTAAAGTCTCTAGAGTAGCAAATTGGAAATAGAGGCATTATGGACTGTCCACTCCTTTTATGTCTTGTCTCCCCAGAGTCATTCCCTTCAGTTTTCTGAAGTGAGATTGGCCTCTTTCATCTTCTCTTTTGAAGCTGGAAGCCAGGAGCACCTAAGGGTCACACCAAAGGGGTACTCTAAAGGGCTGGTGAAAGCTTGAACTCTCTTGACTCTCACTAACTCTGTCCTGTTCCTCATGCCTCAGTAGTGCCTTTGTCTCCACCAATAAGGAGAGAGTCCCATACCAATGGGCTTTGGGACAGGGTTACATTCATACATATATAATTATACATATATATTACCTGACAATATAGAAAATATAAATACGTATAGATAACATTAATGAAATATAAAATTAAACATGCAAATAAAATAAATACATACAAATGTGTGTGTTCATACATATACACACAAAGTAGTTAAATTCAAGGTAGTTAGGGAGGGACAGCAGTAGCAGTTGGGGAAAGGCTTCATGTAGAAGATGGTTCTTAAAGCTAAAGTTAAAAGAAGAGAGGAATTCCTTGAGGTGGGAAGCAGTGCATTCTAGTCTTGTGGGTTTGCCCGTGTGAAGGCCCAGGGGTGGGAGATGGGGGATCGTGTGTGGAACATCTATCTCTTACCTTGAAGGCCAGTTTGACTGGATCACAATGTTTTTGGGTCTGGGAAAAGGGAGGGAATGATGTCAGATGAGACTGGAAAGACAGGGCTTTAAAAGCTACACAGAAGAGGTTATATTTTATTCTAGAATGGAGATTCTTGGCCCTTTTTGTGTCCAGGACCCCTTTGGCAGTCTGGTGAAACTTAGAGATCCCTTCTCAGAATAATGTTTTAAATGCATAAAATAAAACAGAATTACAAAGGAAATCAGTTCTACGGAAATCAAGACGCATTTTCCCCCGCCCAGACTCATGGACCTCCCCTCTCCGACGGAATCTGTCTGGGCTAGAAACTCCCGTCCTGGAGGCGATGAGAAGCTAGCAGAATTAGCTGAGTAGGGAATCCTGGTCAGATATGCATTTGAGGAACATTACTTTGGCAGCAGCGTGTAGAAAAGACTGGAACGGAGAGAGACTCGAGGTAGAGAAACCAATTAGAGGACTGTTGTAACAATGTAAGGATCTCCAAGGTTCCTTCCAACTCTAAAGCCTTTGTTGAGCAGACAATAGGGTGGAAGGGAGGCATTCTGGGATTTTTAGGATGATGGTTTTAGGCAGAGGGAAAGAAGTCAGTGGAAAGGAAAAGATTAAAGATGCAGGAGAAGAGGTGATTGCTAGAGTGAAGCCACCAAGGAACCTGGAGGGAATAGAGGCCTCTGTGGGAGGGGTCCGGTTCAGCATCTCGGTATACACAGCTCAGGGATCTTCAAGATGACCAGGGGGAGGTGGTCATAGCCTTTGCTGGACAGAGGCTTTGGCTACTCTTCCTTATGTCCACCAGGGGGCGCCAGGGGTAGCTGAGATTCTGCATGGGGTGGAGTCTGAAACTCAGTATCTAAGCATAGGCTACCACATCAATGAGGACTAAGGGGGACGTTGGTACCTGTCTACATGCAAGCAACCCTCCATCATGGGATGTCACTGTTTCTGGAACTGGGAAGCTGTGAGAACCAGTGACATTGGTGACTAAGAGATGGCACGGAGGCTGTGCCAAGGAGAGAGCTTTGATCAGGCTGTTTTAAAACAATCCTGGCAGAGGGTCCATGGGGACACTCAGTTTCCCCAGGGATAACATGTCTATTCAAGTCTGTCTCAGAGAATGGCCCCTCCCATTGACCCTGAAATCACTTTGTATCGTAAGCAAACAATAACTATTCTCCAAATATTTGTCCCCAGGTACTGAGTCCTCTGACAGAGCCTCGGTCACTGAGCTAATAAATCCCACTATGCTTCCACTATCCCTTAAGTGTGTACCACATACGCAAGAGCGTGAGTTCACTTTCTAAAACTTTTTCACAAGGTAAAAGATCAGAAACATTGGAAATGCATTGTCAGTCAGTCAATACACATTTTTTTAAGCACCTATGATTTGTTAGGCGCTACACTTAGTGCAAGGAACACAAAGAAAGACGAGCAACAATCCCTGTTCTCTAGGAGCTCTTGATCTAGTGAGGGAGACATCAACCGCAGACAAACGAGCTATGTACGGGGTGAATCAGAAACAGTCAACAAAGGGAAGGCACTAGAATTAAGCAGAATTGGGGAGAGCTTCTTGTAGAAGGTAAGATTTTTGGCTGCAATTTGAAGGAAGCCAGGGAATCTATGAGGCAGAGAGGAGAGGGAGAGCATTCCAGGAATGGGAGACAGCCAGGGAAAATGCCTGGAGCTGGGAGAACAGAGAGTTTTGTTCGAGGAACAGCAAGGAGGCCAGTGTCGCTGGATGAAAGAAAACAGGGGAGGGAGTGGGGTGGAGTCTATGAAGACTGGAAAACCAGATTGTGAAGGGCTTTAGAAGTCAAATATAGGCAGCTAGGAGGAACAATGGATAGAGCTCTAAGTCTGGAGTCAGGAAGACCTGAATTCAAATGTGGCCTCAGACATCCACTATCTATGTGACCTTGGACAGGTCACTTAACTTCTGTTTGCCTCAGTTTCCTCATCTGTAAAATGGGGATAATAATAGCTCCTACCTCCTTGTTGTGAGGATAAAATGAGATAATAATTGTAAAGCATTTAGCACAGTGCCTGGCACATAGTAAACATACGAATGTTAGTTTTATCATCATTGTAGTTGTTGTCATGTGCTTGATCCTGAAGGTGATAGGGAGCCGCTAGAATTTATTGAGTAGGGGGTGGGGTGATATGGTAGACCTGTGCCTTAGGAAGATTTACTTCGACAGCTGAGTGGAGAGGGGAGAGACTTGTCGGAGGGAGATCGCCGAACCGTCTTATGTAATAGTCCAGGTATGAGGTGACGAGGATCTGCCTAGGTGGTGGCACAACCCACTGGGGTGGTGGCCATGCCAGAGAAGAAAAGGGAACCTGTTTGAGAGATGTTATGAAAACAAAATTGACAGGTCTTGTCAATAGATTCGATATGGAAAGTAAGAAGGAGTGAGGAATCAAAAATGATATGTAGGCTTCCAGCCTATGTATGATGGAGCATGATGGCACCATCAACAGTAACAGGGAATTTAGGAAGAGGAGAAAGTTTATGGGGGGAGAGACAGGAGACATAATGAATTCTGTTTTGGAGATACTGAGCTTAAGATGTCTATGGGACATTCAGTTCAAGGTGCTCAATGGTCAATCGGAGATGAGTTGCTACTGGAGGTCGAAAGAAAAGCTAGGGCTGGATAAAAAGATTTAAGAATTATCATCACAGCAGATAAGTGAGTCCCTGGGAGCTGATTAGATCACCAAGTGAAAAAGTGTAAAAGGAGAGAATAGGGCCCAGGAGAGAGAGTGTGGGACACTGAGCGTGAGCATTTATGACCCAGATGAAGATCCTGAAAGGAAAAGGAGAGCAGTTGGGGATGGATGGTGAGGCCAGAAGTCAGATTGTCGAGATTTAAGAAGAGAGTAGGAGGAAAGACCACCGAGGCACCTATGGTAGATCGCCTTCTCAAGAAGTTTAACCCTGAAAGGGAAGAGAGATATAGGATGCTAGCTAGTGGATCTGAAATGAATGGATCAAGTGAGGATTTTTCTTGTTTTGGTGTTGCTGTTTTTTTAGGATGGGTTGGTCGTGGACATTTTTGTAGGAGGGAAGCAGCTAGTAATCAGGGAGAAATTAAATAGGAGTAGAGGGGCAACCTGCTAGAGAAAATTGGAAGGAACGGAATCATTTGTGCATATAGAGGGGCGCGTCTTGGCAAGGAGAAGGGCCACCTTTGCTTTATGTGAGGCAGGGTAAAGGAGGGCATAGTGAGAGAAGTCATCTGGATGAGGTGAGATGAGAAAGAGGGGAGAAGAGGAAGCTCTTAGTGAACAGTCTCAAGTCTTTCATTAAAGGATGAGTCAAGGTTGTCAACTAAGAGAGTAGGGGGCTGGGGAGCTATGGGAAGTTTGAAGAGGGATGAAAAGGTTTGCTGAATGGGATGGGGAATTAATTAGGGAGATGCAAAAGGATTGCTTTGCAGACCTAGTTGAGGTTATATAACATGAATTTCTTTCTTTCTGACTACTTGCAGTATTTTTTAATTTGATCTGGAAGCTCTAGATTTTAGCTATAATGTTCCTGGGATTTTCCATTTTGGATTCTTTATAGTTCTACTTTCCCTTCTGGTTCTAAGAGATCTGGGCAGTTCTCTTTTAAGATTTCTTAAAGGTTCTTTTTTGTCATGGTTTTCATGTAGTCTAATAATTTTTTAAATGAAAATGACATTTTATTATGAAGCTTTATATATATACATATGCACAAATATACATAGACACACATTCCTAGATAAATTTCAAATGATATCAAATACAAATTTGTTATAAACTTTTTTATAGAAAATGATAATTATCTCAAAAAGTATACTGATTCTGAACTCAGATGACCTGCATTCAAATGATGCTTATTACCTGTTTGACCTTTTGCCAGTCACTTAACTTCCAACTCATAGATGGCCATTGAGGACACCCTGTAAGTTCTAGATATGTGACCCTGTGATCCTATCACCCACATGTAATTTAGAAATTTCCTAGAATTACTTTATCTTTTAAATATCCACCTTTGTGAATTTCCAATTATATTTTACTTTGTTTTTCTATTCCTATCTTTTATAGGTGGTGATATAATGGATAGAAAGCTAGCCTTGGAACTAGGGTTACCTTTGTTCAGATGGCTGACACATACCTGCAGCGTGACCCTGGAAAATTATCTAATCTCTCAGTGTCCTACCCAACTTTCTCAGATGACAAATTGCCTAGAGAGTCCAGACTTGCCCTAGAAGAGGAAGTTTCTCACAAGTCCAGTCTTTATCTTTATCCCTAAAAATGGCCAGGGCTGAGATACAAGATAATTATGACAATAGCATATTATTATTCTCCATTTAGGATTATATTTTATAGCTGCTTGACCTTAGAGGTCATCTAGACAAATAAAGTGGGGCCAAAAAAGATAAAATTACTTATCACAGGCTACATAGTCAACATAAATCCAAGGCTGAATTTGAATCCAGGTCTTTGATAACTAAGGTCATTTATTTTGGGATATCCTGCCATTGTGTACTTCCTCTGTTCTTTAAAAAAAAAAATTCAACTTTATTTTATTTTCAGTTTCAGATTCTCTCCTACCCATTGAGAAAGCAAAAAATATAAAACCCATCACAAATGTGAAGTCATGCAAAACACATTTCTGTTAGCTGGGTTCTGGAGAGAAGGAATAAAAAAAGAAATAAAGAGAAAAAAGTATGCTTTCATGTGCACTCTGAGCTCATCAGTTCTCTATCTGGAGGTAGATAGTAGTTTTCATCATAAGTCCTTTGGGATTGTGGTAGATAGGTCATTTTGTTTATCAGAATTACTAAGTCTTTCACAGTTGATTATCTTTACAATATTGGTGTTACTGCGTAAATTGTTCTGATTCTGCTTACTTCACTTTGTGTCTGTTTATATAAATTTTTCCAGGTTTTTCTTTTTAACATTCATTTTTAAAAATTTTGAATGCCAAATCCTCTTCCTCCCACCCACCCCTCTTCCACCCATCAAGAAGGCAAGCAATATGGTATCAATTATACATGTGAAGTCACGTAAAACATATTTCCATATTAGCCATGTTGCAAAAAAGAATTTTTAAGGCAAGAAAAATAAAGAAAGTGAAAAAATAGCCTTCAATTTACATTCAGAATTAATCAGTTCTCTCTCTGGAAGTGGATAGCATTTTTCATCTTGGGCCCTTTGTAATTGTCTATGATCATTGTATTGATCAGAGAAACTATGTCTTTCAAGTTGATTATTGTTACAAAATTGTAGTCAGTATGTATGATGTTCTCCTCATTCTGCTCACTTCATTTTGCATCAGTTCATACGTCTTCCTAGGTTTTTCTGGAACCATTTTGCTGCTAATTTCTTATAGCACAATAGTATTCTGTCACAATCATATACACTTACTTGTTAAGTCATTTCCCAGTTGATGAACGTGCCCTCAATTTCTAAGTCATTACCACCACAACTAAGAGTTGCTATAAATATTTTTGTATATATAGGTCCTTTTCCTTTTCCTTTGATCTCTTTGGGGTACAGACCTAGTAGTAATATTGCTGGATCAAAAGGTATGCACAGTTTGATTTCCCTTTGGGTCTATCTCCAATTTGTTCTACTTCACAGATCCACTACCAATGCATTAGTGTACCTATTTTCCTGTATCTCCTCCATCATTTATTATTCTCCTTTTCCATCATCTGAGCCAAAGTGATAGGTGTGAGGCAGTATCTCAGAGTTGTTTTTAATGTGTGTTTCTCTACTATTGATTTCAAGCATTTTTGTATGACTATTGATAGTTTTGATTTCCCTATTCATATCCTATAACCATTTATTAATTGAGGACAAGCTTTTATTCTTATAAATTTGTCTCAGTTCTCTATATATTTTAGAAAGGAAGCCTTTATCAGAGATGTTTGCTGCAGAGATTTCTTTCCTAGTTTCCTGCTTTTCTCCTAATTTTAACTGCATTGGTTTGTGCGAAAACTTTTAAATTTTATATAATCAGAATTATTATTATGATTATGATTATTTTTACCTCCTATGAACCTCTCTATCTCTGCTTTGATGATAAACTCTTCCCCTATCCATAAATCTGACAGGTAATTCTTTCCATTCTTCATTAATATGCATATAATGCCACCATTTATCTTTAAATCATGTACCCATTTTGAGTTTGTCTTAGTTTATGGTATGGGACACTGGTCTATGCCCAGTTTCTGTCAGACTGATTTCTAGTTTTCCCAACAGTTTAATTTGTCAAATACTGAGTTCTTGCCCCAGTAGCTGTGATCTTTAGGTTTATCAAACTCTAGATTATCTTGCTCATACTTTTGATCTTGTCATGGTCCACAAATTCACTACCTCCATATTCAGTAATTCCAGAATCCCCTATCTAATCATAACCTATCAGCTTTTCACCTTTCCTTCTCTTCCCTTACACAAAATCCTACTTTTTATCCATATCATGGCCTCTAATCTCTTAATCCTTCAATTCTCTCCCTTGCAATATTCCTTGCACTAGTAACCCTCTACTCTTTCCCTCATATTTTTTTTGAGGCAATCAGGGTTAAGATATTTGTCCAAGGTCACACAGCTCTTGGCACAAGAGGTACAAGACTTTGTCCAAAGTAAGTGTCAGAAGCTCGTGCTCTATCCACTGAGTCACCTAGATGCCCCCATCTTGAACCCTTGGTTAGCCAATTCAATTCTACACTGTCCTCCTTTGAGTCCCTTATCCTCTTAACACATTGCCAATTATGCCCTACCAAACCTCAGCCTTGGATCACTCCTGCAAACATGCTTCTTAATGAAGGTGGAGAAAATCACACAACTGTTCTGAGTCCACTATGAATTTATGTTACACAGTCTCAACTGGGCCCTCACTGCTGTGAAGCAATCCTACTATACTTCCCTTATCACTTCACTATCCCACTATCTTCCAAACCTTTTCATCCCTCTTCAGACCTCCCATGCCTCCCCCTCTCCCTACTCTCTCAGTTGAGATTCTTGCCTCATTTTTTTTTGCTTTTTTTTTTGGAGGGCAATTGGGGTTAAGTGACTTGCCCAAGGTCACACGGCTAGTAAGTGTTAAGTGTTTGAGGCCAAATTTGAACTCAGGTCCTCTTGACTCCAGGGCTGGTGCTCTATTCCCTGTACCCTAGCCACCTGGCTTGCCTCATATTTTACAGGAAAAAATTGGAGACATTTGCTGTGAACTCCCTTTTCTCCCCTCCTCCTGATCTCCTATCACTCAGATGCCTTCTGCCATATCGCTTTCTTCACTCCTGTCTTACATGATGAAATGGCCTTACTCTTTACTAAAATTAACCCCTCTACCTGTTCAAATGCTCCCATTTCATCCCATCTCTTCCAACAGATTGCCCCCTGTGCCATCTCTACACTTTCACTTATTTTCAATTTCTCCCCCTCTACTGGTTCATTCTCTGTTGCCCACAAATATGCACATCTCTCCCCCATCCTGAAAAAACCCTCATTTGATCCTTCTGTCCCCTCTAACTATCATCCTCTCTCTTCTCACCTTTGTATCTAAAAATCCTCAGAAAGGCCATCTACGCTAGACGCCTCTCACTCTCTTCTTAACCTCTTACAACCTGGTTTCCAGCCTTGTCATTTCACTAAAACTGCTCTTTCCAAAACTACTAATGATCTCTGTGTTGCCAAGTCCAAAGACCTTTTCCTCAATCCTCACTCTTTTCCTTGACTTTTCTGCAGCTTTCGACATTATTGATCACCCTTTCCTCCTCGACAGTCTTGTCTAGGTTTTCAGGATGCCATTCTCTTCTGGTCCTTGTTCTTTCTGACCATTCCTTCTCAATCTCCTTTGCAGGATCTTCCTCCAGATCACACCCTCTAACCGTCGGCGCCTCTCAGGCTTCTGTCCTGGACCTTCTTCTCTTTTGCCTCTGTACTACTTCACTTGGTGATCTCATCAGCTCCCGTGGATTTAATCACCATCTCTACACTGATGATACTCAAATCTACCCGTCTTACTCTAACCTCTCATCTCAAATCTCCAGCTGCCTTTGAGATTTCCCAAATTAAATGTCCAGTAGACATCTTACGCTAAACATATCCAAATTAGAACTGATTATCTTTCCCCCCAAATCCTCCCACCTTCTACCTTCCCTATTACTGTAGAGGGCAATATCATTCCCCACAGTCTTTCAGTCTCAAAACCTTAGAAGTTACCTTAAATTCCTTACTATCTTCACCACACACACATCCAAGCTGTTGGCAAGGCCTGTCAGCTTCATCTTTGCAAGATGTTTCAAATATGCCCTCTTATCTCCTCGGACACTGACGCCACTCTGGGGCAGACCTTTGTCACCTCATGCTTGGACCACTACAATAGTCTGCTGGTGGATTTGCCTGCCTCAAGACTTTCCCCCTTCTAGCCCATCTTCCATTCAGTCACCAAAATGATTTTCCCAATCCCTTGTTCTGATCGTGTCAAACTGCCCCCTCCCTGTCACTTAAACTCTTGTAGCTCTCTCTCACCTTCATGATCAAATATAAAACCCTCTATCTGGCCTTCAAAACCTTTCATAATCTACCTTACTCCTCAATTCAGTGCCGTTGGCCTCCTGGCTGTTCCACAAACAAGACACTCGATTTCTCAGGTCTGGACGTTTTCTCTGGCTGCCCACCGTGCCTGGAATGCTCTCATACTGACTTCCCTAGCATCTTTTAAGTCCCAACTAAAATCCTACCTTCTACAGGAAGCCTCTCCCAGTCCCTCTTGATTCCCATGCCTTCCCTCTCTTAATTACAGCTTGCTTATTTATGTTCGTTTATAAGTTGTCTTGCCCATTAGACCAGAAGCGCCTCGAGAACAGGGACTGTCTTTTGCTTCTTTTTGTACCTCCAGTGCTTAGCACAGGGCCTGGTGAAGAGTAGTCACTTCATAAATGTTGATTGATTGATGAATTCATAAGCAGCCATGACATATTATAAAAGACTAGACAGCAACATTCTCAACAAGAGCTCAACTCCACCTGTAGCCCTTAAGTGTCAGGATGACTTCTTCCAGAGCACCCCAATCTACTTTTGGACAATTTTATTAATAAAACTTTTCTTTATACCAAGCCAGTTGTGCCCCCTTTCCCCTCTTACCCATTGCCTCTAATTCTACTGTCTGGACAAGCAAGAGAGGTCTAATTTCTCTTCCTCATGACAGTTCTTCATATATTTGAAGACTGCTTTCATGTTCCTCCTAACTCTTCATTAGGCCAAACATTGTCAGTTCTTCTACTTGGGCCTTGTATGGAATAATATTAAGCTCCCTCAGTAGCATAGTTGCTCACCTCTGGATATCCCTTTGAAAATTTGGCACTCAGAATTGAAAAGAATGCTTCAGATATGGTCTGATCAGGGGGTAGGGTACAGGGAGACTATGATTTCCCTCATTCTGGATACAAAAGTCCTGTTAGTGTGGCCTGATAATGCATCTCTCCTCTGAACTGTGGTGCCAATGTCTCATCATGGCATAGAAGTGACTCTGGTAGAAGTAACATAACAAAAATGTTAGTAAAACAAAAGTTCTAGAAGGTCCTACCAAACTGGAAGGGCTTCTTTAAGAATAGCACAAAAATAGAATGTATATCTGCTAAGGACTAACCTAGCTGAGTTTGGAGAGATTCAACAATACAATGCAACTCATCAAGACCATCTACCAAGGCATTAGAAGGGTTGCATTTTGCCTTGGTAGAGGGAATATATGAATAACAGATTCTCAAAATAATGAAATTAACTTGACTTTTTCCCCCTTCTACATTATACTTTTGACCATTGAGCTTCAGGTACATGAAAACCCCTCCTGCACCTTTCTTTTCTGATGACCCTAACAAATGCCCTTTGCTTTATATTATCTGCAGATTGGGTGGGCATCCCCAAGGTGAACATCTCACCACCTCAGGGACTTTCTGACAACCAGTTTTCTCTCAATTTTTTTTTCCTGAGGCAATCAGGGTTAAATGACTTGCCCAGGGTCACACAGCTAGTAGGCTGGATTTGAAATCAGGTCTTCCTGATTTCAGAGCTGGTGCTTTATCCACGGTACCACCTAGCTGCCCCTCTCTTCCCCCCCATCCCATTAAAAAAAAAGCTACTGTTTTCTTCCTATTGCTCCTTCTAACCAGTAGAGGACTAAAGATCAGCTTCTTTGCTTGTCAAGTCTCTGGGGGTTTGATCTTTTAAAGAGAATAGAGCAGAGTAATTCTTCATCTTTTGGGCAATTTCCCACTGTTATAGGATCTCCTAGATAGCCTCTTCGTAAGACACAGGCTATGTTGGGATCTTAGGCATTCGTCACTTAGGAGAAGAAATATCTTTTTTCTTTACAGTTGGGGAAGGTCAGTAGCATGGCAGTGGCATACTGGATGACAGCTCTTAAATTTTTATTGTAAGCATTTATACCTCCAAAATCCACAAATACCACAAATTGGGGCTTGATTTATTGTTTTGTTAATTTTAAAGGCTTAAGAAAGGGATGGGGAAGATACAGATTAATCATAAAAGTGTGCCATACATCTTTTTTTTTTTTGGTTGTTAAACATTTACCAGCACACTCCTGGACTGATCAGTGCAGGGTATAGTTCTCAGTCAGCTGGTCACCAGGTGGTCCAGCTCCCATGCAAGAAACATGGAAGATCATTTACTCTAATCCTATCACTTTATCAAGTAATTGAGGCCCATAAAGAGGAAGAGATTTTCCCATGGTCATACAGATAACAGAGCAGGGCTTTGAACCCAGGATCTCTGACATCAAATCCTTTATATTTTTCATCACACCAAGATTCTTGGCTTGAATGCATATATAACCTCTGTGTGGTGGAACTTTTCTCTTAGGTTCAAGGATACACATTGGTAGGAGGAAGGGACTTTGGCCAGTTGAACTGGCCCCAGTATTGGGGAGGTCCTGCCCCCAGTATTGAGGAGAGCTGTTAGACATGGCTCAATGACCAGTAGAGAAGCTTCATCATTGGAGTAAGCCCTGAAGAGTATGGAAAGTGAGGCCAGGCCACTGCCAGGTGCAGAGTGGATTCAGGGAGGGGTGTCTGAGTGGGATCAAGGAGGTGTTCAGAATGGAACCAGGGCCAGGCCAGGGATGCAGAGTCATGGCTTATCCCGGAGATTTCAGAATGGTCTAGGGGAGCTGGGCTGGGACAGGGAGAGCTCAGGGTTGAGAGTAGGGCTGGTATCTTGGGAGGGAAATTGTAGAACAGAGCCAGGGCCCTGTCAGTGTGCAGGTCTCAGTAGCATCCCTAGAGGACTGAGCCATTCCCCAGGGTAGGAGAATCCCAGGATGAGAGGGAGGGAGGGCAATGCCTGTGCAAATCACATTGCACATCATGTACTTCACTCCTATCAAGAGAAATCTGGTTACAGTATGTGGCATGATGAAGGCAATCTTATTCTTTTCCTTAAACCTGGGAAGTTATGGGTTGAGTGTCTATGTGAGCTGAGTGTACAATTCTTGAGGGCGTTTAGGCAGGGGATAACTAGCTTCTCTGCCCCCAACATCAGCAGGTAATGGGGCCTCAAGGCTGACCAGTTCTGACCATGATAAACCTGTGGATATATGATGGTGATAGTGGTGGTGATGAGGTTATTCCTTTACTATCTGCCCTTGCCAAAGCTTCTTGGGTCAAGGGCTAAATTTAATGTCCCTATCTGGGGATAAACGTTTATTTCTCAAACATGTGTGTTCTTCTGGGGAAGGGGGAAGAGCTAGAGGTAGGGAGAGATGAGGATGAAGATGACCCAGGTCTGCCCTCTGAGGGAACTAAACAATTTAATACCAGTGATGAAACAAGGGCCCTTTTGACCATCAACTCCAGAAGAATGTGACACAAACACCACATGTGTTCTGAGGAATGAGGGGGAGGGTTCAGATGAGGGAGAGAGCATTTCAGCTGGATGGGGGGAGGAATGGGAAGTGTATATTATTATAGTGGGCTTCCTGGAGGAAGTAGCACCTGAGTGGGCCTTGAAAGATGAGTAAGGTTTCAACAGTTGAATATTGGGGTAGGGGGAAGGGGTATTCCAGGGCCAGAAAACGATGTGAACAAAGCCTAGAGAATGGGAGACTTGAGGATGAGAATGAGGAGAGTGCCCCCCCTACCCCAGTTTGGCTGGAATATACAGTATGGAAAGAGGAGCATTGTGGGGCAAAATTCTAAAGTTAGGGTTTCAGCTGACTGTGGAGAGCCTTGAATGCTATGCTAATATGCTAACTGTAAACCTCCATCAAAATGTTTTTAGTAGAGTGACCTGGGTGGTGATATGTATATATATCTGATCTGGGACCCAGCAATCATCCAGGCTCTGACCCCAGCATCCTGGAGTAGATAGATACATAGCGGGGGGTGAAGTCTAATCCCAGAGTTCTGCACGACTGTTGTTGGTAACAGGATCTAAGCTCAAAGGGAGTTAAAGCTGATAGAACCCCAATACTGTTTTAGGCCAAGACTGCTCATCCCCATCAGGAAGAAGGGGCTGGAAGGAGGAGGGTGGGGGTGTTTTGTGTTTTCCAGGAAGTGTGAATGTGTAAAAGGCTTCAGCCTGTGAAGGTGCCACTGGGCTTGGGGGTGGGGGTAGAGAACGGAGGTTCTCCGAAAGGTTCCTGACGCTGAATTCATTACCGGGAGATTCCTCTTCAACACTATCTCTGACACCTTTTCTGACACATCTCTGAGTCTCTGACATGTCTCTGAGCTTCTGACAATGTCTCAGATCCCTTGACATCATCTCTGAGTTCCTGATACCCATCTCAGGATCTCTGACTGCTCTGAGGTCCCTACCTGCTCTGAGACTCTGAGGTGGTGTTTGAGTCCCTCCCTCATTCTCTCCCCTCCCAAAAAAATCTTCAGGACCATACCCTTCCCACTAGGCAGGTTAGGGTTTCTCTGAGCACCATGGGAATGCTTTCCCCTACTCCAACCCCAGGATGACTCTAGAGGGGGCCTGAGCCCTATCTCAAGACGGAAAAACCCCAGGAGATGTGCCGCAGGACTGGGTCAAGAAAAGAGTCCTCCCCAGGACTCATCATCCTCCATCTTCTCCAATACAGACACAGACACACAGACAGAATCACAGACACGCTGGAGAAGAGGGAACCCACTGTGATTACGGATGGGGGGAGGGGGGAAGATGTAAGGAGATGCTCGGGATTCAGGCGTCCTGGAGGCGGCGCCAGGTAACCAGGCTCCCCCAAACCCACTAATCACCCCACCCCCTCAAACACACACACACCCCCTCCGCCCGGGGCCGCAGCAGCCCCTCCCCCCGGCCCCGCCCCCGCCCATCCCCGCCATCCCCCCGCCCCCGGGCCGCCCCCCGCCCGTGACGCGCTCCCCCCTCCCGCTCGTGAGCCGCGGCGAGGATGCTCCGGCGCCGCTGAGCCCGAGCCCGAGCGCGGAGCCGGGGCCGGGGCCGGGGCCGGGGCTGGGGCTGGGGTCGGGAGACTCGGGCCGGGAGCCGGGGCTGGAGCCTGGGCGGAACGGGACCAGGGCCGGTCAGGGCCAGGCAGGGCCGGGCGGGCTACCCCGTCATGGGCAAGGACCAGGAGCTGGTGCAGGCGGTAAAGACGGAGGACGTGGGCGCCGTGCAGAGGCTGCTGCAGAGGCCGCGGCCCGGGAAAGCCAGTGAGCGGGGGCGGG
>CM053583.1:319099813-319197636 GCA_028627135.1 Pseudochirops cupreus | reverse complement strand
TTGGGGGCGGAGAAATGGGGGGATTGCCTGGGAAGAGGGTGGGGGGCTTGGGGCATGAGGGCCCCCGGGGTGGTGAGATGCTTGCCTGGGGGATGCGGGGGTCCAGAGGCGATGCTGGGTCTGGGGGTACGCATTGAGAGAATTTGGGGTGTCACGGGAGGCCCTGGGAATCTGTGAGGGCCGCCAGATGTCAGGGGAGCATGCAAGGTCTGGGAGGGGGTGCAGGTGGGGGATACATGGAACGAAGAGATGCTGGGGGATAGGAATGCAGGGTCTGAGGGGATCCCCAGGGGACCCGGGGGTGGGGAGATACTGGGGGGTTGCAGTGTCTGGGGGCTCTGAGAGGTGGGGGGGAAAAGAGGCTGAGGGGGGCGGTGTCTGTGGCCCCGCCCCCAGTAGCCCGCCTCCTCCCCCCCTACTTTAGCCAGAGGCTGCAGAGAGGCTGGCCTGGGGCCGAGAGAAGGTGGTGGGGGCCAGGCGATGACTCGCCCTCACCAGGCTCCGAAGGCGCATTTTATCCAACAGCCCAAACCCGCACCTCCCCCTGCCCTTCTATGTCGTCCCTCCATCTCCCCCCCCCAATCTCAGCGCACATACTCAAGAGGTTTACAGAAAGCTATAGAGATACAGAAATGGATGGGCACAGAGAGGGCTAGGACAGACAGATACAGGGTCATAGGGACTCCGAGACACACAGGTGGACATACATAAGCAACTGGGCCACCTGGACAGTCCCGTGTGTATGCTCTCTCATAGCTTCACATGCTCCTTAGGTGTGCTGGTGGGGAAAATGAGGGGCAGGGTCCTACCTCTCTGATTCACTCTTTCAATTGGGGATGAGGGGCTGTCCATCCCTGCAGCTCCCCAGGGGGACAGGGGTGGGTCTTCGATCTACACTTTGTCATCATGCTTAATAACAAAGGTTGGAGAAAACTGGGCAGGGGCCACCCTGAGGGTGTGGCTGATGTGACCGTGTGTATGTAAGTATGTATGTATGCATGTATATATGTGGGAGGGGTGGCTAAAGGCAGGGGACAGAGGGGAGGGGCTCTGTGGGAAGACATAATCCCATTTCATGGTCCGTGAAGAGAAGGTTTAGCAATGTTTTACTGATGGGGAAACTGAGGTACAAAGTGTCTGAGTGACCTGTCCAAGGTCGCCCAACTTGGGGCAGAACCAGGATAAGAACTCAGGTGTCTGAGCTACCAGTCTATTCTTGGAGCCTATTTCTCTAACCTAGTGGGATCTCCTGTCAAACAGTCTAGAGAAGCTGAGAGGAAAGGATCTCAAAGCACCCAGTGACAGTCTGCTTCTGCTGATATGGGAGGGAGGAAGCTAGCAGAGTAGTGAGGTTAGAACCCTTGGCTGCAGTGAGCTCCCCCTGGGAGGGCCCAGGAGCCTCTGCTCAGCCTCCTGATCCTAATGCTGATCCTGGCTCAGCCAGAGCCTCCCCCAGGAGCAGGAGATGGATGGAGGGGCCGGGGGAGGGCGGGGGAAGGACTGAAGGGGGGAGAGAGATAGAGATAGAAGCCAATTCCTAGAGTGTGCGAGATTATGCTTCCCTCTGCATGTGACTGCGTGTGTGGCTATGGCGTGTATATCAAAGTGCATCTGTGTGTGAGCAGTAGTTGGTAATACGTGTACAAGTGTGCCACCGAGTGTTAGTGAACAATTGCAAGTTGTTTGTGTGAATCTGTCCCTCTGCCCCACCTATTCTCAAGACCTGGGACCAATGTAGGGGGAGAGGTTTCTTGGGAAATCGAGACGGGTGAGCTATCCCCTCCTCAGGGAATGTCAGAGGCTTGAGGTACTCTCAGTCAGGGGGGAGGGGGGGTTGAGGCAGTCATCAAACCCCTAAGGTAACCTACATCTGGTCCAACCCTTACCTTAATGTTTATTCTCTCTGGGGAGTCAGAAGGTAGGATGGGAGTGGGAACCGAGATCCCAGGTCTAATTTTTTTCAGGCTTCCTTAGAATCAGATGGGAGACCAGAATATAGTGTGCACTACCCTCCCCCCCAAGAAAAAATAACTCACAGGTACAGACCAATATACATGAAAAGATAAACACAATTACCCACAGACACAGAGCAGCTCTATACACTGACGTAGACACAGATAGATAGACATATACGGACAGACACAAGGCATGAGGAGGTGGGAGTTAGTTAGAGGAGGGGGCCACTCCCTTTCTCTCAGCACTCATTTCTAATCTCTCTGATCTCTCTCAATTCTTGGTAGCTCCCAGACTCCCCCTTCCCTCAAGGCAAAGTTCTCCCCCGAGAATGATCATGCCCTTTGATCACACACAGATTCTCTCAGAAACTCACCTGGCGTAACACCCTCCCCGTCCCAAGGGTCAGAAGTCAGATGTCCACCTGGAAAGTCCTGAACTAGGAACAATTGAGGTTCAGAGTCAGAAGAATCTGGTTCTAGGCTCTGGAAGAGCTCAAAGTTAGGTACATAGACAGGGGGAAAGAGAGACAGGAAGAAATAGTGACAGGAGAGATAGAAACTGGGAGAGACAGAGATGATGCTAGAAGATAGTGACAGGGAAAGAGACAGAGACACACAGAGAGACAGGCAGAAACATGGATAGAGACAGGGACAGAAACCCCAACTGGGTGATCTGACTCCAAGGGGGCGGGCTTCATAAATCAGGAAGGAGAAACCCCTTCATGAATTAGCACGGTTGCTATGGTGACACTGGCCTGCTTTGGAGTAAGATATATTTTGATTCAGCAAAGTGCAGCTGGAATTTGGGCCCAGGGAGTGGGAGGGTGGGGCCAGGGCAGGGAGTGATGTTCAGTGGGCAGCTCTGGTGCTTGGAGGAAATAGAAATTGTCCCCTCTCTAACCAGAAGGCTCTCTTGTTCTCCATCACCCCTCTGACTCCACTGTTAACAGGCTGCCCATCTCCACCATTCTCTGATCATCTTCCCCATGCCCCTGTCTGCTTCCTCCATTATCATCCACCATCTACTTCACCATCCCCCCCTTCCTATCATCCTCTTTCATGCTGCCTTCTTGTTTCTATCACCAGTTCATACCAGTCCAGCTAGCCTGAGAATTGAGTGCCCCACGTACCCAATTTAATGTCCTCCTTTGGTGTGTGGAGGTGGGCTGGGGGAACAAACACTGGCTTTTGGACTTATCATCTTGGGGGATAAAAGAGCAGGACAGAAGGGGGATGACCAGGGGCTGGGCTGTGGAGGGAGGACCTCAGTTTGAAGGCTGTAGAAACTCAGGAAGAAGTTCAGTGTGGACTGAACTGCTCAAACTGGACTTCATCATCCTTCCCCCAGCCTTCCTGGAGGAAGTCAGACTTAAGCTGGACCTTGAAGTATGAATCGGATTTAGATAAGAAGAGATGGAGGGGGAAGGAATTCTAGGCAGAGGGAACTGTAAACAAAAGCTCATATGTAATTTTCGTTAGCATTCTTGGTGCCCTGACATATAATAGACATTTAATATATAAATGTGGAGGCAGCTAGGTGGCACAGTGAATAGAGCACTGGTCCTGGAATGAGGAGGACCTGAGTTAAAATCCAGCCTCAGACACTAGCTGTGTGACCCTGGGCAAGTCACTTAACCCCAATGGCCTCGAAAAAACTTAAAACAAAATGTTAAACTGTTTTGAATTGAGGTAGGTAGTGCAAGTGTCTGGATATCAATTTTACACATTAGAAGACAGGCTGAGATGTTGCATGATTTGCCCAACGTTTCATAACAAGTAAATATTCAGCCTGGGATTCAACATGGGTCTCTTGACTTCAGAGACCAAGTCTCTTTATACTATATCACTTGAGCAGCTGTATAGAGTGCTGTATTTGAGACTAGGGTTCTGAGTTTAGATCCTATACTCTTCTAAACTTCAGTTTTCTCATCTGGAAAATGGAAACAGTAATATTTGCCCTATCAACTCCATAAAGAAACATGATGGAATGGTGAATATGGCACTGGCCTCAGAGCTAGGTTCAAATCTTACCTCTGGTACATACAGGCTTTGTGATACTGGTCAAATCACTTAACTTTTCAGTGTTCGTGGCAACACACTAAAATTGTAAATTGTGCAGAATGTCCAGCACTGCAGCTGGGATTTGGAACCAGGGAGTAGGAGGGTGGGGCCAGGGCAGCTCTGGTGCTTGGAGGAAATAGAAATTGTCCCCTCTCTAACCAGAAGGCTCTCTTGTTCTCCATCATTCCTCTGACTCCACTGTTAACAGGCTGCCCATCTCCACCATTCTCTGATCATCTTCCCCATGCCCCTGTCTGCTTCCTCCATTATCATCCACCATCTACTTCACCATCCCCCCCTTCCTATCATCCTCTTTCATGCTGCCTTCTTGTTTCTATCACCAGTTCATACCAGTCCAGCTAGCCTGAGAACTGAGTGCCCCACGTACCCAATTTAATGTCCTCCTTTGGTGTGTGGAGGTGGGCTGGGGGAACAAACACTGGCTTTTGGACTTATCATCTTGGGGGATGAAAGAACAGGACAGAAGGGGGATGATTTATATCAATAGAATTACAGATCTGGGGGCATTTTCCCTATGACCTTCTGCAATTTAATTCAACAAAACATTCTTATTCTGTCCCTACTGTATGCGAAGAAAACTTTCTAGGTACAAAGTTAAATACAAGTTTACCCCTGCTCTCAAGGAGGTTGTGCGCTATTGAGGGAGAGCACTGAGTAGACTGTAGAGAGCTGTGGTAAAGTGAGTTATTGTGTGTATGTTTTTGTGAAGGGAAGTAGGCTAGGGCCATCTTGTAAAGGCCTTTGAATATCAGGTTAAGGAGTTTGGGCTTAATTTAGTAGCCAGTGGGGAATCGCAGAACATGTTTTAAGCTCAGGAGTGATGGGATCAGAAAGGTACGTTGGGAGCACTGACTTGGCAGTTTATGCAGCATGAATTGGAAGGGCAAGAAATGAAGGCTGTTAGGCATCATCCAGGAAAGCAGTAATGAAGGCCTCTTCTAGGGTGGTGGCTGGGTGAGTGGAGAAGTGGCAATGGATGCCAAGAATATGGCTGAGGTAACTCAACCAAACTTAGCTGCTGATGGATGTGGGGATTTGAAGAAAAGCATCACCCAGGTATATCCATGTATTCACATCTGCCTCTGTGTGTGTGTTTTTGTATATAAACCAAGAGAACCATTTGTCAGTGGCCTATAATCATTTTGTTGCCATATAATTCGAGGATCCTGAGAGGCCAAGGATATGGGTCAACCTAATGCCTTGCCCACCTTGTTGTGACCAGAGTGGGTGATGGGAGCAACCAGAATATCAAGGCACTGATTTCTCCAGTCTTCTATCAATCAACCCACAAGGAATCTGCCATGATATCAACACAATGATGTGTGTGTGTGTCCACTCTTCCATTAGCGTTGGGGCTTCCCAAGAGCAGAGCTATGGATGAGAGAATCCGGAAGCACTATTCTCCCCCCATTCCGTTAAAGTTACTGGAGCTCTCCCTCTGCTCCCCTCCCTTCATGTCATAAAGCTATTGCTCCTGTCCTATGCCAAAACCTTAGCTTTGTCAGAACTTGACTGAACTCTAGGGGTTAAATTTATGTAGGCATCCTCTGTCCTTGGGCACCTCTTAGTCTGTGGAGAAAAGACCTGCCCCTTATAGAGGGGACACAGGACACAAACACTTGTCAGTGTCTGCAGGGTGAGATGTGAATTATGGGCTCAGAACAATAATATTTTGGGGTTAGTGCAGTGATACCACTGAGAAAGGGCAGTATCATGGGGTTAGTGTAATATCTTGGAATTGACATGGTGATATGTCCCAAGGCATTATAATGATATTATGGGATCTCAGGGTGAATGTGCTGATATTGTGAGGTCAGTACAGTGGTATCTCAGAGTCAGTGTGGTGACAGGAGCTCAGAGTGCTTCTATCATAGCATCAAGGTGCTTGGTATCTTGAGCTGAGTTTTGTTGATCGTTGGAGGTCAATGTAATTGTCTTAGGGTTATTCAGGGACATTAGGATCATGTTGATTAAGATCTGGAGTCAGAGCTGACATCAAAGGATGGCATATGATGATAATCCATTTATTACGTCTGCCGAGGAAACTCCTGGGCTTGAAGGATTAGCTGTTTTCCCTAAAGGAAGAAAGAAAGAGCTGATGACCTCAAAAAAGCCTTGGAAGACCTGAGGCTATCTGTGACCTTTTGTGTGGATCTTCCAAGGGAAAGGGGGGGGGTGGGAGAGCTAGGAGTCCATATCTTCACCCTCCCTCCCATCTCCCCTCACTAAATACTAGGCGATCTCTAAGACAGAATTGGACTGGAGCAAAAAAAGGACAAGTGTCCTGCATCTTGGTTCAATCTCCTAATCTGTCTGCTGGAGGAGACAGATTCTCCCCAGCTCTGGATGTCATCAGGATAGCCAGGTCATGCCTTTATTGTCTTTGTGTTTTTGTGTTTGTGTTTGATTATGTGACTCGTGTGTGTGTGTGTGTGTGTGTGTGTGTGTGAGATGGGGGTAGGGGATTCCTTTCTTGGCAAGAACCTCCCATCTCCCCAGTGTTAGTTGCAAATCCATCCTAGAGAATCAGCCTCCTTTGCTCTAAAATTTCACCCTCTGGCCGGGGAGAGGCAAGCGTGGGTGACTGTGTGTGTGACAGTTTGTGGATCTGTGACTGTGTGGATGTGTGACTCCATTCATTCAAAGAATATTTGTGAATACCTATTATGTGCTAATGAGGTAGGTCTGCTCTGCTGTGGTGTGACTGAGCAGATGTATGTGTGGGTCTCCCTGGATGGCGTCGTAGAACCATAGAAGGCCTGAGCTGGAAGAAGTTTACAGCACAGAATATTAGTGCTTGAAGGGATTTAATGCCTAGAATGATAGCATTAGAAGAGACAACGCTGAAAGGGACCTTAGAACACAGAATGTTGTAACTGGAAGAGACTCTGATAGCCAGAATGTTAGCTGGGAGGGAGGAAGAGGAGAAAGGGAGGAAAGAAGGAAAAAAAGAAAGAGAAAAGGAAGAATAAGAAAGAAGAAATGAGAGAGGGCAGAAAAAAAGGAGGGATAGAAAGGAAGGAAATAAATATTAAGCACCTATTATGCGTGGTGCTGAGCTTTTTTTGTTTGTTTTTGGAGGGCAATTGGGGTTAAGTGACTTGCCCAAGGTCACATGGCTAGGGTTTTGTGTGTGTGTGTGTGTGTGTGTGTGTGTGTGTGTGTGTGTGTGTGTTTTAAGTGTCTGAGGTTGGATTTGAACTCAGGTCCTCCTGACTCCAGGGAAGTGCTCTATTCATTGTGCCACCTAGCCGCCCTTGAGCTTTTTAACATATAATTTCATTTGATTCTCAAATCAGAACAACCCTGTGAAGTAGGGGCTATTATGCCCCTCATTTGACAGTGGAGGCAACTGAGACAAATAGAGGTTAAATGATTGCTCAGGGTCGCACAACAATGAGTGGCAGAGGCAGGATTTGAATTCAGGTGTTCCTGGCCCAGCCCTGCTGCCCACCACACTACCTAGGCTGCCTCCTTAGGGAAGGGAAGGGACCTTTAGAACACAGAATATTGGAGCCGGAAGAGAAGTCTTAGAAAACAGGACAGACTTTACAGATGATCTAATCCAAACCCCTGATTTTACATATGGGAGAAACTAAGTCCCAGAAGGATGAAGTTACTTAAAGTCACATAGCCAGTGAATTAGGACTAGAACACAGTACTCAACTCCCAACCCAGAAATTTTATCACACCCTTCCCTCTATTCCCCCTCAGGCCTATCATATTTCCACCAGGCCACACCCCCAGGCCTTTCCATAAGTCCCCACCCCCTCATCCTAATGGGGACAAAGGGGCTTCTGTCCAGCCTAGAGGTCCCCTCCCCCATGGAGTTGATTGACCCACAAACAGGTTATGTAACCAATGTCCTGGCAGACCCAGTGGTGATGGGGGGCCACTTGAGTGTGGCCAGGGCTGACTCAGATCCGGCGAAGGGCCTAAGCCCAGGGCAGAGAGCCAGCTCTGAGGGGATTGTCTTACATCTGTCTGTCCATGCCCATCCACCCATTCATCCTTCTGGCTGCCCATTTTTCTATGTGTTTTGTCCATCTATCCAGCCCACTGTCCTATTCCTTCTCTAGTAAGAGTTCAGCTTTGGTGTCTTGGACTGTCTCTACTGGTCCTGGCTCTGGGATAGTAACCACAGAAAGGGGTAGGAGGAGACAGCCCAGCTGACAGAATGGGAATGGCAGATAGATCCTGGGGACTTTGGGGCATGAAGCTGGAGGAGAAGCTTCCAAGATGATTGAAGAAGCTGAAGGAATGGCTGGACAATGGGGGACAGAAGCAGGGTATTCGGTTCTGTTCCAGGGAGGGCTGTGGAGCTGTAGTACAGGCTCCAGGTTGTTATGGCCCTGAATTCTAGGGGAATGTGGCAGGGTAGGGGGGTGGCAGTGGCAGGCAGGGTTGGAGGAAGGGCAGAACCGGAATTTTGGCTCAGCCCGAGGTTCATTATCAATCAGAATCTCAGTCTTGTTAGGAATGCTTCAGACACCTAGAGACAGAGATGGAGGGACAGATAGAGATACTCACACATGCATGTACATTTGCTTCAGCATTTATCCCGGCCTGTGCTGCTTTCTGCTGCTGGACCAGGAAGTGACCTTAGAGCTGGTCCCAGCCTCTCCCAAGTTATGCTCGGGCTGCAGAGGAACCAGGGGGAAGTTGAAGAGGGGGTGGGGTGAAGAAGGGAAACAACAGCCCCTTCTTGAGTATGCAGAAAAGTGGGTGAGGGCTTCACTGAACCAGTAGCTTAATGTTGAAGCCTTGGGGGCCTCCACCTCTCCCCAAGAGACACCCCTGTCCTGGATCTACCAGCTTTCCCAAGCTGCCCCACCCAGTCTGCAGACGTCAAGAAGATGGATCACTCACTGGGGGAGTTATCCAATTAGTTCCCATACAGAGTCCTCAGCTTGTCCTGGGTGTGTGTGTGTGTGTGTGTGTGTGTGTGTGTGTGTGTGTGTGTGTGTGTGTGTGTGTGTGTGTGTGTGTTTGTATATGAGAGTCTGTTGTGTGTTCTCCCTGTCTCCCCCACCCCACCCCCCAGGCTATATTTAGTAGAAGAGAAGCAGTAGCAGCAGCTGGATCAGTGCCTGGTGGGCCAGGAGCCCAGGGGAGGATGGCAGTGTGTGTGTGTGTGTATATGTGTGTGTGTGTGTGTGTAGGGGGTAGGAATGGGGAGAGGGTTAAGGCAGAGACGCAGCTAGGGCTCATAACCCAGTTCTATAGGCCATTGCAGGGGGTTCTTGTAGTAGTGAGGAAATCTCGAGAGCCTATGGCACCTCAAATCTCATGATAGTCTGGCATTAGAGAAGGACCATTGGGGAAACTGAGGCATAAAGGGCCAATAATACCTGTCCCCACTTCTGTGAAATCTGGTTATAGGCAGTCAAAGGAGGAGGAGGGTCCAGCCCCAGGCCTTGGTTTTTGTGTGTAGGAAAGAAGGTAGAATATGAATATTTAAACTTAGAGAGCGTCCCATTGCCTCCTCCCACCTCCCAATCACTCTGACTCTCTAGGTCATATCCCCCCATCAGTGATGACAGATGGCACCTGTGGTGGAGAGAAAGGGCCTGGGTTTCAGTCTTGGATCTGCTGCTTCTGGCTGCATGAGGTTTCCTTCCCCATGTCTGTAAAACAGGAACAGGGATAACTCTATTACCTTCCCGGTGGTGTGGTTGTTGTTGTGAGGGCTAAAGGAGATGATGTACTTTGTAAGCCATAAAACACTATGGAAACACCAGCCAGGCAGCTGAGGGGTGTGTTGGATGGAGTGCAGGTCTTGAAATCAGGAAGACCCGAATTAGAATTTGGCTTCAGATGCTTCCTAGCTCTGCAGCTTTGGGCGAATGACTGCCTCAGTGTCTGCATCTGTAAAATGGGGATTATAAAAAAGCACCTACATCCATGAGTCATCGTGAGGATAAAATGAAATAATTGTAAAGGACAGTAGCACACAGTGCCTGGAACATGTCGAGTATTATATAAAATATTATTATTATTATTGATTACTATTAACATGGTGAACTTTAGCCTTGGAATTGGATTCTGGCTCTTTCTCCTCTGGTGTTTGGGGATGGCAGTGAGGGGAGGGTTTGTGGCCTCCTTTCTATGCTCTTCCCAGGAGGCAGAAAGAGCAATGATTTCCTATTCATCCTCTTCACTCTTCCTCCCTTCTCTCCTAGAGCTCCTGGGCTCGGCCAAGAAGGTCAATGTCAACTTCCAGGACCCCGATGGGTGAGTTGGGAGTCACTGGGGGTTCTTCCTCTGGCCCCTGGATGGGAGGGGGTTTGAGATGAGGCTGGATGTCTCTCTAACATGACCTTCCAACCCCATTCCCCCAGCTTCTCAGCCCTCCACCATGCTGCCCTCAACGGCAACACAGAACTCATCGCCCTGCTTCTGGAGGCCCAGGCTGCCGTAGATATTAAAGACAACAAAGGCAAGTCCTCCCCCCTCCTGCTTCTTGCTCATTCCTCCCTCTCTGGAGGGAGACCCTAGGCCAAGGTTGACCATCAACCTCCTACCCCAGGGATGCGGCCTCTGCACTATGCAGCCTGGCAAGGCAGGAAGGAGCCTATGAAGCTGGTGCTGAAGGCAGGCTCCGCCGTGAACATCCCGTCAGATGAAGGCCACATCCCGCTACACCTGGCAGCCCAGCACGGGCACTATGATGTGGTGAGGGCTCTGGAGCAGATGTAAAGGGAGGACCAGGGCAGGGATGGAGGCCAGCCCTAGATGGGCTCTCACTGGTCTCCCTCTCCTTCTTTCCCTCCCCTGTGGGACCTGCAGTCAGAGATGCTCCTTCAGCATCAATCCAACCCATGTATTGTGGACAATTCAGGGAAGACACCCTTGGACCTGGCCTGCGAGTTTGGCCGTGTTGGGGTAAGTTTCCACAGGGCCCTTGGGTAGGTAGTGCCCCGGGGGTGGGGGTAGGGCCAGGGAGGTGACAGTACAGGTGCTTTTGCCTTTGGAGCCTAGGGGATGGTCTGGGAAGACCAGATTGATAATATTGGATCTTGTCCCTCCCTCCCAACTTCTCTGGCACAGTGACATCATCCATGCTAGCAGCTGTCCTGATTCTCCTCTCCTTTCCCCTTTTGTCCCCCTAAAGGTGGTACAGCTGCTCCTGAGTAGTAACATGTGTGCGGCGCTGCTAGAGCCTCGGCCAGGAGATGCCACTGACCCAAATGGCACCAGCCCCTTGCACCTGGCAGCCAAAAATGGTCACATTGACATTATCAGGTATGCTCTTGTGAGGGATAGACAGGAGCAGGGAGGGTGAGGCTCTTGGATTTTTTTTTCTGTTTCTCTATTAGTTAACCAACCTGTCTCTCCTGAATACTCTCTCACCCGTATGCCCGCTCTTGTGCAGCTAGGTGTGTCAGTAGATAGAGATCTGGAGTTGGAGTCAGGATGACCTGAGTTCAAATCCAGCCTCAGATACTCGCTAAGTGACATTAGGCAAGTCAAGAAGCATCTGCCTCAGTTTCCTCAACTGTGAAATGGGGATAATAATAGCACCTGCCTCCCAGGGTTACTGTGAAGATCAAATGAGATAGTATTTGTTTACATTACAGTACTTGGCACATAGCAGGGTCTTAATGTTCCTTTCCCATCCCTAAGAGGAAGACAGAGAAGGAGCAGACCTTGGCCCTGCCCTTGAGGAGTTCAAAATCTGGGAGGGAGACAGAGAAGGAACAAACCAGGATTCTCTCCTTGGGAAAGATGCTTGTAGTCAGTGAGGGAGGCTAGATATACACAGAGAAAAGTGAGAAAGCCAGACAAGACCATGTGGCAAAGAGGACTGGACTGTCGCTTCAGCTCAGAGGTGGTGGAGCAGCCTGGGCTGGAGAGACAAAGAAAGTTTCACAGAGGTGGTGGGTAGCATTTGGGTGGGGGTGAGGGGTGGGATTCCTGAGAAGAGAAGCAGTGTAAGTGGTGGGATGAGCCCTGTGTATTCAGGAGAGCCAGTAAGGAAACAGACACTAGCTGGAGCAGAGAGCTATGCTTGGGTAGGCCCAAGGTGTAGAGGGTATTGAATGGCAATCAAAGAAATATAGTTTTTATCTGGTAGGCAATGGGGAGCCATTGAAGGTTTTTGCGTGGGGTGATAATGTCATCAGAGTAGTGCATTATGGAGATTACTTTGGTAGTAATGTGAAGGATGAATTTGAAAGAGTAAAGAAAGCAAGGAGACTAATTTGGAGGCCATAGTCATAGTCCTATACCTATCCCAGAATGGTGGGTATAGGAGTGGAAAAAGGGAAGGACAGATGCCTTGTTGTGGCAGTAGATCCAAGAGGATATAGCCCCTGATTGGGTCATTTGAAAAGGGAGAATGAAAAAAAGGGAAGAGTCAGATTTTTTCTGACTCTTTGACCTGAGAGATGTGTGATGGGGGAGCAGACTCATTGCCAAAGACAGGAGGTTGTGATGAGACCTAGCTGCCAGCGTCCTGGTTCACCTTTGGCCCTCTTGCCTTCCCCCATGCCCAGACTCCTCCTCCAAGCTGGCATTGATATTAACCGTCAGACCAAGTCAGGCACTGCCCTGCATGAGGCCGCACTCTGTGGGAAGACGGATGTGGTTCGGCTCCTGCTGGATGTAAGCTCAGGGAGGGGAAGACAGACTTGGTGGGTCAGAGTCTGGGAGAGAAGGGCCGGGGGCACTGAGATCAGGAGTTAGACAGAGGTCAGAGACCTCCAGGGTCCTTGGTCCCCACCCTCATGGTCATTCTGGAGGAGGCAGTGGGTTTGGTGCCCATTTTCTGCTTTTGCCCCAAGCTCTTCCAGCCCCCAATATCCCCAGCCTTTCCACCTGAGTTTGCCTTCCTCCTTCAACCAGAGTGGAATCAATGCCCACGTAAGGAACACCTACAGCCAGACTGCGCTGGACATTGTCCACCAATTCACTACTTCCCAGGCCAGCAAGGAGATCAAGCAGCTGCTGAGAGGTAGGAAGATCTGGGGAGGTAGGAAGATCTGGGGTGGTAAGTGAAGGTTGGGCTGGCATAAAGAGGCTTGGGTGTAGGGATCCTTAGACAGCAGAAAGCATGGTGGCTGCATTCATTTCCAGGGATTGGGTGGGTTTGTTCTCTTGTACCTCCAGAGGCATCAGCAGCTCTGCAGGTCCGGGCAACAAAGGACTATTGCAACAATTATGACCTGACAAGTTTGAATGTGAAGGCAGGAGATGTGATCACTGTAAGTGGGAGAATGAGAAACTTTCTCTGGGGGGTTGGGGTGGGATTGGTCCTGGGGGGATGCGATCAGTAAGAGAGGTTGATTGAGGTCAGAGACTTCCTGGGGCCTTGGTCCGTAACCCTTCTCCCTTGTGGTCATTGAGGAAAAGTGGCCACTTGGGGGGAGTGATCATGGGGAGACATGGCCAGTGAAAAGACATGGACATGGGAGGGCAGTTGGGGTGGTGATAGATTATTCAGCTTCCAAGGGACGGTTGGCTCCAGGACAGGATGCAGAGCTGTTCCCTCCCTCTAGTTAATAATTTAGGAGAGGGCCCTGGAGTCAGGAGGATCTGAGTTCAAATCCACCCTCAGACACTTAACACTTACGAGCTGTGTGACCTTGGGGGCAAGTCACTTACCCACAATTGCCCTGCCTTCCTCCCTCCAAAAAAAATTTAGGAGAATTCCTGGTAGGTTGGGGGTCACTAGTGACACCAACATGCCCTCAGTTGACTGTCTTGAGGCAAAGCTTAATTTCCTGCTCAACTTGACAGCCAAGGATGGGAGATGGGGTCTCCTGAACCCCTCCTCCCTGCTGTCTTGGCTATTTTGCTATTTTAACTACAGTGTGTTCACGTTGAGGTATGAATCTTCCCTGAATCATGCTGTCCTGGGCCCCAAGGTCCCTCCGAGTCTTCCAATGGGCTCAACCCTGCCCCTTACTTGGCACAGGTCCTTGAACAGCATCCTGACGGCCGGTGGAAAGGCTGTATCCATGACAACCGGACGGGCAATGATCGTGTTGGCTATTTCCCGTCTACCCTAGGCGAAGCCATCACCAAGCGAGCAGGCAACTAGTCTACCTCCCTGGGCTTGGACCCTCGACTTTGCCCTTCACTTCCCAATTCTCATCCTAACTCCTAAACCTTGCTGTATCCCCCACCCTAAACACTCACCCTGAGCCCTGATCAGACTCAGTTTCCTAGCCCTGAACAATTTCCAAGTTGTTGTTTTTTTTCCAGTCCCTGGGGTTTGAGAACAGTACAGACCTTTTCTGGAAAAAGGCTGGGAAGAGAAAATTATATCTTTTTACCTTGGCAGTAGGGGGCAGGAGTGGCACCCTTTCCCTTCCCATCCCTTCCCTTCTGACATACCAGGTAACACCCCCGTCTTGATCCTCTCTCCCTCCCCTACCATGCCTCCATGGTGTGACCTTGGCATGTGGTATCTCATATTCATGCTGGGTAGTCAGAGAACTGAACATGGGTGCATGTGTGCATGTATGTGAACACCCCTTAGCTGCAGAAATGAGAATGGTCTCCTCTGATGTTCCTGAAGAGCCTGAGCCCCAGGTAGTTCATCACATAGGAAGTCAGGAGTTAGGCCAAGGAGGACCCAGACCTGTCTAGGCTTTGGTAGAACCAGAGTTATTTCTGAGAGAGAGAATCCAGAGGTCAGTGTTTAGAGTCTGGAGCCTTAGCCCATTTCTTACATCAACTCCTAAAAATACCTAGATGAACCCAGTCCCCCCTGGAGCTGAGGTTGGGGGGCAGGGTGGAGGAGATGTTCTGTTGTCAAAGCTTCTATTTCTTCCCTCCGTCTTCCTCCACCCCTTCTCCCCATCAGTGTCCCTCCTCCTCCCTCCAGCTGTTCCCCAGAATGCCGTTCTTGGCAGTGGTCCAGAGGAGCCCCAGACAGGCTGACTACAAACTGGTCTACTTTGAATTTGAGTGTTTCCCTCCCCTGGTCAGTGACAGCCAGTGACTCAGGCCCCTCACTTGCTGGTTCACCAGCATTTCTACCTAGTTTGTCTGTCTCTGCTTTTCTCGCACTGGTTCCTCTCTCCTGTTTCTCTGGGTCTCTCTCATGTCTCCATCTTCTTGTCTCTGGTCTCTGTGGGTATCTCTCTGTCTTTCTCTCCCCTACAACTCTGTGAGAGAGGAGGGTAGGCCCTAACTGATTCAGAGGGAAGGACGCTTTGAGGAGTGCAGCTTCAGGGAGTAGAGGTGGTGTTGGAGGGAATGAGGACAGATTAGAAGTACTATTGGCCTATTCTGTTTCCTCTCCATTTGCTTTCTCTCCCTCTCTGCTTTCTGTCTGTCCTTAGCCCACATAGAGCTGAGCAGTCATGATCCAAGGCCCCTGTTTGATCCCCTGCTCTGAAGAATGCCAGGGTTTGGGGGCTATGGTACAAGGGAGAATGTTCACTGGCCTGCCCCTGGCTGTGTGAACTCAGGATTGGGGTGTGAGAGGGGAGAGAGAAGGGTTAACCTGTCTAATCCCTGGCTATGGTCGGGTTGGCCTGCCTGTCTGCTTCTATTAGAGGACCTATCCCACTAAGAGAGAAGTCCTGGGGTACACTGGAAGGGGGATTGCTGCTTGGCTGCTGTGCTCACCCTGGGGAACCCAGAGGGGCCCAGCCAGGGCCCCATTCCCCGTGGTAGGGGCTTGAGCGTCTTCCAAGAAGTAAGGAGTCAAGACTCAGGGCAAACCTGCGTTGTGTTTGAAGGTTCCCGAGGAGCTGACATGAGCCCGTCCCACCTGTCCCCTTCCCAGGGCAGTTCTGCAGCCCCTCCAGAGGAAATCTGGGTCCTGAGGAAGCCCTTCACTGGTATGGAAGCCAGGGCAGGTCAGGGACTCCTCTCTCATGGGCATCACTAGTCACAGCTGGCAAGCAATATCTGGCAGGAGGGGCTAAGGGAGTGGGTGTCACTCCCGAAGCTTCTCTGGTGTTGGCAGGTGCTGACCGCAGCGGTAGTCTAGGCGGTGTGGCCAGCGGGCGCAGTGGGGGGAGTGGGAGTCATGCCCTGCACGCTGGCTCTGAAGGGGTCAAGGTATGACTGGACATGTGGGTGAACAAGTGGGAGGGGGGGACATTCTGACCAAAGGCTAGCTCTTTGGTGACCCTGGTCGGGTCTGTCCATTGCATCCCCAGCTCTTAGCAACTGTGCTCTCCCAGAAGTCCATCCAGGAGTCAGGTGCAGGGGACAGTCCAGCCAAACCCCTCGAGGGCCCTGCAGGTGAGGTCATTGTTTAGAGCTCGCTCTACCTCCTTGCCCTCTGGGTTTGCCTCCTTGGATCTTAGAGGCCCCCAGCCTCTAATGAGCTCTTCACCCCCTTCCTCTTGTTGCCCAGGTCCCTCACGTGCCCAGCCTGTGGCACACACAGGGCAGGCCTATGGTGAGCAGCCGCCCAAAAAAATGGAGCCTGCATCTGAGGGAAAGGTGAGGGGTCAACCTGGGGCTCTCCTCAGGTCATGGAACTGCTCCCTTTACAGGAACCCTATTAACTTGTGGTGGGGGGAGGCTTGATGAAGGGGATCTCTGAGGGGTCAGCAAGACGCTGCCAGGTCACCTTCCAGAAGCCCTAGATGGGGGGAAGAGAGTGGGAATCATGACCTGTACATTTGCAGAGAAGGTGCAGGGCGAGCTTGGCCACTGTCTATCTGTTATAGACTAGGCAGTCACTGGCGTATCTATGTGTATGTCTCTGTCAGGATGGGATAGTGTGGTGTGTATGGGGGGTGCGTGGGAATGCATGTGTATGTCTAGCGTCAAGAGAGTGTGTGTGTGTGTGTGTGTGTGTGTGCGCGTGCGTGTGTTAGGAGAGATGTAGTATGTGAGGAAGATGCTGAGTGTATGTGGGGGGTGCTGGGGTGGCATGTGGGGCTGAATTCTCTCTGGAGGTCAACATGTCACTGGGATCCTTGCTCCTGGGGTCAGGCCTCTAGGGCCTTGGAAGATGTATGCTGGGATAGACCAGGCTACAGTATAGGGAAAAAGGCTGCTGTGGGCAGAGATGATCAGGCTTGTTCCTGGTCCTGCGGAAAGGTTTTCTCTTCTCTGTCTACCCCCTCCCCTAGCCCCACACCCAATTAGGGGTCTATAAACCCACCCCAGGGAGCCTTCAGGTTAGAAGAGATCAGGCACATGGCTCTCTGGCTAACACTAAGACACATCCACGTCTGTCTACAGGATGCTCCCCCCACACACATGGTTAGGCTTTCTGTATCCTGGGGGAGCAGGCCCAGAGCTATGGATACAAAGATGGAGGAGGGATAAGGGAGGGAGGTATGAGGCCCCTGGACAGTGTCTGGACTCCGCTGGAGGGGCCGGATGGAGGGCCCGAGGGCTGAGCAGCGCTGGAGGATGGTGGTCAGTCTGGGCAGCAGCCACAGCATCTAAGCCCAGGCAAGGCGAGTGAGGAGGAGGAGGAGGAGGAGGAGATGCCAGCAGTGGGGAGGGGCCTGGATGACGGCTTCAGCCCTTCGGATGACCATGGCCAGGCTGAAAGAGGAAGCAGCAGAATTGGGGCTGAGTGGTCCCAGGAGAGGCCAGGAAGCGCCCTAGCCCACAGGGCAGTGAAGGCTTGTCTACCAGCGGCCCAGCCTGCAGCAGGTGCCCCCTTGTGTCTTCCAGAGTGCGGAGGCTGTCACCCAATGGCTCTCCACTTTCCAGTTGCAGCACTATGCCTCCAACTTCATCACCTCTGGCTACGATCTCCCCACTATCAGCCGCATGACCCCCGAGGTGAGCTGGCCACTGGCTGGGCCCAGAAGATGGGCCCCAGGAACCTGGCCACCTCAATAATGGGGCCTTTTCTCTGCCCTAGGATCTCACGGCCATTGGTGTCACCAAACCTGGCCACCGGAAGAAGATAACCTCAGAGATCAACAGCCTGACCCTCCCTGACTGGCTGCCTGAACACAAACCCGTAAGGCCCCTCCCGCCCCGGCAGTGGCAGAGCCGTGGCGGGCATGGGGAGGGCAGAGGGTGCTGCCCCACTCTGGAGCCCCAGGACAGACAGACAGTCACCCTCTGCGCTGGAGCCCAGGTGCCGCCCAGCACAGGGCAGCCACACCTGGGGCCAATGGCATGGGGCATATGCCTGCAACTTCACTGGGCCACCCCAGGGCTACCCTGGCCCCATCAGCGCCCGCTGGCCTGGACGGAGCCGCTGCCCCCAACCTGGCCCTGGGGAGACGAGTGAGGCGACGTTTCGGTCAGACACTGAGGATGGCCCCTCGGGAGCAGCGCGGGCCCTGCCAGCAGTGAGCCACCTGTCCAGCCATCTGTCCATCATGGGCACCAGGGCTGGCCTCCCCAGCGGGGCAGGTCCTAGGGCAGTGGGGCATGGCTGGGGCCAGGGCTGTGCATTGTCTGGAGTCTGGGCTGAGAGAGAAGGAGAAAGAAGAAGATGCTGGGTCCAGAGTCCTGGGCCTTGGGTTCAGGGCAGCTGAATAGCTTTTATTCTTTCTTAGGCAAGGACCAGGGCCCAAGACCAGCTAGATTCATTCAGTCAGCAAACATTTATTAGGCACCTTTAGTGTGAGACTCACATAGCTCAGCAATGTATGCACATACACATTGTTAACCCCCGCCCCCCCCATTCCCACAAACCACCAAGTCAGGCCACCCAGTCAATACCTGCCCACTGGACCCATACACATACTATAGGAGGTAGCGAGAGCCCTGGAAACTAACTGGTGGTTTGTCCCGGGTTGGCCACTCAATGCTCATGGGGTTACCTTGAACACACCAGTCAGTTCTCCCTTGGCCTTGGCTTTTTCACCTACTAAGACGCCTTCTCCTTCAAGGACAACGTCCTAGCCTTTTCTTTGCTTGTGGGGAACACCCAAGCACACATATGACAAGTGGGGTCAGTAGGGGGAAGTCTCCCCATCTCGGCAGGCACACACCTATATTGGGGCTCAACAGAAACGTGTCACAGGGTTCTTTCTTCCTCTTTGCCTCTGTTTTTTTCAGGGAAGTAGAAGGTAAAGCTGTAGCCATGAATTGTGGTGGGGAGAGGGAAGAGGATGATGGGTGTGAAAGAGATGAAGTTGGTGTGTGGTATGTGGTGTGTGTGTGTGTGTGTGTGTGTGTGTGTGTGTGTGTGTGTGTGTGTGTGTGTGTACTGTATATGTATGTGGTGGGTAGGAGAGGTGCGCTTGGGATATGTACTTGTGTGTTTTTCTGGGGTTTTACATGTATGTAGGATGTGGTTAGATGTATGTCCATGTGTGTTTGTGTGAAGTAGTGGTGGTGGGGTGGACAGATGGTTGGACCAATGGCTGGCTGGCTGGGTGGGAGAGGGAGTGGGGAAACAGTCACATGGCCCTCCCCCCTCCATATGTCTGGGCAAGGTCACAGGTGTGTTACAGACACAAAATGTTGGATGCTTTGGTGTCTGTGGTGGTGTGTTGTGAATGCCAGTGCCCGGGCAGGTCAGGCTGGGCTGGCTCAGACTAGGGGGCCTTCCCCACCCCCCTAGCACTGGCCTCCCCAAGGTCGTAGGCCTAGAGCAAGACTCAGGGCAATGTCTACTGTCTGATATTCTCATGATCAGATTTCTCTGAGGAACCTGCTGACCTGTCTGTCTGTCTGTCTGTCTGTTCTTCCCCAGTCTACTGCTCCCTTTCCTGACCCCAGCCAGAAGTTAGTGACCTTGAATGAACAGCTGGGGGGAGAAAGGGGAAAGGCAAGGCAAGGCAGCCCCAGTGGCCAGGGAGGGCCTCAGGGGAAGCCTGGACCTACCTGTTCAGGCTTGGCTTGTCCTGAGACCTAGGAGCACCCTTTGCTGTCTCCTTCCTCAGGCTAACCTGGCTGTATGGCTTTCCATGATTGGCCTTGCCCAGTACTACAAAGTGCTTGTGGAAAATGGCTATGAGAACATTGACTTTATCACTGATATCACCTGGGAGGACCTGCAGGAGATTGGCATCACCAAGCTGGGTAAGGTACTTTTCTTCCCCCACTCTGCCTAGCCTTGCCCTTTCCCTGGTGACCCAGGGAGTGTCTGGGGTGGGGCCTCTGTTATTGAGTGGCCCTTTAACTGTTTCCGTGGCATGGTCAGTCTAATCTGCCGTGTGTTTCCCTTCCAGGGCACCAGAAGAAACTGATGTTGGCAGTCAGGAAGTTGGCAGAGCTGCAGAAGGCTGAGTATGGGAAGTATGAGGCAGGGGCACTGCGCAGGAAGGCCCCCCAGTCCCTGGAGGTGGTGGCCATTGAGTCTCCCCCACCCCCGGAGCCCACCCCTGCTGAATGCCAGTCACCCAAGATGATCACATTCCAAGACAGTGAGCTGAGTGGTGAACTGCAGGCCGCCATGACAGGCCCACCCTCGGGTCCTGAGGCTGGGGCCGAGAAGCCCACCAACAGTCTGCCTCCCACACCTCGGGCCAGTGCCCTACGTCATGAGCCCAGCCTGAGTGGGAGGGCACGACACATGAGCAGCTCCCAAGAGCTTCTGGGAGATGGGCCTCCCGGCCCCAGTGGACCCATGTCCCGCAGCCAAGAGTACCTGGCTGATGAGGGCGCCTCCACTCCTAGCCCCAAGGAGGCACGGCCCACGCGCCATGGACATAGTGTCAAGAGAGCCAGTGTGCCCCCGGTGCCTGGCAAGCCCCGGCAGTCCTTCCCGCCAGGTGCTGCCGGGGGTCACTTCACACCACCTCAGACGCCCACCAAGCCCCGTCCAGCTTCCCCACAGACACTGGGCACACCCCACAGCCCAGCCCCGGCCACTGCCAAGGTGAAGCCTACTCCTCAGCTGCTGCCTCCAGCTGAGCGGCCCATGTCACCCCGCTCGCTTCCTCAGTCGCCCACCCACCGGGGCTTTGCCTATGTGCTACCCCAGCCTGTGGAAGGTGATGGTGGGCTGCCCCCACCAGCAGCTCCTGCCCCTGTGCCCGTACCTGTGTTGTGTCTGCCACCTGGGGCCATGGGGGAGGCCGAGGAGGAGCCTGGGCGGCCCAAGAAGCGGGCACACAGCCTGAACCGCTATGCAGCCTCAGACAGCGAGCCTGACCGTGATGAGCTGATGGTCCCTGCTGCAGGGCCCTATGCTACAGTGCAGAGACGGGTGGGACGGAGCCACTCGGTAAGGACCCCTGTGGGCAGTGATAAGAATGTCAACCGCAGCCAGTCCTTCGCTGTGCGGCCAAAGAAGAAGGGGCCTCCTCCTCCCCCACCCAAGCGCTCCAGCTCCGCCATGTCCAGTGCCAATTTGGTAGATGAGCCGGTCCAGGATGGAGAAGGCGAAGAGGCCAGGCCTGAGGAGGGCATAGCAGGTGGGCGAGCCCAGCGACGGAGGGCCAGCGATTTGGCTGGCAGCGTGGACACAGGAAGTGCGGGCAGTGTCAAGAGCATTGCTGCCATGTTGGAGCTGTCATCCATTGGGGGTGGGGCCCGGGCTGCCCGTAGGCCCCCGGAAGGCCATCCCATGCACCCAGGGCCAGCTGGGCATCCTGCCAGCCCCGAGCCGGGCCGTGTGGTCACAGTGCTGGCCTCAGTGAAGCACAAGGATGCTATTGGATTGGATGGTGAGGTAGTCAACCGTCGGCGCACCCTTAGCGGCCCCGTCACTGGGCTACTAGCTGCTGCCCGCCGTGGGGAGCAGGGACCTCCTGAGCACATCCCCTTCGCTGAGGAGGGCAGCCTCACTATCAGGCAGCGGCCACGGGGCCCAGCCAAGGGGGAGGGGAGCGAGGGCCCTCCTCTGGCTAAGGTTGAGGCCAGTGCCACACTAAAGCGGCGCATCCGGGCCAAGCAGAGCCAGCAGGAGAATATCAAGTTCATCTTGACTGAGTCAGATACAGTGAAACGGAGACCCAAGACCAAGGAACGGGGGGAGCCTGGGCTGGAGCCACCCCCACTGTCTGTGTATCAGAACGGCACGGGCACCGTGCGCCGGCGACCAGCCTCTGAGCAGAGTGGGGGCCCTGCAGAGCTGCCCCTGCTGCCTCCCCCTGCTGCACCCCCTCCTGCAGACCTCACCCATCTGCCTCTTCCCCCCCAACCTGATGGAGAGGCCAAAAAGCCTGCCAAGCCCCCAGTGTCCCCTAAACCTGTCCTGGCCCAACCAGTCCCCAAGATCCAGGGCTCACCTCCAACCATCTCCAAGAAGGCACTGCTTCCCAGTCCTGGCAGCCCAGGTATGTACAGGCCTGTCCCATGAGCAGCCATCTGAGATCCTGGACCCTGAGGGAGAGGAGGCAGGGCAGACAGGATACAGAAGGACCTTACTCTTTTCTTAGGACTCTTTTCTTAGGATAGTAAGATTTAATGCTTGGAGTAACCTTAGAGACCATCTGGTTCAATTCCTTCATTTTCTAGATGAGGATGATATTGAGGCTCAAAGGGGTTAAGTCTAAGGTCATGCAGGGAGTAAGTAAAAAGGAGCCCAGACTTTGGACTCCAAATCCAGTGGAATCTGAATTCTGCTGAAGGACCAACCCAAGGCACCTGCCTCACCCCTAGTCCATCCCTTCTGTGCAAATGAGATGGGAAGAGGCAGCGTTTTCTGAGATGTTTGTACACCTGGACACTGATAGATATCATGCCATACCCACTGGGCTCTTATTTCCTAGATTTCCATTTTTAAACTCCATGATCACAGGGTCAGGGACCTAGAGCTCTTGGCCTGCTCCTCTCCACAGAACATGCCCACTACTCAAAGAAAAAGAGGGAGCTAGAGTCATTGAACCAGATACTTCTGTACTCTCCTGGCCCGCCCTATGCTTTGACTGGATTGCCTCCTAGCTCGCCCCAGGAGGATATCACTAGGGGGACTTGGGCTGGCTCTTTAGGTCAAGGCATTCAGAATCCTTTTTGTTTAGTGGGACCTAGCTCCTCCAGGGCTCTGACTCAGAGTGGGTACCAGCGAGAGAATGGGAAAGCTTCGTGTCCCTGCTGGCCAGAGTTGGCACAGCTGGTGCTAGCTCCGGCCAGCAGGAATAGACCACTGGCTGGTTTTTCCACCAAAGCAGGATCTAGAAGGTCTGAAGATAGCACGGCTGGTAAAACTCTCTTTCTCCCCCCAACAGAGGTGAAGCGGGCCCATGGAACGCCCCCGCCGGTGTCTCCCAAGCCACCACCTCCACCCACAGCACCCAAACCAGTCAAGGCTCCTTTGGGACTGCAGTCTGTGAGTGCCAGCCCCACACCCACACCCTCCCCAGCCCGCCAGGCACCTGCTGCTGCCGCTACCAGTAAGCCAGCCAGCACACCGCCCTCCCTCTGTGCCAGTCCTGCCAAGCCCCCATCGCCGGGTGTGCCCCCCCAGCAGGTGCCCATCAAACCACCTCGGGCCGCCATGGCCATGCCCCCTGGAGATGGCAGCGCCAGCGAAAGTGCTCACCAGAAACTGGAGGAGACCAGCGCCTCTCTGGCCGCTGCCCTGCAGGCTGTGGAGGAGAAGATTAAGCAAGATAATGGGCAGGCAGCTGAGTATGTGCTGTGCCCCGAAGGTCACTGTCTTCCTGCTTATTGTCCCTTCTTTGCTCCCACAGTCCCCATCTCCACTGTTCCCCCAATCACCCTTCCCTCTGTCCTTGCCCCCTCCCCTGCTCCCCATCACTATCCCCTTGTGCATAGCCACCTGGTCACCATTCTCTTGGCCAGTGATTGGGCCTGAATTCAAATCCCACCTCTCCTTTCCCCCACACAACTTTGTGTAAGTCACTGCCCTCTTTGGGATTCATTTTCATCATCTGTAAAATGGCAGCATTGGATTAGATGACGGGGGGGGGGGAGGAGGGGAGTCCCTTCTGGCCCTGAGCCTGTGATGCCCATTCCCCTCCCCGTTGGCTGCCATCTCCTCAGTCATCAGCCCCCAATCCTGTCTCTTCGTTTCAGTTCGGCGGCTGAGTCCAAGAGCACAGTCAGCATTCTGGACGACATTGGCAGCATGTTTGATGACCTGGCTGACCAGCTGGATGCCATGTTGGAGTGAGCCCGTCAGGTGCCCAGCCAACCTCAGGACTCCCCCCCTTGCCCCACCCCGGGCTCCACACACAGAACTTTACCTCAGGATTGGGCTCCAAGCCGGCCATCCACTTGGCCGCCTTCTTTGTGCTGCAGGCTGGGGCGGGGGTGTTCTCTGGGGGGATGGCCTCCGTGATGGAACCCCCTCCCCATCTGGCCCCTTGCTGCTGCTGCCTCCTTGCCCCATCCTTGACCTCTGCCTGGCACTGACCCAGCCTCCAGGCAGGGACTTGGGCTGGATGAGGGTGTGGACCAGGTGGAGAGGTTGTGGGGCAAGGACTCAGAGTCCTTGGGGGCTGGAGTATTCCTGGGGGTGGATGGGAGGAGACTGAGGGGGTCACCCTCTCCCTTGCCCCAGAGCCTGGCTAATCAGATGGTGGTTGGTGTTTGAGCACTGGTAGTTGGTGGTTGGGATGTTGGGGTGGGGGGATTGGGACACAGAGCAGTGCCCTTGAAAGGGATCCCTACCCCTTGCCCTTCCATGCCCCCCCCAATCACAAGCACAACATTTCGGGGGGCCATGAGCAGAGCAGGAGGCTGGGGTCAGAGGTTGGCCCACCCTGTCCAAGGGCTTTCTGGTCACTGGTGCTGCTGCCAGTGATCACCTCATAGCAGCTCTGGGCTGCATTCCTCTTGCTTCAACCCCTTCCCCCCATGATGCAATAATAACAGCTGGGTTAGCTCTTCTTCCTTCCTCCCCCCCTCTCCTGTGGTCCCCATCAATCTGTCCAGGATGTGCCCTATCTCCACTACTACAAGGAGAGGGGGAGGAGTTCAGTCCCTGGGCACAAGCCCCCAGGCCTCATGTGGGGGGCCTTGGTCTTATGTCAAGCCCCTAAGGGTGACTGGTGGTGTTAAGAGTAGGGCCAAGGCCTGGGTTCCCAGGAAAGGGCTACTGGCCTCAGTGCCCAAGGGACAGCAAGGCTAAGTGGGCCTGGCTGGAGGTGGAGACAGTAGGAGACAAGAAGGCTTGTGGGCTGGGCTGGTCCTAGGCTCCCTGGACCACTGGAGGGTGGGGGAGTACCCCTCACAGGCAAGCCTAGGCCCCCTCCTCTCCCCTTATTCCCAATCAGCCGCAGAGCACAGGCCTGAGGACCAGAGGTACAGCACAGGAACTGCTTACGATTGGGGATTCTTGCTGGGGGGAGGGGAGTCTGCCTCCCCTTGCTTAACTTTCTTTCTTGGGTTGGGGGTGGTGGTGCTTCAGTCCCAGCCCCTCACCCTGGCCCTATCACAGCACAAAGAGACCAGTCGTAGTAGCCTGGTCCTGGGGTGAGGCTGCACAGACAGCTCCTCCCAAGGCTCCTGCCCGAAGACTGACCCTGGGTCAGTGTGCTCCCAATGACCCTACCCCTATCCCTACCCCCAGAGGGAGAGGCATAGACCAGATAATAAGCTATAGAAGAGTATTAATTTATTGGAAATGAGCTGAGGCAGATTTTCCCAGAGATCCAAAAGGGTAAAAACTTTAACTTTAACAAATATATATTTAAAGAAAGAAATATTATTGATTCTATAGAAAACCATTTACCAACCAAGAGAAAACTGGATTTTAGTTTGAGACAAAAGCTGTTGGAGGCCAAGGACACCTGTCTTGTCTGTCTGTCTGACTGTCTGTCTGTCTGTCCCTCAGTGGCCAGACCACTTTCCCAGTAGCACAAACAGGAGGCGTCCCACCCCTCCGGAGGGTGGGATCAGTGTGCCTGGGGGCTCTGCCAAGTCTCCATCCCATGCCTGCTGCTCTTCTTTCTTCATCTCTCTCTGCGTTTGAAGAAATAGAAGGATGTGCCTTGTTTGCTGACGGGTCGCGTCCCCTGGCACCACACCACAGAGACCTTCGGGCACTAGGGGCTTCCCTTCTCCTCCTCCTCTCGGGTGTGGCTGCAGCCCTGGGGAGTATGAGTGAGTGTGTGTGAAGGGAACACACACTGAGGCGAGCTGTTTGTGTGGTGGCTGCCTGGCTGGTTTGAGGGTAGCTGTGGGTGTGGATACCTCACAGAGTGGGGCTTGTGTGCTAGGAAGTCTGTGTATGTGTGTGCTAGGATGCAGTGTGTGTGGATATATCCTTCTATGTTAGCACATGTGGGTATGTCTGTGCAGGATGGATGGAGTGTGTTGGTGTACGATTCCATGTGTTTTGGCCCATCTGTGCAGGTGTGTGTGTGTGTGGGCATGAGTGACCCTCTGGAATGCACCAGTGGCTGTTCCTACCCCAAGTGGCCAGTGCAGACCCCACTCCAAGTTCTGATGAACGCCTTTGCTCGTGGTCTGAAAAGTGTTATGTGGTCATTCTTTTTCTCCTCCTTTATCCTCCATCCACCCTGAGACCCCTTTTCCCTCACTCTCAAAAAGTACCGACTGGTCTCCATTGTTGTGTTTGCTGATCAGATGTGTTGGGCACAACTTTTGACATTTCTTAAACACAAATTTTTTTAAAAGCCTGAAACTAGCTGTTGTGAAAACAACTATGTGTGTGTGAATCCCGAAGGCCTCTGGGCCGGGGAGACAGGTGGACGGACATAGTGTGCTCTGTGCTGGTCGTTTGGTCCAGATTCTATATTGTGCTACATTGTTCCAGCTGTCCATCTCCCTTGGTGCTCCCCACGCTGTGTGTGTGCATATGTGTGTGTGTGTGCGTGTGTGAGCGCTGCCATCTCCCTGGTGACTGGTGATGCCCCCTTCCTGCGGGGCTTTTGGTTTGCTCCTTCAATTCTGAGGCTGCGTAGCAAACATCCAAAGCACCAGGACCCCAGGTTCCCCCTGACACACCCAAGAGGACATCATGGCCTTGTCATTGCCACAGTGGATGAAGTTCACAGCACCCAGGCCATCTGTCTGTGCATCTGCTCAGTGTGTGTCTGAGGGATCCAGGCCCTGGACAGACTGGACTTTCTAGGATCTGTGTGCCCGGTCCTGTGGGATGGTGAGTGGTCCATGCAGCCGTCTGCGCTTCCTGCCATCGGCTCTCAATAAATGTCAGAAAATGGAAGTGCTGGCCAGTTTTTTGGGGAAGGTGGGGAGCTGGGACCCACAGAAGTGATAGTATCTGGTTATCAGAAACAGCTTAAATGTAGAAGTGATGCTACCACCACAATGATGACTCATTTTGGAGATGAGGTACACTCCACTTGTCTTTAGTGGGAGAGGTCATCATGGGTTTTCCAAGTAGCATCAGGCAAGGTAGGAGGATCAAATATGGCAGAAGTTGCTGGGGGAGCTTCCGGGGGTTTCTTCTCTCAACCATGCTGGAGGAGCGAGGGGACAGTTCATTCTCCTCTGAGGTGGTGGACCTCCAAAGGCAGGAGAGAATACAGGTCAAGGCTCTGGAGCCAGCAGACAGGGCAGCTGAACTGGGGCAGTCAGACTGCATCTTGCACCCTGCTTCCCATAGACCTGGAGTGTGGTGTTCTCTGGGAACCTCTAGATTTATGTCTCCTTACCCCCCACTCTTAACCTTTCATAGGTCCTAAAGAAGACTTATGAAAATCATATTCTATGTTCAAGCATATGTACATATGTACTCGTGTGAGTATAACATGTGCACACAGATCTCTCCTCCCCACCCTTGTGTGCCTGTTATGTAATCAGAGTCAGAGACCCTGGCCCAGGAACTCAGACTCACCACCACTCTCCATTTAGATTTTATTGTCAATGAGGAAATAATCAAATCTATATACAGTCTAAAAACCGTAAAAAATGTGAGTAAAAATGTACCCAAGGCCGGTCCCTTGCCTCATGAGGGGTTTTCATGATGTGGGGAGTGTGAATGGAGGACTAGTGTGGGCCTTGAGTATCGTACCTGGTGACCCTGGGTAAACGTCCCCAACAGCCCACCCTCTGATAGGAGCTTGATAGCATCTTGGCAGCACAATGAGCAATGATGGGCAGGAGGAAAGGAGTGCCTGTGTGCGTGGCCCAACCAGCAGGCCCCAAGTGCCAGGGAAGCTTCTATTCCCATCTACAAAGGGAAAGGAGTGTAGTGTGCCCCTCTTCTCTAGGAGTGGTTGGGCCTCTGGGCTGGGGCCACCCACCCCCACCCCTCCAGGCTGCTCTGACGGGCTTGGAGGAGCTGGCTGGAGTGCTTGGGTTTATCATGAACATGTGCACTTGTGTAAATTTGTGAAGAAATCCATCATGGGTCCATTTAATGTTCCATCCTGTGGCTAGGGTGGGGTGGGCAGAGCAGGAGGGTTGAGGTACCTGCACTGCCCATGAGGGTGCCCAGTACCTGGGGCAGCAGCTTTGGGGCAAAAGTTCAGGAGCAGCTGCTTGCCTGACTTGTGTGTGGCAACCATTCCTGGGGATTCCCTCCAAGGCTCTGGCCGTGGGATGGCACAACACAGGGCAAGGATCTGGTGGTTCCCAGGGGGAGGACTGGCCTGGATTTTCCCATTAACATGTCCAAACCTGTAAAAGAAAGGTTTCAGAATGATCTAAACTGGCTCTTAGCCCTGGATCCCATATCAGACATCTTTGACGAGTGATCCAACCTGCCTATTACTTAGGGGAGCCTACCCGCCAAAGTATCACTGAGACTTCATAGTGGGAGAGGCTGGGAATATCCCAGTCAAAAATAGGTAGACATGAGATGCTTTGCTCTGACTCCTATGGCTCTGAGTAGAGACTGCATCACCCTTACCCTGCTCTAGGCTTTTCTCTGAGGAAAAAAGAAAGAGGACACTGTTAGACTGGGGTTGGAGAGGTCCCCTAGTACATGACTTCCTAACCAAATGGGCAACCCAACCTTGCTTTTGGTAGACCAATTGGAAGGGTCAGAATCTTTAAGGGATGAACAAGGATGTGTTTTTAGCCACTCACCTTGACGGTGCTGTCTACAGCTCCAGAGAAAAGCCGCCCTCGGGAGACAGCCAGTGCAGTAACACTGCCCTGGTGTCGAAGGAGAGTCTGTGTGCAGATCATGTTGTCCATGCTCCAGACCTGAGGAGGGAGAGGGAAGGAGAGCAATGGGCCCTGAGCTCTTACCAACACAGGACCAAGTCTGGTGCCAGGGGCCTTCTCTCATGCCATTGAGGGCACTCTTAGAGGCTTCCAGCTACCAAGCCTAAGACACATACCCTGAGTGACCGATCGTAGGAGGCGCTGAAGACTTTGGTCTGGTCCGGGGTTGAGATGACTGCCAGGGCATATACTGTCCCCACGTGGCCTGTTAATGTCCGCACCTGCTCCTTAGATTCAATATCCCAAACCTGAGGAAGAAAGTGATGCATAAAGATGGTTGGGGGCAGGACAACAAGCATCCCGAAGGGGCCTGCCAGACAGACCAACAAGCAGATAAAATATTTGACAGACAGACAGACAGAGACAAATGAGATAGGCAGGTGACCACAAGTAAAGACAGGTGAACACACAGAGGTAGGTGTAGGAAAAGAGGCAGAGTGAGCAGAAAGAGCACTTTTTGCCTGGGCACTCCCCAGGTTTACCCCAAGGTCAGAGAGGCCCCAGAATCAGCCCTGTGCCTGAGAAAGCAAGGAAGCTGGGTGGGTGGACCAGGTCAGACAAGGAGTGGCTGGGGGCTCTCTCTCTCTTACATGGATGAGGTTCTCATAGGTCCCGCAGACAATGTGGTGATTTGTCACTGCGATGGAGTAGACACTGCCCCCTGACGTCTGTAGCACATGGATACACTCGAGGTTTCGGATGTCCCAGATCTGTGGCCGAGTGAAAGAGGTCAGGCCTCCATTTGGTGGGATGGAGGTGTGCTTCTTTCCCATCTCCCTCTTTTTCCTTAGCCACTTACCAGACACTTAACGTGTCTGGGAAAAAGCCCTGTCCTGCTCATCAGGGAGGGATTTCTAGGTCTACCTCTCTACACATGGGGGAAGCCCAAGGAGGAGGCTAGGTTGTGGGGGAAGGAGGCTGCCGAAATCTGTTCAGGCTCTGCCTCTTACTTTCCATTTCTGGTGTAGCACAGGGCCGGAAGTTGCTAGGGATGTGATAAGGGCAGCAGCCACTGCTGCACAGCTCTCCTATAGGGGTTTCCAGGGATGCCCTTGAGGCTAGGCTTCAGTCTCCCTGCTGGAGCATTCCCTCAATGGGGACAGTCCTAAGATACAGAGACAGATAATCTTGAGAACATCCAGCCATTTGATTTCTGCCTCCAAATACCCAACGTGCCACTTGCTGTGCTGTCTTCTGCTGTTGGGGTTTCCCCTATAGAATTACATCCTGCCCAGCACCCCACAGGAGGCAGCTGCCAGCGATGAGACAGACACCCACTCCCCAGCCTGCCCCTGGCCTCCCCTCTGCTGGAGGCTGAAAGCTGTGGTTCACACACAAGGTGCTAGCCAAGTGTTGCCATGGAGACAGGCCCTGCTCCCTCCCTACAGTATCACAAATGGGCTGCCTCCGAAGCATCTCTCAGGGCTGGGATGGGGAAGGAAGGTTAGTTAGGTCAGGCCAGGGCCCTGCTTTAGACAGCTACGGCTCTCTGGCCCTCTGTCTCAGTACCTTGATTGTCTGGTAGGAGCCACTGTACAGGTAGTTCTGAGAGGCCACCAGGGCCCGTACCCAGTGATTGAGGCCTGTGAGCTCCTTCTTAAGCTTCAGCTCTGTGCCCACAATGTCCCAAACCTGCAAGTAAACAGAGCAGCTGGTGACCAGGGGCCCAGAGGAACCTGCTTGCAAGCTCCAGTAAGCTCTAGGTAGAAAAATGTCCACCAAGAGCCACCTTTGCTGACTCTCTAGCCCCCTCCCAAGGGCTGTTCCCTCTTCCTCTTCCCTCAGACCTCCTCCTGCCTGCTTGCCTAAAGATTTCATCTCACACCAAGGCCCTGTGCTGAAAGCTCTTCCCTGCCTCATCCTCCCCAACTCTTTAGTCCAGTCCTTGATAAAGAGGGGGGCGGTCTTCACCTGAAAGGCCAGCTTCTCTGAATGCACGCCCCTGACCCTGGCCCCACCGGTCTTCCCTGGCACAACTCCTCCACCATCTCTCCTCCCTCTAATATCCCCTCTCTCCCGTCTCCTGGTTTCTTCCCTGCTGCCTGCAGACACACCTCTCTCCTCCCCCACTGGCTAGCAGCTTATGTATCTTTCCTTTTTCAAAAAACCATCTCTACTTGCTGCTTCCCCTTTGCTGTCCAGTTCCCAATCTCATGACTCTACCGAAAGTGTTCTCTCCAAAGTGACCGGTGATCTTGGTCTTGCCAAGCCCAGTGGTCTCTTCTCCATGCCCAGACTTCCCGACACGTTGCCCATGTTCTCCTCTTGGGAGGCTCTCCTCTCTGGGCCCACATGACTCTGCTTTCTCTTGGTTCTCCTCCATGCCTGACCATTTTTTTTTTGGTTTCTTTTACTGAATCATCATCCTTATCATATCCTCTAATTGTAGATATACTCCCAAGGCTCTGTCCTGGGCCTTCTCTTCTCCTCTCTACCCTCTCTCCCTTGCTGAATTCCTAAGCTTCCATGGGTTCAGTGTACAGGAATCCTACATCTATTTGTTCTGCCTAGGTCTCTCTCTTGAGCTCTAATACTGTGTTACCACCTGCCTTTTGGATATTTTTAAAGAATCAAATTAATTTTATAAAAAAGTGAAGATCTGCCTTCTTTCCCTGACACTCACCTGTCTCTCTGCCTTCCCCCCGCTGAAAAAGCAAGCAAAACACAACCTCAGTTATAAACCTGCCCTATTGGATATTTCTCCAAGTCACCTCACACAGCCAATCCATATATCACCCAGCATTTCTTGCAGGCATCTCCTTCTCTTTATTTCCACAACTACCTCCTTGGTTCAGGCCCTTATCACCTTCCACCTGGCCTGTTGTCTCTCTAGTGCATCCTCCACACCACCATTAATAGCGAATCTGTGTCACCCCCTATGACTTTTTATCACCCCTTGTATCACATATAAGCAGCTCTGCTTGGCATAGAAAGGTCTTGACAGCTTGGTACCTTTCAATTTTTCCATCCTTCTTACACGTGCCTTCCCTCTATCTCTCCTCAATGGATCTTTTCACTGGCTGCCCCCCATTCTTTGGAATGCTCTCATCACCTAGGACTCAAATGGAAACTCTATTTCTCTTGAAACCCCCACTTGCTAGTGTTCTCCCTTTCAAAACTACCCTGTGTTCACTCAGTGTGTGTGTGTGTGTGTGTGTGCATGTGTATGTGTGTATATAGAAACACATACGCACACACATGTGTGCAGCATACACACACATGCACACATACATGCGCGTGTATATATGGGTATATGTGTATGTGTATGTATATGTATATGTGTAAGTATGTACATGTTGTTTCCCTGGTTAGAATACAAGCTCCTTGAGGGCACAGATTTTTTTCACTTCCTTCCTTACATCCCTAGAGTTTAGTACAACTGCCTGGCACATTGCTGCTGTCGTTCAGTTGTTTTCAGTCGTGTCTGACTCTTTGTGACCCCAAGTGGGGTCTTCTCGGCAGAGATAGTGGAGTAGTTTGCCATTTCCTTCTCCAGATCATTTTACAGATGAGGAAACTGAGGCAAAGAGAGTTAAGTGACTTGCTCAGGGTCACATAGCACCTGAGGCCAGATTTGAACTCAGACGCTGGCACTCTATTTACTCCACCATTTAGTTGCTCCCTGTGCCTGGCATATAGTAGGTATTTAATAAAGCCTGGTTGGTTGGTTGTTCTTTTATACGTGAGCAGTACATCCACATGTGTATATTTCTATGTTTTACATGTGTGAGTGCTCTGCTGTCAAGAGCCACCATAAGGAATGCTGGGCAACTGGAGCTTCAGAGTACTATGGAGGTCTGGAGGCTACAGGAAGGGGAGGAAAATGAGTCAGTCTTTAGATTTGTAAGACTAGGCTAACCTGGAGCATTAAATTTAAAGACTCAAGCTTACAAGAAGGTCACCTCCTGCCCTAGAAGCAGCCTACAATTTCTGGTAAAGCCTAAAGGGCAGTTACAAAGTCCTCTGAGGCTGAGCAAATAATTGGTCACCCTGCCTCCTCCTCTGTAGGAAAGCCAAGGGGCAGGGTGGCTAGGTGGCAGCACAGAGATTAGTGCACCAGCCCTGTAGTCAGGAGGACCTGAGTTCAAATCTGGCCTCAGACACTTAACACACAAAAAAACTAGCCATGTGAAGTCACTTCAAGTGACTTGGGCAAGTCACTTAACCCCAACTGTCCTCCAAAAAGAAAAGGTTAAAAAAAAAAAAAAGGAAAGCCAAGTGGGCTGAGGCTGATGGACAAGGCATGTGTACCCTAAGAGCCTGGGCATCATGGATATCAACATGCCAGGGGGAGGCCATTCAGGAGGCCTAGGAGTGTAGATAATGGCTACTTGTGTCAGAGCCACACAGTATGGGGTATGCAGTGGGTCCTTCTGCAGGTACCATCATGTATGTGTGTACACACACACACACACACACACCTGCCCAATAAGGAAAGTAGACCCTAAGCATGAAGATTGGCCAACCTAATCCCAGCTAGGTTTCCCTTCCTCCTCTATCCTGTACTCTGCCTTTAGTAATTTTCCCCCAAAGATGAAGTAAAGCCAGCCCCTTGTGTCTCTCCCCACCACTATCAATCCTTGTATCCTCCCTTCAAACAGAAGATGCTTTTTTCCAAAGAACTTTACTAGCACTTAAGGGAAATGTGATCAAATAAAACAAGTATACAGAGCACAGAATTGCTGAGCTAGACTGCACAGGGACCTTAGCTGAAGACAACACTAATTTAGCCATGGAGGTTGGCACGATTTCCTGGACTAACTGTGCTATCATCTACCTAGCATTTGAATCAGGCCCTCCATTAACCCCTGCACACCCACTTTCCAATACCCAGACTCCTCTCTCTGATAAAATCTAGTGCCTCCCAACTTCTCCCCCCAACTTCTGTGGCACCCATCCTCACACACACCCCACACACCACTCTGCACATTTGTCTCTCTCTATCTCCTTCTTCTATGAGTTACAGTCAGTATCACATTCCCTTTCCTAGAGAAATACTCATCAGGCACCACTAGTTCACTATACTCTTTCCCCCAACCCCTTAAATTATATACAGTTAGAACCAGGCACAATTCCCCCTTGTGTGTGTGTGTGTGCTGTATGTGCGGGGGTGCTGGTGGTTCATGTTTGGCAGGGTCCTGAGGGACACTCATCTCCAACTCTCTCTGTACCTTGATGGCTTTGAGGGAACCACTGAAGAGCATGTTATGTGAGGAAACCAAAGTGCAAACAGGATTGTCATGAGCTCGGATGGTGTTGACCTTCTGCAGGTTCTGAATGTCCCAGACCTAGAGAAGGAAGAAACAGGAGCTAATGGTGCTTCAGTGCTCTGGAGGGGTGTCTCAGTACTGGGCTTCTAGCTTCCTGTTTTCCCTGAGTGGCAAATATATGGGGAATTAGGGTCAGTCAGGCCCTGGTCCCTTCAGCCTCAGTGAATCTGAAAGATGGGGCTCAGAAAATACCCATCTCTAATCTAGGGTTCCCAAGGGCAGGAGCCCATCTTCAGATCTAGTCCCTCCATGTTCTTCTTGACTCTGGGCTTCTATGGTTAGGGATGCTAGGGATGGAGGTCAGGTACAGGTTTTTAAACTTGTTGCCAGTTCATCAGTGAGCCCAAGGTGAACTGATTTTCCAGGATCTGAAATGAGCAGGAGCTTGGGATGCTGGGTCTTGGCTGAAGCTGCAGTCAATGGTGAAAAAAGGTGAGAAGGCAATATGTGCTGGTAGGAATATCACTGCTTTCTCTCTTAAGGGGTGGAATGGGCCAGGACCCTTAGGTTAATAAGGCAAACAAAGGCAGGGAAAGAACACCTGATGCCTTACTGAAACAGCCCCCCTTGGGTGAGCAGGCCTTGAGTAATACCTGTGGAGGCAGAGATGCAGAATCTCTCCTTGAAGGTCCCTACAGCTCAGGCTATGGCAAGGCTTCTTAACTGTTTTTGGATCTAAGTATCCCTCCCACATCCGTCCTGAAGCTGGAGTGATCTGGGAACCTGGGATGCCACTGCCATCTCTGCAAGCCATGCTCTGGAGAGCAGGATACACAGCCCCTTCCTCACTCTTTTCCAGCCTCCCCCAGCCCTCTCTTCTGCCATACTCACAATGATGGTACAATCTGCAGACCCGCTGTAGAGCTTGCACCTGGAGAATTAAAGGGAACAGCTGCGGTGACATGGGAAAGACCTCCAGCTGGTACACAGCTCTCAACTGTTGCTCTTGTCTTCAGCCTCGAAGGCCATGGTTAGTATCAGCTACCATGACCCTCACGTTCTTCCTCGGCTCATCTACACATAGGACCCAAAGCAACCTCCCCAAGCCTAGGGTTCAGTTTTTTCATCTGAACAATGGGAGTGCCCCTGCCCATCATCCCCGTCCCTGTCCCTGGTACTGTGTACTGATGAATGTCTGGAAAGCGTTGTACAAATATGAGCTGTGAAGTAATTACTGTGCACATTAGCACTGAATAAATCTGCAGTCTACGCACAGCAAAGCTGCTATCTTGGCAGCATCTGGCCATGAATGGTTTGCTGAGCCCCTAAACAAAACACATCACAGGCCCCTCACTCACCACCCCACTTCCACCTGCCTGAAGGCTGCTCTCTGTTCCAGTGGCCTCACTGACCCAGGAACTTCTCTGGAGAGCTACCCAAGGTTTACGCCACCCTCCTTTATACACTCCTGCTGATGAGTGCTGATCCCTTGTCCCTTACAGGCTACAAACACCATCATGCATACACAGAGATATGTGTGTGTGTGCGTGCTGTCACAAATGCAAAGATCCAGTGAGAGCGGCCCCCTCCTCCTCACTCACCCCTGGATACAGAGCGCGAGCACGATGCCATCGTGGCCTTCCAGGGTCTTCTGGCATTTGTAGGTTGTGCAGGTGTCCCACACCTAACAGGAAAGACATGGTTCAGACTGCAGACCTGGCCTGGACAGCTGTCCTGACCCCAGGCTGGAAAGTCAGCTGATGAGAGACAGCAGGAATCAGAGGAGGGCCTGTCCATTTGCAGCTGTTTCCTCCCACTCTTGACAACAAGCAATGAGGCCCTAGGGTCCTCCCCCCAGCAAAGAAAGCAATTGCCCTCTGGAGAGATGAGGCATCACAGTGTGGAAAAGCTGACTGAGCACAAGAGTCAGGGGTGGTGGTGGTTGTTGTTGAATCACTCCTGTCATGTCTGACTCTCCGTGACCCCATTGGGGCTATTTTTTTTTTTGGCAAAGATACTGGAATGGTTTGCCATTTCCTTCTCTAGCTCACTTTACAGATGAGGAAACTGGAGCAAACAAAGTTAAATGACCTACCCAGGACCACACAGCTAATGTGTATCTGAGTCCAGATTTGAACTCAGGAAGATGAGTCTTCCTGACTCCAGGCTGGCACTCTATCCACTGCCACCTAGCTGTCCCAAGAGTCAGGAGCCCTGGGTTCAAATTCTAGCCAGGCAATTTACAGCCTATAGCCTATAAGATCTTAGCCAAGGTCCTGGATCTCTCTGTGTCCCAGTTTCCTTATCTATAAAATGAAGGAGTTGAACCAGCTGGTCTCTGAAATCTCTTCTGCCTCTAGATCTGTGATCCCCAGGATTTGAGGGCTCCTGGAAAAACCTCTTCTGAAGTTTTCTAAGTATAGTCCCTGTGCCAGCACTCACTGGAAATGCAGATGCCCACTGACTCTTCAGAGGTAGAGCAGTGATTGAAGGCCTCTGTGGTTGGGGGTTATAGAAAGGGGCACAAGCACTGAGGAGGTAAAGGCAGGGAGTATGGAGAATGTAATGTGCTTGAGTTCTGCCGGAGGCTTCTCAGTTCTACTTTCAGGGAGCAGAAAGTAGCTCCCACGAGGGAAGGGGGGAGGGAAGGCTGACCTTTTGGCCCTGGAGTCTCAGAAGAAGAGGCCAGGAGACCTCAGTTGCTTCCCCTCACTTCAGACACACAGGTCTGGGCCCAGCCATGAGGGTTGCCCAGTAAGGCAGCGGATGCTGGCATGGGAAGCTCTGGCTAAAGTAGAGTAGCCCAAAGAGGCTTCTATTTCCTTATCTGTTTCAAAAACAATGGACTGTGAGGGATCAGCAGCTGTCATTCCCTGCTTCATCCAGAGGTCTGAGCCACCTGACAGCTCTAGAAGGGAGCTCTGGTGTTCTCTTCTCCCTCCTAAATACTGTACAGGGTATGCTCAGTCTCCCAAATCAGTGGAGGAAAACACCAGACTGAGACCAGCGTGGCCACTGTCTCAGGAGGGTCTGCAAAACAAAATCCTTTCCCAGATGGCTCAAGCAAATCCTGTTCCCAAAGCTCCCTGACCCCTGATGGGTCACCTTCAAAGGCTGCCGGAGGCTGATAAACTTGTGTGTGAGCTACCGTCAGGGCAACAGGTTCAGTCAAACAGACTCCGGAAAAGGCAGCGTTTAGAGGCCAAAGGAGGAAATAATGATACTCTGTTCCCCATCACCTCTGGGGCACAAGGAACAATGGGGAGTGCAGCCGCCAAAATGCCCAGAGCTGTTAAAACCCAGAGTAGCAGGAGACCATGGGACAATACACCATAACCATGCCTGAACTTTGTGCCCTGGGGAGAAATGCTCACGTTCCCAGGGGACCCAGCCTACCTTTATGGTTTTGTCTGATGAACCACTGAAAAGCAGGTCCCCCATAGAGTAGACACAGAGACACCACACGGGGCCCTGGTGGCCCACAAAGGTCCCTTTGCACTTGAAGATCTGCTGGGGGTCATAGGCTGAGAAACAAAGAAAAACTGTGAGGCTGAAGGCCAGTGGCTGGTCCCTGCCCCCGGGTGCAGGTTCATGTTGGCACTGGGCTCTGCCCTGCTCCCCTCCCCCTAAGCCCACCCCAAATCTCAATAAACAGGGACCCTTGGGAATATCAGAAAGCTCTGAACCCTTTTGGAGAAAAGACAGATGGAGAGTGAATGGAATACTTACATCCTAGGATTCCCATATTTAAGCGGGCATTGATATGAGACAGCTCATCCTGAAAAAATATGGGCAGGGAGAGTCATGATTCCTGCTCCTTTCCACTCACTGGCATGGCGCCAGGGCCTAAGGGTTAGCTTCAGACAAAGGCTGGCCTTATGACTAATATCATGTAATTTCATGAAGGGGAGGCTCTAGTCAACCTATGCCCTATAAAAAGTCCTATTGCACAGGGATGGGAGAAGGATCCCATACGACTTGGAGCCTGTTAAGTGTACCCATAGTGCATGTGTGCGTGCGTGCGTGCGTGCGTGTGTGTGTGTGTGTGTGTGTGTTGGGGGTAGCAGTGGGGTGCCAAGGCCCATACCCCCCCATTGCTGGAGATCCCAGTTTATCACTTAGCCCCAGAGAAGCTAAAGTTCAAGCTCTGTCCCAAGTCTGAGACCCCTGGAATTTATGCCCAGGGCTCTAGGAACTACAGACAACAGGAGTGACCCCAAAGACCAAAGGCTTACTTACATTCAGCATGGATGCATCCCGTCGGAACTCCATGAGGTCTTCACTCAGTTTGCTCTGGTTCTCATCCAACACATCTAGAAGGAAGGAGTCAAAGGCATGACCAGGATTAGAGCAAAGGTGGCTACTGCTTAAGGAAAGCGGAAGAAGGGAGGGTGGGGGGCATCACTTCTTGGGTCAGTGGGCATTGCCTGAGTCAGGGCAACCTTGGGTGTAGATATTGCTGAGGGTACTCACTAATTCTATTTCACCACCAAGGATGCTCAGAAATTGGAGCATATGATTTCTCTAACTCTTTGTCTGGCCCTGGGGCTGAGGAGACAAGAGGCCTCTATCACTCCCCAAAGCCTATCTGCTGATCCAGAAGGGGTTCTCAGGAAATGCTCCATTGGGTGCTGGCTTCTGTGGCAGATGAGGCCCAATTCTGGCCAGGATCCAATACTACTAGAATCTCCTTTCCTCTGTGGGGGCCCTGCAAGGCAGGCAAAGGGATGACTGATGACTGGACTTTACTCCCATACCGAATTTGAGCTCCAGGTTTTTCTCCAGCTGGTCAATCTTCTCTGACAGTTTCCCTAGCATTGACCGGAGGAAGGCAATTTCTTGGTCTTTCTGTGCTAGGGCCACATGCATTTCATGGAAACGGTCATCTGTCTGTTGCAAGAACTCCTTCAGGCCTTCAAACTTACAGGTCTCCAGGTGAGTTTCATAGGTGTCCTGATTTCCTATGAATGTACAGCTGAGGGAAGAAGAAGGCTTGGCTGAGCCTAGACCCCATGTTGTCTACTGGATGCAAAGAGTCCTCCCCATCCCACCGAGGGCTCCAGTCAGTAGTTGGAGCTACCAATATCCCCAGGGGTCTGTATTACCCACTAACCCGCCCCTTGTACTAGCTCTCAGAACCTCCTCTTTAGCTTCCTTCCTTAGGGCATGGAGGAGGCCTTCCTTGGCCATCTGGATGCTGGCAGTGCTGGCATCTAGAGTAAAGAAAAGTACTCTAAAGAAATGCTCTCCTCCTCCCCCCCCCACCCCAGTAGTTAGAAGCAAACAATTTTTTTTTATTTTTAATTTTTTTGCTTTTTGGAGGGGGGGAGGGCAGGGCAATTGGGGTTAAGTGACTTGCCCAAGGTCACAAGGCTAGTAAGAGGCCGGATTTGAACTCAGGTCCTCCTGACTCCAGGGCCAGTGCTCTATTCACTGTGCCATCTAGCTGCTCCAGAAGCAAACACTTTTGAAAAAGGACAGGGTCAAAGTAGAAAATAGAATAAATGGGGGGCGGTTTAGGATGGAGGGAAATATAGTTAATCATTTACAATATAACAATATACCATGGAGACGTTTTATGTAACTACACACGTACAGCCTATACTAAGCTGCTTGTTTCCTCAGTGCGGGCGGGTGAGGAGGGAAGAAGAGAAAGAATCTGGAAATCAAAGTTTCAAAATCAAATGTTTAAAAAAAGTTTTATTATTATCATATTTTTTACATGCAACTGGGAAATAAGATACACAGACACTGGGGCACAGAAACCCACCTTGCTACAGGAGAGAGCAGACTGGGGGAGAGGCGTTCAGTGGGATCACTGTCTCGGGGTGGGGGGCAGAGGAAAGACGGGGAGAAAGTCTATAACTCAAAATCTCGTGGAAGTGAATGCTAAAAATAAATAAATAAGTTGTAAATGGAAAAAAAGAGAGAGAGTGCTTGGAAAGTACCCAGCCGGCGTGCACCCCCTGCCGGGGCTGGGGGCAACCTCTGTAGCTAGGTATCATAGTGGATAGAGTGCACAGAGTCAGGAAGACCTGAATTCAAATCCCACCAAAGTTACTCACTAGCTATGTGAGCCTGGGCAAGTCACTTACCTCTCAGCCTAAGTTTCCTCATCTGTAAAATGGGGATAACAACTTCCTGAGGAGTCATTGTAAGGATCCAATGAGACAGCCTAGGTGAAGGGCTTTGTAAATATTAAATTAGTATGAAAATGCCAGCTTTTAGTACTATTACTACTATTAGGAGCTACGAATCTAGACCTCCCTCAAGGGGCAGGCTTCTTTCTTTTTACATTTTTACATTTTATTTATTTATTTTTAGTTTTCCACATTCATTTCCACAAGATTTTGAGTTACAAACTTTTCTCCCTGTCTTTCCCACCCCCCAGGATAGCGAGCCTATTGAATACTCCTTTCCCCAAAGGGACAGGCTTCTCATCTTTGCACTTGTCAGAGAACGGTTTTAGTAACCCTTCACAGCCATTTTCATAAGCAACAGCTTCTTCCTGGCCCCCAGCACCTTCCCAAGGAAGTCAGAGGCCCAGTCAGGACTGCTGTCACTTAGCTGAGGCCCAGTTAGGGTGGTCCCCCCACCTGCCAAGCAGGTCTGCTGCAGCCCCCCTGTCCAGACTGAGCCCTGCCTGGGGCCTGGCTAAGGCCACTCACCCGTACTTGGAGTGAGGACACTTGATGTGTTCGCATTCTTTGAGATGTGCCTCCAAGTTCATTTTCAGCAGAGGGGGGCAGCTGGGGTTGTTGGGGCATCTCACAGGCCGGTAGTCACAGCTGCCTTCGTGGTCTCTGCTCAAGGATACAGCGAGAATCTGAGTCTAGGGATTTCACCTGGGGAAAGCCCCACCTCCAAAACTTGAATTAGAAGCCCCTCCTGAAAGTGGGCCACCAGCTGGACCTAGGGAGAGGTGTGAGTGTACTAACAAATGGGCATAGGCTGGCTGCCAAACTCCTGAAAGGGCTAGGCCAAGGGTGGGAAAACCTGCAGCCTTGAGGCCACATACAGCCCTCAGGTCCTCAAGTGCGGCCCTCTGAATGAATCCATTTGGCAGGTTCCCCACCCCTGAGCTAAGCCCACCGGGAAGGAGTCTCCCAAAAGGAGAGGCTGGAACCCCAGGGAACAGCAGCTCCCAGGGGAGTCCACTTACTTCCTGGAGCTGAGTTTGATGGTGAAGGGGCAGCCACGGGGGTCTACCTCGAAGGTGGCGGGCTTTCCGCTGCCCACGACGCGGCAGCCATGCTTGCAGTGAATGAAGAGCTCGCCAATCTGCTCGGCCACAGCAATATTGTTCACCACCACGGTCAGTTTGGCGTTGTCCACTGGGCACTTCTCTGAAGGAGAGGGCGAGATGGGGCAAGTGAGGAGAGAGGCTCCGCTAACAGGAACCCCTGACAACAGTGCTGTCCTTGCTATTCTTCCCTTGGCACCGTCAGGGCTTTCAGGTTCCCAGGAAGCCAAGACCCGAGCCTCCGTGGTGGACAAGGCACCTCCCTTCCAGGGAGCTGGGGACAGAGCGAGGAAAAGGCTTTGTGGGGGGAAACAGTGCCCTGCTGGGGCCAGGCCACTCTTCCCTGTGCAGCCTCTGCTTGCCACTTCCTTCCCACCTCCTGATTGCAGTCTGGCCTGGTAATGTCTGCAGAGAAGCGGAGGTACAGCGGCTGCAGGGGCGACTCATTTGAGAACTCTCAGTCTCCAGGGAACTATTTTCTAATTAAATCACCCCACATCCTTATCTGAAGGAGAATGTAGGTGAACAGGCTGGTGCTGGGCTTGAATTCAGGAAGACCTGAGTTCAAATCTTGCCCCGGATACTTGCTAGCTATAGGACCATGAGCAAATCATTTAAGTGCTTCCAGCCTGTTTCCTTCTCTATAAAAAAGGCTGGTTAGGATGATCAAATGAGATAATACATGTAAAGTGCTCTCCAAACTTCAAAGTTATATAAATGCTAGCTGCTATTATCATCATTCTCCCCAGGTTATAAATGGGGAAACTGAGGCCCAGCAAGAGGGACCTCTATCAACCTGTGTGCCAGCATGGAGCTGGGTCAGCGTGTTCCTGGGAAAGGCCGGGCCTAGCAGCCCCTGTCAGCCCAAAGACCCTGAGAGGAAACTCCCTCCTCTGTCCTTTCCCAGGGGCCAGCCTTGCCCCAGAGGACAGGTTTTCAGATCTGGGAGTTCAAGGGAATGATATCATAAGACAAAATAATTAGGAACCTAGAACATCCGTCCCAAGATCTCTAACTTCCAAAAGCCTGCCTTAAGTCTCATTCAAGCTCTGGTAAGGGGAGCGGTATGAGGCAGTGACTCAGAAACCGGCCAGCTATCAGGCCAGGTATGGAAGAAGCACGCAGACACTCTCTCTGAGGATGGGAGGTGCCAATCATACAGGTGGGAAGGGGAGGTGATGGGCAGACCTCAAGGATGGGAAAAGGGACTGTCAGGCGGGCGGGATATTCGGCATCTCGGTCAAAGTTACTGAGCCCCAAGCTGCCTTCTCCCTGACCCTGGCCTGGGCTGACATTCCTCCACCTGACCCAAATCCTAACTGATCACTCCTAATACAGAATACCATCTAGAGGTGAATTTCAGGTGAAGACTCGGGCTCACAGCTGTAGTCACCTTCAACCAGATGGAATTATCTGGCCATATTTTATTCTCTTTATTGAAACACCTATTTTAACTGCGTCCCCTTGAGTGACTGTCTGAAAGAGGGCACAGGCATCCCAGAGGACATGGCAAGATGTGTGATGGCCTCCTGCCTTGCCCCACTTCCCCCCTTAAAGGTGAACAGAAGGGCTGGAGAACTTGCAGAGCATGTTCTAGTCCATTCTTGAGCCCCTGGTCTCTCCCTTCCTCACCCCCTTTCAGAAGCTCTCAGGCATCTCTGATTTGCTCTTTGGAATTTTAATCACAGCAAATCCCAAAAGCACTTCGCTGCTAATGGTGACAATTAGGCCGGAGCAGCGGCATCCATCAATAATGCCAGGCAGCTTAGAGAGGCGGCACCCTGGGATGCCCTTAAAAAGCCCTTCTCCAGGCTGTGAAGTTGGCTGCATTTTTTACAGAGGAAAGTTAACAAACTGGCAGAGACACAAGGCAGGCTTGCAGAGTGTGGTGCAGAGGATCGGTACCTACCAGACTTTAAGGCACATCTTCTACAGAATGTGTGCTGTGGAGACAACGAGAAAGTGGGCTCATAAACAGGACTCTTATTCGGATAGTTATCAAAAGCTGTCAGTAGTTAAGTCTGTCTGGGCCTGGTCCCCACCCCCATCCCTGTGCCAGGGTCCTGCTGCCTAGGTAAGCCCAGGCCAGGAGACCTGGTAACTAGCCTGGCTCACACACAGACTCATGTTCTGGGCCCAAACCCCTACAGTAGAAAAAGCACATTGAATCTAGAGTTAGAAAACCTGAGCTGGCATCCCAGGGGTGTGAGCACTAGCTATCTCTGTGGCTCTGGGCAAGTTACTTAACTTCTTTTGGTCTCAGTTTCCTTTCTGTAAACTACAGGAGTTGGATTAGGGAGATATCTCTGAGATCCCTAAGCCCTGTGATCCCATGGCTATTCCCAAGGCCCACATTGGGTCTGCCTCTGCCTACTTAGACCCTGAATCACTAAAGACATGCAACAAAAGGCCCTCAAGCAGTCTGAAGGCCATAGCCTGGCTGATCACTGTTGCTCTCAGCTCAGTGTCCTGGCTTGGCCTGACTCCCCTGATGAAGAACGGTTTCCTTTTGCCAGGACAAGGTGACTACCAAAGAACATTTAGGCATGACTTGTTGAAAACCCAGATTCTGCTGTGGGGGAAGTTATGGTAACAACAGAGGTGAACCTGCCCCCAGAACTGCTCCCCATGGTGTCAGCCTTGGATGAAGATTCTGGTCTGGGGCCTAGAAGGCTGCATGTCATTATTACAGCAATGCTGCATTTCAGACACTGCAGTGTGGTACAGCAAAGACAGCTGAACTGGCTGTCAGGAGACCTGGGATTTCATCTTGGCTCTGACCACTAACTTGCTGTGTAACCCTAAGCAGGTCATGTCCCTTTCCTAGGCCTCAGTTCCTCAGATGGAAATGGAGATGGGCCAAAAGGATTTCAAAGGTCACTCCTAGCTCCAAATCCAATGACTGTGCCCTCTTCTCCCTGTTCCCCCTTCCTCCACTCCCACTCCCCCCTCCCTAGCCTAAGGCAGGCAGACTCTGGAGCCCTCAGTCCAGCTAACAGAGCCAGCCCTTTGCAGGTGGCAGACTTTCTAAATTCACTAGCATATCTCAGTTCAGTGACTTTCCCAGAGGCATGCTGCTGGTAAGTGTCTGAGGTGGGATTTGAACCCACATCCACTACACTATGCTGCCTCTCCCCCTGAGCAGAGAGAGCGCAGCATGGCCCCACAGCCCTGGGGGTCCAGGGCAGAGGGGTAGGCTCCTCACCCCACAGGTCGTGATCACTGGGTCCTTGAACACGCTACAGCACAGCTGACAGCACAGCTTCACTGATGGCTGCTCCGCAAACACCAGAGGCTCCTGGAACCAAGAGGAAAGGAGGGGCTGAGGATGCTGGCAGGACTGCTGAGAAGCCACCTGTGCCCCAGGCTCCTCCAGGGCTGTCCTCAGCATCCAGGCTAGGCTGGCTGCCTTGGGCATAGGTGCCTCCTGCCTCCCTCTGTCCTCAGCATCCAGGCTGGGCTGGCCACCCCAGGTACAGATGCCTCCTGTCTCCCTCTGGGTAGGACCAAGGAGGACCAAGAAGGAGGGGCTCAAGGAGAGCCCCAAAGGGACCAGCCTGCGAGGTACCAAAGTGGTGGTGGGGAAAAGTGATCCCTGTACTCTTGCTAACTAAGCTACTACAGATGACTGGGGAGACATTCCACCCCATGCAGACAGGTTTTGAAGTCAGTGGGCCAAAGTGAGTTGTTCAGTCCATGAGCCCCAAGCCAGATCTAATGGATCAGACCTATTCTAAAAGGGCTATTGAAATCTTTCTGAATGGTCCATTTCCCTCAGAGGCCATGGGCGGAAATAAGACACTGCCAGTGGCCAGGTGACTGGCCACTCCAATGGGCAAGGATTCGATTGAGTGGGCAGGTATGTAGGGAAGGACAACTAATGCCTTGCGCCAAAGGCAGCTCTGATATTCAAGTCCAATCCAATAAACATGTATTAAGGGTTTACTATACGTCAGGCACAGTACCTGGCAATGTGGACATGCACAAAAAAAAAGAGAACAATTCCTGCCCTCAAGGAGCCTCCATCTTAGCACAGGCAGCCCTTCACCACTGCCAGGCCAGCAACAACCATCACCTAGCTCCAGAGTCATGGTGGGGCTCCCTCCCCTCTCTGGGAAGACCCCCAAAGCACCCATCATGTGCTGTGTGCCACATGGAGAGAGGTGGTCCACAAGCCCAGGAAAGAACATCTGGCTCTGGGAAGGGAGTCAGCTGCCTTCCCCAACAGGGTGGGCCCTCTGCCCACACAACTTCCTCAAGGAATAAGCATGTTCTGAACTCAGACACAGCTCCTTCCTTCCCCCATCTCCTGTAAGGTGAAGGGCCAGCCCTTCATGAAACCTTCCCCTTCTCTCCCCAACCCCTCCAGGCCTCTTCCCTCTTGCAGTTCCATGGGACATTCTGATTTTGTTTGGCTTTCTCTTCTGCACAGAACTGTACTCTCCTGTGAGTCACTTCTTTATGTGCATGGCTTCCTCTTTTAATGACCTGTAAGGCCTTTCAAAGTAAGGTTCTGGGTGGTTTCTACCTGTGTATCCCAGAGCTCAGTAAAGTGCCATGTACCTCATGGGAGTTTTAATAAATATCTCCAGGAAAGCACATGTCTGCCAATTGGGGACCAGCTAAACTAACCTGACTGTAATGGAACATTGTCGTGCTGTTGGAAAGGAAGAATATGGGAAATTGAGAAGCATGGCCAGGTTAAACGAACTCTTGTAGAATGAAGCAAACAGAACCACAAAAACAATATAGACAGTGACAACAACAAAGACCAAAATGCCCAAACTGCATGCCGTATGGTTATAACGAGCAAGCCAGGTCTTGGAGAAGAGTTCAAAAATGCACCTCTGCTCCTCCTTTGCAGAGGTGAGATACCATACAGTGCGTCCACTGTCGGTCTTGGTTGGTGTCTTGCTATTTTTGCTGAATGCTTTAAAAAAATTTTTTTTTCCTTTTTGTTACAAGGGATGGCTTACTGGGGAGAAAAGAGCAGAGTGACACAGCTGGAAATTGAGGTGATGTGAAAACAAAAGATGACAATAAAAACTGAGAACAAAAAAAGCTTAAAAATACACGTCAATTTAGACTAAACCTGCTGAATTAAGGACACTGGAGAAATGGCTAAGGAACCAGCTCCCTTCACTCCTCAGCAAAGCAGAGACCAGTGCCCGGGCCTTTAGAATGGTGCTACTGAGGCCACAGCTTTGGGATGACAGGTGGTTCTGCAAACCCTCTTTCTCCACAGGGGACAATGTCAGCCTAGGCGCTGCAAAAAGAATTCCTGGGACTTGCAGATGTGGCTCAAGAGGCACGGATAGGTGAAGAGGGCCAGTGGAAGTGGGGCTGGCACCCCTTCTACATTATGCAAATCCTGGGAACAGTTTTCTGCAGGGTCTTATGGTTTTCTACTGTCCTTAGCATGATGTGGCAGAAAGAGCATTAGACATAGAGTCAGGCGACCTGGGTTTGAATCCTGTCTTTGTCACTTATTATCTCTATGACTTAGGGCAAGTAATTTAACCTCTCTGGGCCTCAGTTTCCACATATGTGAAAAGAAGAGTTGGATTCAGTGACCCCTGAGGTCCCTTTTGGCCCTAAATCGGTAGCTATCTGACATAGGCTCCAAGTAGTAGAAAGGGTATCTGCCTTGAGCAGGCTCAGGGACAGGACTCTGCTACTACAGTGAAGTAAGGGACAGACTGAGTCTGAAACCACTTTGAATTCCAGGAACATCATGAATTCAGTGACATGAGCCAAGGTACCCCAAATCACAGACCACCTGAGTCTAGCCAGGGCACTGTGAAACAGAGTAAGATGGAAAAACACCAAAGGCCAGGAAAATCATGAAGAGAACCAGGGTGCGTGCAGGTCTGCACAGTACCATCTGCCACAGAGATGGAAATGCAGAGAGAAAAATGCTATTGATTTCCTTGTTTAATATTAATTCATTCCTGAGGTTGCCTGGGATATTTCTTCAAAGGTCAGTAAAACATTTCACCAAGCTAAGCAGGGAAGGTGCAGCGTACATTCTTACTAGCATGCAGTGGTGGCAGCATTAATTCTCACTTAAGTGCCTTTCAGAGAAGATGCCTTGTGGCTGAGGCCCCTGCTCCATACACTGCCCAGGGGCCACCCTAGAAGGGCCCAGTGTGTTATGGTAGAAAGAATAGGAAACGTGGAGTCAAAGAACCTGGCTTCTAATCTTAGTTCTGCTATTAATATCTGTGTGACCCTGAGCAAATCACTCCTCTGGGTTTTACCCTTCTCATCTGTAAAATGGGGAGATTGACCTCCAAGGTTCCCTCCAGCTCTAAATTCTATGACCAAAGAGAAGAATGCTGGCAGCCTTGGGTCTCCACGCTGCTGCACGTGCTTCTCCTGATCCCTCCCACCACCCAGATACATACTGGCTCTTCCTCCTCCTCATGCAGGGAGAATGTGGACCGCAAGGACATGCTGGATTCAGAATGCAAGGAGCGGACAGATATGGCTGAATCAGAGCGACGAGGGGTGTTGATCGGGGGCTGCAAATAGAAAAGAGACAGAAAGACAAGAATTAGCCTCAGGCCCTACCTCAGGAAACTTCACCTGTGACTGTGAAGGCCATTGCCATCAGATCTGGTGCTCTGGCTCACCTGGCAGCTGGGCAGAGACCTCCATAGACTCCAAGGCCCTGGAGCCGTGGTGAGGCTCCCTCAAGTTAGGCAACAGTAAGCCAGGGCTTAGCTCAGGTTTGGCTCCTGAGCCCTGCCACATTCCAGCCTGTGGTGATCCCCATAAAGCAGGGGATGTGAGTATGAAGTTGGACGAAGTCTCTCAAACATGAGCACCAGTCACACTCACGTCAACGCACCAGGCTCTGCTCCACCCATCCCACCAGGGCCCACTTGTGGAAGCACTGAACAAGCAGAATCCCTTGAAACAGATCCATTCCCTGAAGAAAGAGAAAGCACCGGAGGCCTTCCCTGCAGTTTCCCAGGGCCAACTGGCCCAGAAGTCTCAGCCCAAGAACTTGTTGTTTTACTCCCTATCTAACATCTGCCAACTTTCTTTGTGTCAATGGAGTGACTTCCTCCTATTCAATTCAATGAGGACACTCTTGGGCTGTTTCCTGCTTCCTGTATTTAGTGGGGCAGCCCAAAGGCCAATACAGAATCCTGCTCCCACCAGTCTTTAGGGCTGGGGCGGGGGGGATGCTGGGGTGGGCACGGCATGAGGCAATTGGGCCCTTGCTGTTCGCTACCATCCAACCATCGATTGGATCAGGAGGGAGGTGCTAGCATGGCCCTCAGAGCTCACTAGAAAGGGTTTTGCTGCAAACCTAAACCTGAGTTCTCTCTATCATCCAGAAGGTCAGAGTAGGCCAGGCCATGAAAATCAGACAATCTGATCTAGTGGGCAGATACTTAGGGAAGGAGCAGAATAGCTGAAACACCAAGGGACTAAATCTACAAACACAAAGTTCTTTCTGGAAAGCAAAGTGATACCTTCCCTGTAGCCTGAGAAGGGCCCATGCATGCATGCCTCCAGTGGGGGAAAGGGAGGGGACCCATTCAGGCCACAAATGCTGCTCTGCTTTTTCTGGAAAGCTCTTAAAGCTGCTTTGGATCATTAAGGTCAAGGAGTTTCTAAGGATCCCTTAAAAGACCAGATTCCTTCCAAGGCTGAAGGGACCTCTAGTGGCCACCCCCTCTTTAGACCTGACTGGAGCTAACCCATCCCTCACCCAGGGGAGCCTACATGGCTCACCAATGTTCCCAGAAACAGAGATGCCTGGACCTCCTGTGTTCACACGCTCTAATTTCTCAGGCTCAGAATATAAGAAAAAAACAACCCAAATAAACAAAAAAAACCAAACTGAACTAAAACCTCAAACTTTCTTGTGTTTAACTGAAATCCCCTCCAGCTGCAGTACAAGCCCATCTCTTCTCATTTATCCATGGAAGAGATGGAAATTGCTGCTCACCATTCTCAGGATAACCATAAATGCCGCCTCCCCTTGGGTGAATGTTGTAGTTATTTCTCCTGACAGAGGTTCACATATTCCAATTCCAATTCCATCAACTTTCCCACTGAGCCTAGCAATGACTGTTAAGCACCAGGAGTGCTCGGGGACCTGGTCATCACAGGTCTTAGGTCTTAGAATACAAGCTTGGCCTATCCCCATCCCCATCCCTTTCTCCCTTACTGGAAGACGGACAATCCCCTAACAGGAGCTCAGAGCCCAGAAAGGAGAGAAGCTGAACTCACAATTACCTCTGCCTCTCCATCTAGTCGAATCTCTCCTCTCCCTGGGTCAGCGTCAGTGGATGCTGTTCAGTCTTGCTAAGCTATCCTGCACTCTAATCATTAAAAAAAATCAAAACAACTAGTGAGAGGGCAGGAGAGGGAACTGGGTCTGGGCTGAAATGTGAGCCCTCCACTACTCCAACAGGACGTGACCAGAGCAGAGCCAGTTTTCAGGGTGCTCCCAGTCTGGTCCTCACATGGAGGGCAGCCACGTTCACTTTGTACCCTGTGTGCTCAGCAGGGCTGCCAGATCCCACCAATACCCTCCCACCACTCAGAAATGCTTCAAATAGCTTTTCCTTTATTATCTTTGCATGGAAACACCACAAGAGGAATAAGAGTGGAAAGTTTAAGGAAATGAGTCAAAACATCCTAACGGGCAATGGAAAACCAGGAGAGACACGGAGAACAGATCCAAACCACAGCAAGAAGCCAAGTACAACTTCCAAAAAACGGGGAGAGGGGCCAAGCCAGTTGGCCCACAGTTCTGTCACTGCCGCTTGTGTGCCTGAGCCATGGGAAACTGGGGTGGGGAGAGTGTGGCAGGGAAATGTAGCTCCTAGGCTGAGGCTCCTGCCTGGGGAAACATTCTGTATATACTTATTAACAGAGCTACCCCCTGATGGAATAGAAGCACTTTGAGGGCAGGGACTGTTTCACCTCTGCCTATATCTCAGGTGCCTAGTATAGTGCTTAGCATGGAGCAGGTGTTTACTAAAGTTTACTGGTAGACAATGTGGGTGCCTGGAGCTTCCTGAGTGAAGGAGGCTGGGAGCAAGAGCAGAGCTCTGGAAGCCAGGGTGGCCAGTGGAGGAGGCAGTAGAATGAAGGCTCCTAATTCACGCCTGGGTAGTCAGGAAGACAAATGCCAAGCTGCCGCTGGGGCCTTTGGTAAATGATCTATACCAGTGATTCTCAACCTGTGGGTTATGTTCAATTTAAATACATCCTGCATATCATATATTTACATTACAATTCATAACAGTAGCAAAATTACAGTTATGAAGTAGCAACAAAAATAATTTTATGGTTGGGGGTCACCACAACATGAGGAGCTGTATTAAAGGATCGTGGCATTAGGAAGGTTGAGAACCACTGATCTATCCTAATGACACAGCTTGGGGAGCCTTGAAAAGATGCAAAATATAAAACATAAATGTTTGAGGAGAAAAGGTGCCAGTACAATGGTCAGTCAGTCAATGTGCACTGAGTGTCTTTTAGGAGCCAGGCACTCTGCTGTGCTAAGCGCTAAGTATACAAAACAAGACAAAGGCAAAAACAAAAACAGCGATAGCTACAAATATCCCCCAAACAGAGAAATTCGGGATTCAGAATGGAAGAGCCCGGGTTTAAAAGGGGTCGCCTTCTGAGATGATCTAGCTGAGGCCCTTGCCCTAAGGACAGAAGGTTAGTCTCATCAGTCTTTCAGGCCCAGTAAGGGTAGGCCCCCGCCTTGGTACATTCCCTAGATACTGGGGATGCCTATCATAAGGATTTTGGATTGTTCCCTTATCCTGTTTCTGTGTTTTTCCTTCCTTTAAAAAAAACCCAGGGTGTTGCAGCTCAGCTCTTGTGTAGTGGCTGTTGTGGCGGCAGCGGCGGAGCTCAGTACGATGTCTCATACCGTTTTGCTGGTACAACCTACCAAGGGGCCAGAGGGCCGAACTTATGCTGATTATGAATCAGTGAATGAATGCATGGAAGGAGTTTGTAAAATGTACGAAGAGCATCTGAAGAGAATGAATCCCAACAGTCCCTCCATCACACATGACATCAGTCAGTTGTTTGATTTCACTGATGATCTGGCAGATCTTAGCTGCCTTGTGTACCAAGCGGACACTCAGACATACTAACCCTACAACAAAGATTGGATCAAAGATTACTCATAGGTTACAACCTTTCTATATAACCAGACTGTTGTACAATGTGAAAGTATCTGCAGACCCTAAACATGACTGCACGCCACCATGGGGGGGGGAGGGAGGGGAGAAAATCTGAAACTCAAGTGATTGTGGAACAGAATCTTGTAAATTAAAAGTAAATGAGTAAATAAAAATTAAAAAAAAAAAGATTGGATCAAAGAGAAGATCTATGTACTTCTCTGTCGGCAGGCCCAACAAGCCAGCAAATAATCCAAGTGGCAGCCTTGAGGGAATGGGGGAAAGGCTTGGAAAACAGGTGTGCACAGTGTGCTGTCGTGGGAACTTTGTATTATAGAAGCCCTGCTTCCATTTTGTCACAATCTTGCCAAGGCTGAATGTATTAGGAGATTTTTGTCTCATTCAATCTGAAGCCCCTGTCCCTCCTACTTTCTTTTTCTTTTTTCACTAAGAAGTAGCTGAAAATTCCTCTTTGGTCAGTTAGCACTTGGTTACGGTTCTTCCAGCTGTTCATATCTGCTTATAATGTTCACTGTACTTACTCTTCTGTGTGAAGGTTTTCCAGAATTTAGTTATGTCCTCAAAACTCAAAGGCTTAGTAGAGTATACAATAAATGCTCTTTAGGAAAAAAAAAGAAACAAAAAACCCAAACAAATAACAAATATTTATTAAGCAATATTGTGTGTGAGGCACCAACGATCGGTACTGGGCATAAAAAGCAAAACCCAAACCACCCCCAATTCCTCAAAGAGCTAACATTCTAGGGGGCTGGGTAGGAATGTGCCAGATTTTCTAATTTCTAATCTCTTTACATGTTTGATCATCTGGCTGTTTGAGGCATTTGTTCTAGCACCACTGTGCTTAAAAAAACCCCACATCCTGCTCAGCTTCAACATCAGGACCCTCCAACTTCCAGATGGTTCAGAGCACTCAGAGGTGAGGAAAGACCTCAGTCTGATAACTCTGTACTCACATGAAGAGAATGAAAACCAGAAACAGGAATGGACAATTAAAAACAAAGCCAAAAAATAACCCAAAACTGATTGATTGGAAGTTATCAAAATAAGGGCTTTACAAAAGCTTCTTAGATGTATCAACCCCTTCACTGTTTCATCTGCCTGTGCCTAGAGGCCTTGAGAATATACGGTAGATCACAGATGCAGACCTGGAAAGGATCTTAGAAACTATCTAGTGCAGTCCATATTCTACCAATAAGGAAACCGTGGCTCCAAGAGCGTGAATGATCTGCCCTTAGTCATACAGGTACCAAGTGAAAGGGGTAGGCTTTGAGTCTAGATCCTATGACTTGAGGGTCAGGGCCCTTGGCTCTGTATCTTGAACTCTTGCCCTTGAACTTGACCACCCAAGACTGCCAAGGCTGGATCACTGTTTTGCCCCTCTGCCAATCACCACTTCCCTCAAGGCTTTCAAAGACATTAGAAGTTCTTCCTTCAAATCTCCTGGCAGTGGCTAACACAACAGGCCTCCCCCATTTGGCACTACATCCTACCCACTCTCCATGTGTCCAGAGAGAAGAGCAGAAGGCTCTACAGGTTTCTGTCTAGTTCAGGACACAGTTTTCAATACCCCTGGCCGCCCCCCCCCCCCCCAAAAAAAAGAACCACAAATGAGTCACCTTAGTAAGCTCCTGAGATTAAATGTACATATACACCAGCTGAGTTGCCTCACCCATACATGGCCTCAACTTCCTACCTTTCTCGAAATGCTGTTCTTGCAGGAGAGAACCCTTCGTATCCTTTGAGAAGTCAGTATAGGCCCTGCCAGCCCCAAATGCAAACTACGGTCATACCTCCCGAGCTTACTATCGACTGTAATAACGAGTTTGCTGGAAAGTCAATTTGACAGCAAACATACCATGCCATCCTCTTCATCCCTCTGGGAGTAGGTGAGTGTGCTGGAGGAGGAGGGAGTCCTACGGTGTTGTTTGTATGTGCTGGTCCCATCAGCTACTGAAACAAAAAAATGATTTTAATAGATGGAAAAGGCCCAGAGTATTTTATGTCTAACTTCTGAGTTTCAAAAAGGTCATGGGGTGGGCGTGGGAGACAAACCAGAGGGAAGAAATACAACATGGGTTCTTTTTCTGGTGTCTCAGAGTAGGCTTGGACCCACAGCTCTGCACGGACTTTATTGGAGATGAAATGAACATGTGTCACATACCATTTTCGCCATAGCTTCAGCAAAACCAGAAGCATCCTTGTCAACTTAAGTAAGTACCCTCAAGAAGAGCAGGGAAAACAAAGAAATCACGCCCCTTTGTCTTGGTAAGGAAAAACCAACTGATAAAGCATGAAGAGAAATTAAAACTATTCCTAGAAAGCATCTGAGGGAGGAGAAAGGGAAATCCTCACCTTTAGGAGAAAATGTGGCCATAGGGCCAGGAATCCTATTAGGTATGAGATACAGCTGAATCTCTATTACCTTGTCCAACCTAGGGCTTCTTAAACTTTTTCCACTGGAGACCTCTTTTCAGTTTCTGATACATTCACTGGCATTTCATGACCTGAGGGCATACGCAGTGCAAAGTACCTGTGGCTTTGTGTTCAGAACCAAGTCTGCAATGGCAAATGCTGCCAGAAACACTCTAGGCTCATTACACGTTTGATTTTGAATTAATTTTTGGTCACTGCACATTCAAACCTTTTACTGTTGTCAAACCCACAGTTTAAGAAGTGCTGGTCTAACCTATGGTCAGACCATAATCTCCACTCTCCCAGCAGTCCAGTTTGAGGACAGGAAGAATAATAGGAAGAACCAAACCTGGAGAGAGGGCTGAGTGTCTAAACAGCTTCTGACTGTGTCCCAAAGTCGAATATATAAGAACCTGGCCCAGCCTACTTCAGACCTAGCTTAAACCATCTATGGATTAACTTACAGCTTCCCAGGTGAAACAGTTTTATGTATAACAACCTAACTGGTACCACCGGACAACAACCAGAGTAGGGATGGAGCTCTTTGTAGTATCAAGGAAGGCACAGCACCCAGCACTATGGGGTAAAAGTCCTGGTCAGACTATAGCTGGAGTCTTGTGTTTGGTTCTGGATGGCTGTATTTTAGAAATAATATTGATAAGCTGGAAAACATTCTGGGAAAGGCAACCAGGACAGTGAAGGAACTTGAGCCATATAAGGAGTAGTTGAAAGAAAAGGAGATGTTCAATGTGTAGAAGTTGGGGGCAGGGGAGGGGGGGGGGAGAAGCAGTAGGGCAGGAATGGAGAGGGGTGGAAATCATAGTCAGGCTTTGAAGGGCTGCCAAGTGAGAGAGGGGTCAGACTTAATTAACAAATTTTGGTCCCTGAGGCAGAACCAGGAACAACAGGTGGAAATTACAAAGGGGCCACTGTGGGCTGGATAGAAGGAAAGACCAACTAACAATGATGTTAATATGCAAAATGTCCAAAAATGAAGTGGGCAGCTTCAGGAGGTGGCAGATGACCCCTGACCGAAGGTCTTTGAACAAAGGCAAGGTGGTCACATGTCATGGAGATTTGTGGTCAGGTGGATTAGATGGTCTGAAGAGCTCTGATCCCTGAGATTTTGTGCCACTGTAAAGGACTCAAATTAAGAACATCGTAGCTAGACCAGAGAATGGCAGAACTGGAAGGCACCAGAGCTTGCTAGAGACAGAGTCAGGCCCAGGACTGGGGTTACCCAAGAACCCTTCTCAGGTTCTCTCCATTATACCGGGCTGCAGAGTGGCTGTGCTTTTGTATGAAGTGTTCCAGAATTAGTCCCTTAGAGCGGAAAGTATGGTTTGTAGCCATTTTCTGCATAGTTCCAAGTAAATAAATTAGGATTGGTTTTGGCTGGGGATTTTCAGAGTTGTACTAGAGCATGAATGCTTACTCTGCAGGTGGGCCAAAAGAAAAATATTTGCCTCTAGGAACCCCCATGGGCCTCTTAGACCAGTGCCAAGATTCCCTGGGCCTTAAGGAGGCTCCAGTTGAAGAAGAAAGAGGAGTCAGTTCAGGGAGCTAGATACTAGCATAACTGGTGGTTAAGCACATTTCCCTCCAGATCTTAAGATGGTACATTTCAGGCACTAAGCACATTTTCAAAGAAAGGTGTGTGTCTGTGTGTGTGTGTCTGTTATGGCTCCATAGACAGCTGACATGTATGTGTACTTGGGCTGGGGGAGGGAGACAGGTCCACCAAAAGAGCCAATGCTATGGCCTGCTCTCCTTTCTTTAAGGAGAGGGTTGGGAGCTTTCCCCAAGGGCTGCATACACAACACTTAAGAAACCAGTGAAGGGAGACCCATGTGCCATCATGAAAGACAATTAAGTGACATAGCATAAACAGGGTCATGCCAAAAGCCCAGAGCTCCGAAGCTTTGTCTCCTCTAATTCTAGGGAGCTTTGCCTCCAGCTTGAGAACTTAACGCTATTATTAAGTAAAGGCTTATTCACTTTCCGATCTTGAGACCCCGAGCTCAAAGGGAAGGAGTTGCCTGACTCACTTGATCCACCCACCTACCCAGTGGCTCTCCAGTCACCTTGGGCAAGTCACTGCATCTCCCTAGGACTCAGTTTCCTTCCCCCAAAATAAGGAGGGTGGATTAGATGGCCTCTGAGGCTTTTTCCAGCTGTGATGATCTCAGGATCCTAAATGCCTCCTTCCTCTTGGCCTTGGCACCTGGCTATTTTGTCCAGGTGAATTCATAACTGGAATTCCTCCTCTCTGAGTCTCTCCCACCCAAGGTTGTCCCCAAAAGGACCAAAGTCTGTGTGGCAGGTTCAGAGTAACACTGGGATCCTGGCAGGAGCTCACCTTTAGTAATGGTGGTAACAGCTGAAAATGCAGGACCAAAGGTAGTTTCCATTCTGGTCTAAAGAGAGAAACAGAGATGACATAATCACATTCCCTCCCTTGAGCAGATGCACTGCTAGTAGCTAGGGAAGGGAATTCCTAAAGACTACCCTAGGGCCTTTTATAAAAGGGCTCTCATAATAATATTAATAGCAAACATTTACATAGCACTTTAAGATTTGCCAAGCATTTCACAGATATTATCTCATTTGATCTTCACAACAATCCTGGGAGGTAGTTGCTATTATGATCCCCATTTTACTGATGAGGAAACTGAGGCAGGCAGAGGTCAAGTGACTTGCCCAGCAAGTGTCTGAGGCCTGATTTGAACTCAGATCTTCATGACTCTGGGTCCAGCACTCTACCCTCTATGCGTCTTCTACATACTTTTTATAGAACTGGGCACTGTGTGCCCAGCACTTAATGCACATTGTCCACTAAGATGAGTAGAGAAGTAGGATATACTTAGGATAGGATTATTTTGTAAAACACAAAAGGCAACAATCAATTACCCCATCAGCAGATCCTCAGAAAACACAGCGCCCCCCCCCCACCAAGCCTTGTATGTAGTCAGTCTACTTCCTATTCTTCAACACAGGGAAGATGCCACAATTAGACATAAGCCCCTTAGGGCACAGAGCAGCAGCCTCAGAGAACCTTCAATGGAAAGAACCTTTGTAAGAAATGGAACTACATTGGGAGATCTGTGGGACCTTCAGCTTTTCACCTCTGCCCCAGGGAAGCCCCCAAATGCTCATGGGGCTCTGACTTCTAAAGAAGGTCCAAGGTAACACCTTATACCTGGCATCTTTCTGCTGCACAGTTTCCTTATTGCTGTGTCCAAACCCTTCTTTCTTTACACACAGTCCTGTAGGACAGGTAGGCTATCATAGGCTAAGGACAGGCAAGGAGTCCTTGTCATTCCCAAAACCACAGTTCTGTTTTCAGAACACAGTAATGTTCCCCACTGTAAGCCCAGGCCAAAGGCCTCAGCCAGGACTAACCTGGCAGGCAGACAGGTTCTGTCAAATTCCACCAAGATGAGGGTCCCCAAGACAATGGAATGGTCAATAAGTCTTGGGCTGGGACCCCTTCTGGGGGGGCAGGAGCCAGGGCAGATAGATGATGATGATAGGTTCGGCGTGTTCAGAGACAGAGGTCTGGTTACTGGTGCCCAGAAATCAGGATAGGGGAGAGGCTGGCCAGAGCATGTAAAACAAGTAGTCGCCCTCTGCATCAGCATCTCCTAAACAGTGTTTCACAAAACCCTGGTTAGGTTGTTTGTTCCCCCAACAGCAACCTGGGGAGGGGAGGTCATGAAAATTTTATGCTGGTGCCATTTTCTGCTCTAACAGATTATCAAATCTGCAAATGCATCCAAAAATTTGTGCAGGGCAGTTTTTTTGGTAAGGAAATGGATTTAATTTCCTCTATTTTGCTTCAAAATTTCCCAGATCCCTATTCATCCCAACAGTATTGCATAACCCCAGGACTTTGAGGAGGATTTATGGGTTCTGTGAATATATATTAAGCCTGTAAGGTATTCTGTAGTCAGTTTAGTTTGGGAAGCACTGTTTTCTGCACTGTCTATACCTGTGGCCACCAGCAGGGAACCACAGGAGCATTTAGAAAGGCCAGCAGCTCTTCTCACCAAAGTGTCTGTAAAGCCCTTTGGAAATACCAAATGCAGCTCAGGCAGCTCTCTCCTCCCTGGCTCTTCCTCCCACATCTAGTCAGTCATCTGCACTAGTAGGATCTTGGCTTCAGAACTAGCTCTTTGTTCCTCGAGAGGCCCCTTGCCAGTGATAGGCCACGGCAGTAAGGTCTGGAAGGGCATACAGGGATAAAGAAGTTGGCTCTTCAATGACAGCATTGAAAGTGCATTGGTCCTCCCTCTTGCCTAGAAAGGATGCTTCTCTGAGCCATCAACAGGCAAGACAGAATGGGATGTGGTCCTGGGCTATCCCCTGATCTGGGCTTTGGGAGCAACTCACAGGAGTGCCTGCTCTCCCCCTTACCCCGTTTGTGCTGTCCGAGGGAGGGAGGTTTGCTGGGCCACCAGAGAAACGATTATATCGTGCACTCTTGCTTGAGCTCATAATCTAGAGCAGCATTTAGTATCCACGGGCAGCTTTCTCTGTGGGGAGGGGAGAAAAAGCAAAGTTTCTTTAAAGAACGCAAGCAGACTCTGAAGTTTTGGCCAGTACATCACCAATCCAATACCCCCCTTCAGTATGAGACTGAGCAGTTACAGTGTTGAGTGGCTTTGAGCCCCTGGGTAAGGCCAGGCTAAAGGCCCTTCTTTCTCATCACCCTCAGACAGCCAATCCCATTTCAAAGGTCTCACTTCCTGACTCTCTTTCTGGGGTCTGAGACCCAGGATGGAGCCACTTCCTTCCCTCTCCCCTGAACACAGCCTCTTAGCAGGGCAGAGGGAGTGATGGGGAACAGGGGAAGGAGGAGGTGTGGAGGAGGAGGAGAGAAGAGTCATCATACGCTCAGGGTGGGCAGGGACACTTCCCTCTTGCTGCCTACAATAGCAATTCCACATTCTGCAGATGGTACTTATCTCCAAGCTAAGCCCAAGGACCTGCCTCTTGTCACTGACTTTGAAAGGCCAGTGGCCTTACCCTCTAGGATCAGCCTTGAAGGCAGGCAGATGCCAGAGAATCCCACAGGAATAAGGATGGAGTCCCTGATGTGCTATGACGCATTGTAGCATAAAAAACGCCACTAAATTTGGAATCAGGAGCCATGTATTCTAGTCCCATCTCAACCACTGACTAGCTGTGTTGAGGCTCAGAGAGGTCACCCAACTAGCTATGTTACCTCAGCCAGGGATCTAAGTACCTATAACTTGTATGGCCCTAGTTATTTACATAGTGCCTTCCCCAGATTCTGGAAGGCAGAGACTCTTCTGGCCTTTCCTTGTTCCTCAACATCTAGCACAGTGCCTGTTCTGCACCAGTTAACTGACCCTCATATGCAGACAGGGCTTTTGGGTCATGAATGCTTTCCCATTTCATTTTCTCACTGGTCCTCATAACAGCCCTGTGAGGTATGTAGGCCAGGGATTACTAGCCCCACTGTCCCAGTAAGGTGCCCAGATCAGTAATTTAACCTAGTTAGAGACAAGACTAGAACCCAGGGTTCCTGATTTCCAAGACACTGCATGCTAGCCATCATGCTTGGAAAATTTTGAGAATATTGTAATTATTAACACTGCACTAAAAACAGAAACAGATGCTAATGGTCAAAGAGCCTCGGATTTGCAGGAGGTGGGATTTGTGCAAGGAGGTTGAGGACATGTGAAAGGGAAACTAGTCAGGAGGAGGTCCAGCAATCACTACTCCCTCTGTCTGCCTAGCTTTAGACTTTGCTTCAGGAACATATTTCCTCCTTACCAAAGGGCAGACTGGGCTCATGTCTGCCCCAGAGGCCTGGAACACTGAGTGGGAGAAGCTGGCCCAGAGGAGGAATACAAAGGGGCAGCAAAGAGACAATCTAGTTATCCTGTGACAGACAGTGGGATCTCATTCCTGGTGCTGGGTGTTCTCAGAAACAAGACAAAAGGAGGAGACAGCCTGGGAGGGCAGGGAGTCTGGCCTACCTTGGAGCAGATAACCAAAAGGAAATGAGAGAAGTCACAGATACAGGCAGGTAGAAACAGATGCAACTATGCCACCCAATTTTCTTTCTTCCACCTTTACTGTCCCGCTCCCTCACCATACCTCAAATCTCCTAGCTTCCATCCGTCTCTTTGCTCTGAGTAGTGATTGAGGTCTGAACAGGAAGAGGCAGGACAAGTTACTTTAGCTCCAACCTCACCTCCTCCATTAAATCTCATTTGTCAAGGTTGCTACAACTAGAAACCAGCAGGAACAGAAGGAATAGACATGAGCTGTGTACTAGAAGTGATTCAGGGACTGGAGGGGGGATCCTCATGGTGCAAAGACAAGTCACATCCAGGGCAAGTAGTGGTCCTGGAGACCACTGAGGCAGCAGACTTCACATTCTCCCTGCCCAACTTACCCAAAGGCTCTGTTGCCTGGACTGCTGGATGAAGCAACTATGTGGCTAGGTTTTTTAGGCTGAGAAAAAAATAAGATTTGGGACCACACAGATGAGAGGCTAAGATGCCACAGGCATTTTGGTTAGAAAGCCCTGATGATGGAAAGGGGGCTGTGTCCCTAGGCCTGGCTCAGAGGCCACCCTGAGACATGGTTGAGCTGTTTGGGCAAGGGACTGTTTTCCCTCTCTTGGGGCCATGTGTGAGGCCTAGGCTCCGAAGCCAAGGATGAATGTTGCTCTGTTGCTTGGTCCCTATCCAAGAGCAAAGGCAGCAGAGAAAAGAGAAAAATATTGCCCAATGTGGACCAGTTCCTTAAAAAACAACAGATTAAGGGTATTGTTATTCATTCTAAAATAACAACTATAAATTCACAGTGAAGGTTAATGCAAATAGGGTGTAATCAACATTTGATGGGATTTCCCTCCCTTAATAATAATAATCTGTAATAATGTCACATTTCTATGTAAGTACTTTATAGTTACAGCACATTTTCTTCACAGTCCTTCAAGGTAATTATAGCTAGCATTAATCTCCCCATTTGACATACGAGGAAACAGACATGAAATGATTTGCCCAAAGTCACATAGGTAATTAATTATAAGTGGTTGGGCTTGAACTGGAACTCAAGTCTTCTGAGTTCAAGGTTGAGAGTCCTTTGTGATCCACCAGTCTTTTTACTAGACCCGATCTCTCATGTATTTTTGAATTCTTCTATACAGGTGTCATTCTAACATACAGTTGCTCAGATCTATGTGTATTATCACAAAATCTGACAGCTGGAAGGGATTTTTGAGGACATCTACTGTCATGCTTGACCAAGAATCTTCTCTACAATATAATCAAGATCATCTGGCCTTTGTCTGAAGACCTCCAGAGAAAGGGAACTCACTTCTCTTTGCAGGCCATTTCATTTTTGCAGAGTTCTAACTGATAGGAAATATTTTCTGATGCTAGATAAGCTCTGGAAGGGCAGGAAGCATGTCTGATTAATTTCTGTCCTAATGCCCAACTTAGCCGATTGGTGACGATGTACAAAATAGCTCATATATCCCACTATTGAAAGCTGGCCTAGGCATCAGACCATGCTTTGGCTTCGCATCTCGTTCAGTCCTGCACCCAGAACAAACCTCTCCTAGTCACTATTTTCTTACATGTATTATCTTCCCCATTAGAATGTAAACTCCTTGAGGGCAGGCCCTAAATCTTTTTTGATTTTTTAAATTAATTTATTTTTAGTTTTCAACATGCATTTCTATAAGATTCTGAGTTCCAGATTTTCTCCCCATCTCTCCCCTCTCCCTGTGGCATGCATTCCGATTACCCCTTCCCCCAATAAGGCCCTAATTCTTTAAAAAACTATTTGTATCCTTAATACTTGCCTAATATATAGTAAATGTTTAATACTTTTTCATTCATTCACCTTAAATCCCCCAAGACCCAGCATAAGGACTGCACCTATAGGAGGTGATTAACTAATTAATTAATTAGATTGGACATTTATTTTATCAACTGGGATTTCTAGCTCAAGGTCAAATCCCCAGGTTTGGTCCCACCCTGGCCAACAAATCTAGGTAGGGCTGGTCCCTCATTTCCCCATACTGCAGGATGCTGCCCCTTCATTCTTCTGACTCTGCTAGGGAACTCTGACTTCCTCTCCAAAGGGCCCTGTTGCCTCTTAGTTCAACATGTGTGAGCTATGTTCGGTAGAATAGGAAGAGCAATGGACACGGAAATGGCAGCAGGCCTGGGTCTGAGTCCTGCTTCTATAATCCTGGGCAAGCTATGTTTTCTCTCTGAGCCTCAGTTTTCTCATCTGTAAAACTGGGTTAATCATACCTGCAATATTTACTTCATAGCGCTGCTCTAAGAATCAAATAAGACAATGCATCTAAAGTATTTTGCAAACCTTTAAAAATGTGAGCTCTCATTACTATGTAATCAGTCCCAGTCATCAGGCCACAGGGCCCTGAGAAAAATTAGTCTAGGTTTAAAAAATAAGTCAGACTGGGGGCTAGTAAAAGCTTTAAATAAACAACTAGAAACAACCCAGGCCACTGCTGCTCCTGAACACACTAGGGTCTTCTTGCCTTATTTCCATGTACAGTGGTTGAAAAACCCCAAACGTAGGCCAGAAGGCCTCTATGTATCCTGATCAAGGGTTGAAAACTTAATCTTATACTTTCCATATTTGAAAACTGTGCCCTCTGTGTTAATGTCCACTCAAATGTTCACTTTCAAATATTTCATTTGATTTATTACAAAATAAATTTCTATACTAGAGAGATATGAATTTCTTGGCACTAATTATACTTTGTGGTGACATGACTTTGGTCAAGTTGCTGGGGAAGGTGAGGGAGAGAGAAAATATGCTGATGATTCTGAATAATGTCATGTAATTCTGTATTACAATACCATGTTGCCTTCAGGATCCACTGGCCCACAATAGAGTCGTGTGGCATAAAATAGCTGGAAAAGGGAAGAATCTCTGCTGGACTATAGGTATGTCCATGAACTTAGTTTGGCCAATATTGGAGAATTAGGAATTTATTTAGGAGCATAGGTTGAGAGCCAGAAAAGAAGTTAATTTGGGATGAGCGGACACATAGAAAAGGCATGGATGATGAAGGTTAGAGGAGCCTGATATGGGCCTAGTCCAAAGGGCTAAAAACACAGAGCATAGATGGAAGAGGTCATTTATGATATAGTGGCAAGTTTTGAACTTGGTGTCAGAATGCCCGGATTCAGGTCCTGGACTCCCTACTTGCTAGTTTGGGTAAGAGATTCCACTTCTCTGGAAAATGAAGGTTTTGAACCAGATGATAAGGTCTCTGAAGTTTGTGAAAAAGAAGGACCAGACCGAAGATCCAGCTTGGAGAATCTTCTTCAGCAAGAACTGAGTTGAGGCAAATGGAAGAGTAGTTTCTGACAGGGTCAGGGCATGGAGATGCCACCAGGGAAGAAGGAGGTGGCATTAGCCCCCAAGGGGGCTTTTTTTTTTCTGGGAGTGCTGAGAACAGAATAGGCCTCCCCAGGACATGGTCAATGGGTTAAATTACTTCTTCCTTTGCCTCAATTCTGTTCTTATTGGTGTTAATTGTTGTTCACTTGTTTTGTATCTGACTCATTGTAACCCCATTTGGGGTTTTCTTTGCAAAGATACTGGAGTGGTTTGCCACGTCCTTCTCCAGCTCATTTTACAGATGAGGAAACTAAGGCACACCAGGTTAAATGATTTGCTCGGGGTCACATAACTAGTAAGTATCTGAGACCAGATTTTAACTCAAGAAGATGAGTCTTCCTGACTTCAGGTCTGGCCCACTATTCACTATGCCAAAATACTTTGAAACAGATTCTATGAACTGGATCTGGATCTGGTTCTGCTCTTTCAAAATATTCACAGATCCCAGGGCTTTAATTAAGGGACCTTGTTGTCTGGTTTAACACCACCCCCCACCCAGTTTTGCAGGTAAGCAATGGGTTACAAATTCTAAGAGCTAACGGTGAGAGGAAGTTGTAGAAGAGCTCTTCTAGGGCCTAGCTGCCCCCAGCCCCAATATTCCAACTTCATTATGGGCCTAGCCCCACTGTACCTACCTAGCCCACCTGCTAATGTCCTAACTTCTTCAAATATGCCTCACTGCTCACTGAAAAAACAGGTCTGTCCCTGAACTCTTAGTTCCCACAGAAACAGCAAGTGTGTCCATGTGATGGGAACCCAGCTACTGTCTCTACCTAGTCACTGCCCCCAGACCCATTCTCACAGAAACAGGTGTGTTCCTGTGCTCAATCACAATCACATCATCCATCTAGCCCAAGACAGGACCACAATTCTTAACTATCCATCTTGACCACACGAGGCCACAATAACTAGCCAACTGGAAGGCGGCATGACCAGAATGTTTAACCACTGAACCATAGATTGGACCCCTCCTCCATTACCCAATCCCTTAACAAATTCTTCCTGCCTTTGTAATATTAATCATATTCCTCTATTCTATGTAAATGTTGATTATGTAGTTACATCTTTACCTTATAAAAATCCATCTTGCTTTCTCTGAAGTTGCTGGTTCCTCTTGGAACTTAGCCCACTTCATAAGAGGTGTCAATCTCAATAAATGCCTATGCTTCCATTAGAGCTGGTCTGACTCTGAATTCTTTGAGACGGTTCCACCATAACACATCATGAAGCCCCAACAGTTGTTGGGTGAGCAGAGTCCCCACTGCAACAGTTTTTGGCCTTCCTGGGTTTAAACTGCAACACTAGGTTCCCACACCATAGGGTTGAACAACCAGATTCCAGAGGGCTTCCTTTGCCCAGCCAAATTCATAGGGACAGAACTAGAAATGAGTTACTATCAAGGCCCAGGTCAAGAAAAAAAGGCAAGAAGGAACTAATGAGAATAGACCATATGTTTTGTCATTGATGCTCCGGGTAAAGATTAACCATAAGTTTTGTAAATTGTAAAACTATTGCCCTTTTGATCTGTTATTATGCCTTCTCCCCCAGTGTAGATACCTCCCATGTGGTATCTTATGATAAATCTCCTTTAAATAGCTAAGTGCATTTATTTGTGCTGTTACTGAAGAATACAAAGGCAGTGTGGTAGAGCTAGCCTTGAAGCCAGGGAGATCTGAGCTCCGGTCCCATCTCTGACACGTACATGCTGTGTGATTCCAAGCAAGTCACTAAACATCTCAGTGCTTGAGGTCAAAACACAGCTTCAACAAGATTAAAATGCAACTGGGAAATGTTTAACCAAATAGATAGTGTCAATTTGTGTTTTTTTAAGACAATATGTGACCTGCAGGGATCAGTTTCTATCACGGAGATCAAGGCAGAAAATTGTGTGAATTGGGTGGCTTCTTCCTACCAGATGATCTGGGGCTGAAGGAGCTCCAGTAAATGAGGACTTGGATTTGCTGTTGGCAAAAAAAGAAACAGGAGCGATTGTGAGGAGTGGAAGTCTCTGTGTCCTCAAAGCAACAGATGCATTCATAAAAACTGTTCTCTTAAAAAGTTTCCCTTGTGTCCCTGATCCATGACCAGGCAGCTGGTGAACCCTAGTGGCTGATCTACTGAGTCACACAGAAAGCCTTGGTGGGCCAGGGGTAGGCCAATCCTGTTGGGTTTCCAACCAATCTTGCTTGTCTCACAGGCAGCATCAGGGACTCCACGTGTAATAACAGCATGGCTCCCCATGACTCTACCACTAAAGATCTGTTTATGGGTTGTATTAGAACCTGAATCACTGAAATTCTGTTACAAAAAACAACCCACCTTGTCATCTCTTAGGAAAGAAAACCATACCTCGCTGCTATGGCCAGACAGCTCCCCCAAGTCTAGTACTTCAGGATTTCACAGTGGCTCTCTCATTGCACAGATGAAGAAACTGAAACCTAGAGAGGTAAGGTCACATGAGTAGTAAGGAGCAGAACTGGGACCTGAATCTAGGTCTTGATTTCAAATACAGTGATCTTTCTGTGACACTATGCCAGATTTCCTTTTGGATGGCCTACAACAGCACAATAGGGCTAAGTTCCCCAATTTAGTATTATCATGGTTACCTCTTCCTAAGAGTAAGAATTATACTTGAAAACAAATGCGAGATTCTATAAGTTTGTGGTCCACTGGGGCAGCTAGGTGGCGCAGTGATAGAGCACTGGCCCTAGAGTCAGGAGAACCCGAGTTCAAATCTGACCTCAGACACTTAACACTTACTAGCTGTGTGACCTTGGGTAAGTCACTTAACCCCAACTGCCCTGCCGTCCTCCCCCCCCCCCGCAAAAAAAAGCAAAAAAAAATTTTAAAAGTTTGTGGTCCAGGCCGACAACTTCTCAGCTGACTTTGAATGTGACTTCCCAGTTTCTGCCAAAAAAGAAAAAAGGGAAGCAGGAGGGAGGGTATAGCAAGCCTGTATGTAGGACTTCCTGAGAAGAGCTCCTAGGCATGTGGCCAAGCTAGAAGGACCAAGGAGCTCCCAGGAACTAGGCACAGTGGAGACAGAACTTGAGAGTCAGAGGACTGGAGTGAGTTCAAATACCATCTCAGTACTTAATTACGTATAGTTATGTGACCCCTGGCAAATCATTTAACTGCTTTCAACTCCAACTTCCTCAACTGTAAGATAGAGGTAATAATAGTACCTACTTCACAGAGTTGTGAAGATAAAATGAGATAATATATGTAAAACCTTAAAGCATCACATAAATTCTATCAGCCTCATTAGTACTGACAGGCTCACCAAGGCACTTAATGCTCTCATGCACTGAACAACACTGTTGAGTCTATGTCCACTTTCAGAGACTTCTCTCACCCATCTTCATCTCTTGTCTGACCACCAGACCCAGGGAAGCTTTTTGCTGATCTGATGACCATTAATAGTTCAGCCTGTCTTGTGTCCAGGCCAGGGTGTCTTGGTCCCTTCAGTGACAGAGGCCACAGGAGAGGAAAAGCTAATGGGACCAGAGGATGGAGGAATGGGTGGGGATGGTGTTATACTGGAACCACAGCATTAAGTCTAAAAGTGGGAGATCCCTGGGTGCTGGAATTTTCTCAAGCTGGTAGGTGATGGTGGTGGGGGTGGGGTAGGGGAGGCCATTAGCCTGCAAAGATACCAGCAGCAATTCCTGCCTGGGATTGGAGAGGAAAAAGCCTGACAATTCCATAAACCAATGGGATTGAAAAGTATTGTTCCCTTCAGACATAAACTATCAAGAATAAGAATGTCTTGGGTTAAATAGCTTTTGTAGCAGATTCTGTCTGACCTCCTCACCCCTACCACATATCTGCCTTCAAACACTGCTTCCTTCTCAGATGTGACCCTTTCCGGGTATAGAGCCCTTGTCCCAGGGCCCAAGCTAAGCAACCACAGCCATCTGGCTCTTCTTGGGCACTGCAAAACTTAAGCTGATTGGTCACAGAAAATAAATGTCTCAAAAGAGAAAGACTGTTTAATATTTGTCTTTGGTTCCCAAGTGCCTTGAGTATAGTTAACTGAGAAATGTTTATTGACATAGGAGTACTGGGAGTGAGATTCAGGTCTTCTCCTCTTATTATGTTCAGTGCTCTTTTTGCTAACTCATTGTGTGATCTTTGGCAAGGCCCTGGATCCATCTGGGCTTTAGTTTCCCCATCAGTAAGAAGAGGGGGCCAGATTACATGACCCCCAACTTACTTCCCAGTTCTCACATTTCAATGTTCCTCGTGCTACATATTAACATAGAGGGCTCTAATACACAATACAATTTTGTGCCTTAAGGAAGATGTTACTATACTATGGCCTGAAGTTTAACACAGCCAACTTATTTTGTGAAAGTATGTATTTTCATGTATTTGTGATAGGTGTTCTTGAGGGCAGGGACTACAAATGTTCCAGAAATGGAACTGAGTCAGTATAGGGAAGATGGCTTATAACATAGGCTGAAAGGTGACCACATTAAATCGCAAAATGAGCCAGTTGATGTTTTCTAAGATCATGAGCTAATTAGTCAAAGTTCCTTAAGATCCAGGCCTTGATTTGAAGGTATGAAGGTGAAGATCATACTGTTAGGGGCCTATCATCTCCCTAATAAAGACCTATGTAAGAACACCCTTGCTCCCCTTTTGTATAGACTTTACAGCTAATAAGGTACTTTCCCATTGTCTTCTCTGAGGCTCTCAACACCCCTGTAAGATAGCCAGAGCAGGGCAGGGGCTATCATTTTCATTTTATAGGTAAAGAAACAGCCTCTGAAAGTGACTGGTCCAAAGTATACAATAAAGTTGGGACTCAGACCCACATCTCTGAATTCTAGTCCAGAGCTGACTGGGACCAACCACATCGATGGTATTAGCATGAACATACCACATCTCCCTACATAAAACCTCATTCCATCCAGGCTGGCCTCCTGACTGCCCCCTAAACACACCTATGTGTATTTCTGTCTCTGTACCTATGCTCATAGAATTCACCTTGGAATGCTTGCTCTCCCTTCCCTCCCTAAACAATACTGGTTTTCCCTCAAGTCCCACCTCCACCAGGAAGCCTTCTAGGTTCACAGTGATCTCTCCCTCCTTTGAACAACCGGCTTGGAGTCTCTTCCATTTATTTGGCACTTACTATCTCTCACCTGATAACATCAGTTCACCTTTCCATATGTCTCACTTGCCTAATTAATTTGGCAGCTCTGTGAAGGCAGGGTCCAAGTGTTGGCTTTTCTACATGGTCACAGATCAGAGGTCTAGAGCCGGAAGGCAACTCAGAGGCCATAGAGTCCAGTCCCCTCAATTTACAGATGAGACTCAGGGCAGTTAAATGACTTGCCAAGGTCAGAGAGTGTCAGAGAAAGAATTCAAACCCAGGGTCCTCTGACTCCAAAGCCAGTGTTCTTTCCACTTCACCAGAGATTACACGAGTAAACAGATTAATACCCTGTACATCTAGCAAACAGTGACTGATTGACTGGTTGAAACATCCCCAAATAGTCCTATAAACACAAATCATCCACAGTCTTAAAGGGGGCAGGGAAGTGATGGTCTGATGGGATGAGCATTAAGTGTTACAACACCTCACGGATAGCTGGAACAGGACGGTGCCATACAGGCAAAGGGGCACAGGAGGATGAGTGTTCACCAATGGGAAGAGCCACCCAGAATGAAGGTAATGCACATGGGGCTTGCCTGTTCATTCCTAGGGCTAGTAGGAAAGACAAGAACTTTCACTCTCAACTAGAATGGCTACATGGTTGTATGACCCATTCCAACCCAAAGTATTACTTCATCCCCAAGTTGGTGGAATAAAAGAAATGTAGCCCTGGGTCCCAGCTTTTTATATAACTGGAATTCAGGTCATTAACTCTCTGGATCTTAGCTTCTTCACCCACAAAATGGGAAGGCTAGACTGGATGATTGTTAAGGTCCCTTCCAGTGCTAGGAATTCTGATTCTCTTCTTTAGACTGAACCCAAACCTAAGTCACACTAGCTCAGAGGAGGATGCAGGCTCTTGGTAGCACAGTAAAAATTCTACTAGATTGTCGGCATGGTGGATAAAGCATTAAACAGTATGCCTGGCAGCCTGTGGAGTCTCCAAAAATCTATTAGGGGAAAGAAAAGGTGCTACAAAAGGTGAGATCCCAAGGGTCAAAAGGCCAGCCAGCTTCTACAACCTGGGGACAATCACTAGTAGTCTCCGTTCAGGAAAACATGTGACTTCAATTCCTCGCCTGCGTGCTGTCTGGTTCACACACAAAACAAAACTAGGACAGCCCTCAGGGTCTCCCTTCTGCTCTCTGCTCACTGTGCCTCGAAACCCTGGAAACCCTGGACTGCACAGCCCTAACTAGGACACCTCAGCTGGCACTAACAAGAAAACTACAGCTTTACTTCTAGGGCAGATCGAGAAGCTCTTTACATAGGGAAAACTGCCAGTCTGAAGGCACAGTCTTTTCCCATGCCCCTAGGAATGAAACAGGTATTTACTTCCTTCACACAAAAGAAAAGCCAAAAGCCAAAGGCTCTCACAACCATGCTTTTGACAAGGATTTCAAGCAGGACACGACAACTTGCCAGCTACTATTTTCTATCCTGGAAGGTTAAGCCAAACACCAGAATATCTGAGCAGGTTGGGCTAAGGTATAGTCTGTAGCTGCTCAGCCAGGGGTCTAAAGTCCAGCACAAAGAAACCAAAGAAATATAGAAATGTCTAAGGCAAGATTTTGCTAGAAAAACAAGTTAGCAGCAAATGAGACAACAGGACTTGGCAAACCAGCAGTCAACATTACAGAAACATGAAATGAAGTGTTCCCTGAGAGATGCAGAGTTAGACTGGAAATTAATTTCATTTCAAAATCTCCCTTAGCCTGGGCTACCACTTCAGTCACAGAATGAAAACAGTTAAGTTGCTGGGTCAGTATGAGTTTGCTGATTATAAACCAACCTGAATTTTAATATCCATATGCTACTAGGAACCACAGTTTGCTACAGGAAAAGTGCAAAATGCCAATTTCATCAGCAACAAATATGACCCATAGTGATGGTGGGGGTGGTGGCAGCATCAGCAGCTCTGCTGAATATATACCCAACTGTTACCCCCAAGTCTAGAAGAACAAACAAATACTTTACCTCCTAGGAAATTCTTGCTGGTCCTGCACACTCATCCTCTTTCAAAATGTCTCTTGCTCAATCTGCGTGGGTGCCTCTATGTGTCTCTCTGAAGTGATGTAAACAGAAAGGCATGCAGAGAACTGGACAATATGCAAATCACCCTGGAAAACCCCAGGCCTTGGCCAATCACAACTCTTGCTGCAGCTGGGTTGAGTTTGTCCCAAACTGAAGGATTTTAAGAAGGCAAACTGTCCCCCACCGTCTTCACTAGCAGGAACAGATTCATCTTAAAGGCCCTAAGTTTTCTAGGGGAGGTAAGAAGATGGAGGAAAGGTGGGAAAAGGTTTCTATTCACATGTTCAGTCACATAGAAAGAATCCTCAATGGAAAGGCACCAGCTAGAGTCAACTAAGTTGTGAAATGAGAAGAAGCTTTCCCAACTAAGCAGATTGGCTTTTTTTTTTCATATTTTGAATCTCAATACTAAGATATTTCAAGCTTTTAAGAAGCTGAGCACAAATAGGATTTGATTTTGCAATCTTCTCTCCTCCTCCAGTTATCCTGATGTTCCCTCTTAACACAGCCTCAAGCCTTGATCAGAGGAACATAGGGACCCTTGAAGAAAGCATCTAGTTCAGTGGAGTCAAACTCAAGAACTGGATTAAAAAGTAATTGGAAAACGTTTAACAAAAAAAAAAATACAACAGACCCCAGCTAATGTTCATTTGTGATTTTTTTAAGTCACTATGTGCTCATAGGAATGTTTCTATTTGACACCCCAGATCTAGTTCCATCTCTCTCATTTTACAGATGAGAAATCTGAGACCCAGAGAGAAGCAGCAACTTGCCCAGGAGCCCTGAAACAGTAAGGGCAGAGTTTGGGCCTGGAAGCTTCTGATTCTAAAAGCTCTCCACCATACTGTACTGCTTCTTGTCCAGAACAACAGGCAAAGTGTTGAGATCACAGTAATTCCCAACTCTTATGGCTGAATGCAACTGAATCATATGGGGAGACCATATAGCATAGCTCAGGGCTAGTCTGCCCCAAACATTGGCAGCGACTGCTTTTGGAGGGAGGAGGTGGGGGAAGGGAGGGTGTGTGAGGTTCTTGGTGACTCTAAATAATAACAGCCTCATTTCCTCATCTGCACAACAGAGTGGTTGTGCTAGATCAGGGTTCTTCTTTGGCAGTGTAGAGAAGCCTAGAGGCTCAGATTTTAAATGCATAAAACAAAATACATAGGATTACAAAGGTAGTCAATTACATTGAACTACAGATGTAGTTCCTTATCGAAATTGACAAACCCTCTAAAATCTATCCACAGATGCCCAGGTTAAGAAGCCCTATGCCAGATGGTCTCAAAAGTCCCTGGTACCTTTAATCTAATAGAATCTGATCTAATGGAGGTAGCTAGGTAGATAAGCAGATAAAGCCCAGAGCGGAGAAAAGGCCCTGCAGTCAGGACAACCTGAATTCAAATCTGACCTCAGATACTGCCCCGGGGCAAGTCACTTAAGCCGGTTTGCCTCAGTTTCCTCAACTGTAAAACAGGGTCAATAACAGTATTTACCACGCTGAGTTGTAAAGATCAAATGAGGTAACATTATAAAATGTTTAGCATAGTGCCTGGCACATAACAGGCACTATATAAATGCTAGTCATCATCATCATCATCATTGCTCTTATTATTAATCTATAATTCCAGGATCTGTTACAGTACTCGAAAGTTACATGTGCTTTCACATATATTACTTCACCTGATCCCCACAATAGCCCTGTGATATAGAGAGGATTGGCTTATCTTCATTTTACAGGTGAGACTCTAAGGCTTAGAGCTTAAGAAATTGACTTAAGGTTACACAATGAGGCAGAGCCAGGACTAGAATCCAGGTCTTCTGCCTTTACTTCCTCTTCTCTCCTTTTCTGGCTCCTGGTCTCATCCTTCAAAAGAAACTATTCTCTCCAAAGTTACCTATAGTCTCTTAATTGCCAAATCCAATGGCCTTTTCCCAACCCTCCCTGTAGTACCTTCTCCTCAGGAGTACCATCTACGCTCTGGGTTGATGTGCCACTGCTCCCTCCTGGTTCAATTGCTTAAGCGTTCCTCAGTCTCTTTTGCTGGTTCATTGTCTGTGTTATATTCATTAACTGTGGATATCCCCAAGGCTCTGGTCTAGGTCCTTTTCTCTTTTCCTTCTGTACCTTCTCATTTAATGATCTCATCACCTCCTTTGGATTCAATTGTCTCCTATTCAGATGCTGCTCAGGTTCACATCTCTCTTTCCTGAGCTACAGTGTCATATCATCAACTGCCTTTTGAACACCTCAAAGTGAATGTACTGTAGTCCTCTCAAACTCAAATGTCCAAAATTGATTTCTCCTCTAAGATCCTCTCTCTTCCAAATTTCCTTATTACTATTAAGGGCATCACCATCCTCCCACCCAGTCATCCAGGTCTACAATCTTGGTGTCATCCTTAACTCCCCACTTTCACTCACCCCACATATCCAATCTGTTGCCAAATCTTGTCCTTCCTACCTTCACAACATCTTTCACATGTCTCTTTCTCTCTACCAACTTTAACTCAGGCCTCATAACTTCTCTCTGGGACTACTGCAAATCCTAATTGTTCTCCCTGCCTCATCTTTGCCCATTCCAGTCCACTCAGCTGTCAGAGCAATTTTTCTAGAGCATAGGTCTGACCATGTCACCCAATGCTCCCCTCATGCCAGTTCCACAGACACACACTCGGTAAACTCCAATGGCCTTCTATTGCCTCAGGGGTCAAAGAGACAATCCTCTATTTGGCACTGAAAGTTCTTTGCAGATTGGCCCCTTCCAGTCTTGTTCTACCTTACTCCCCTCTCCCATATGGCTACACTGTTGTCCTTGTTCCTTGCACATGGTACTCCTCCAGACTCCCTGCCTTCTGTACTGACTGTCCCGATGAATGAAATACTCTTCTTCTTCATCTCTACCTCCTAGTTTCCCTAGCTTCTTTTAAGACCCAGGCTTCAATCCACCTTTCGAAGGAGGCCCCTTCCAATTCCCTAAGTGCCTTCCCTTCTAAGATTGCCTTCCATTCACTTTGCCTGTCTTGCAAGTATCTAATTATTTACATGGACCCTCCTTCATTAGAATGTGAGCTCCTAGAAGTCAGGACTATTTTTGCCTTTCTTCATATCCCATGTCTAGCACAGTGCCCAGAACATAGGAAGTGTTTAATAAATGCTCGACTGATTGACTCCTAATACAGAGTGCTCTTTCTGCTGCAAAAGTATGTCTAAACAATGATATGCCTCTGATATGGCCCCAAATGTGCTGTCTCCAGAGACAACTCTCTCCTTTCTCCAATCATCCTCCACAAGGCAGCTGCCAAAATGACATTCCTGAAGCACAGGCCTCATTTCGTCACTTCCCCCCTCAAACTCCAAGGGCTCCCTAGGATCTCGAGGATTAAATGCAAACTCCTCCCTCCGACATATAAAGTCCTTCACAATCTGGCCCAAACCTAGCTGACTTTATATGATTATGTATCATATTAACATTTCTAACTTCATGTTGCTTCCCTTCATGCACTCTCATCTGCATGCCTTTTCATGAGTTACCCCCATGACTGAAAAGGATTCTTTCCTCACCTCCAGCTCTCAGATGCCCTAATTTCCTTCAAAACTCAGTTCAAGTACCATCTTCTACAGGAGGCCCTTCCTGATCTTCCTAGCCACCAGGCCTCCCCTCTCCCCCCATTAGACTGTATATACTTATTCATGTAGATTCAGTATATGTTTTGCACACAAATATATGTGTATATGATAACTCTGACATACTTCTAACTCCTAGAGGGTTGCAGCCTATCTGCTTTTTGTCTTTGTATCCCCAGACTTGTTTGATACTGTGCCTACACATAGTAGGCACTTAATATTTGTTGACTGACAGGCTGGACAGAAGTTGTTAAATCCAAAAAGAAATCCTCAGAGTCTTGGCTAATTTGATACTCATTGCAGGATCATACTTTCAGCAGTGCCTCCTCCACTTTAAGGAAGGCCTGTCTATGGGGCCAAGGCCAGGGAGCCACTTAGATAAATTCACAGAACCCAAGAGGAAGTTACTTTTCCATTAACAAAGTTTCCAGCATGAAACACAAAATCCGGAAACAGCACCAGGAAAGGCTCCCAAGTAACACTCACCTCCAACTGCTCAGAGATTACTTATTTGACCATCAGGAAAAGCAAAGTGCCATTCAAAAGGAGTCTGTCTGGACTCCCACCTCAATTAATTTGAAGTATCTCTGTCAGAAATCTTGTGTGCCTGGCCTGTAATGCAGGTCAAAGCTATATTTACTAGCTTTCCATGAGAGAAAAAGTCCCAAACTCACACCAGAAAATCTGTCTGTCTACTCCTAAAATATGCTATGGCAATAACTGGGCCAAATGGCCTTTAGAACCAATTCTCCAGACTAGGAAGTTGTCCAGTCGTCCTAGAAGCTCCTTGAAGAACAGGAAACCAAGAGGAGGAGACTCCCAAACCTCTTTGTCTTGCTGTATTTTCTTCCCCAGAATCAGCCCTGGCTTTTTGGCAGAGGGCACACAGCATAACTTCACACCAACTAGTGCTGAGATGTCTCAGGAGATCAATGCTCAGAAATAGCTCTCCCAAAGCTTGGTTAAGGCAAAAGGGTAGACAGGGTATAGACCGTGAAACTCAGCTATGAATGCCACATAGAGAGGGAGAAAGGAAGAGGGAGGCAGAAAGAAGTGGGGAGAGAGAGAGGGAGACAGAGAAGGAGAGGGAAAGGGAAAGGGAGATGGAGAGAAAGGAGGGGACAGAGAGAGAGGAAGGAGGAGGAAGGGGGGGAGAGACAGAGAAAGAGAGAGAGAGAGAGAGAGAGAGAGAGAGAGAGAGAGAGACCCAAACATCAAAAGGAATATTTCAGTCCCAAAAGGAAACTGTTTAAAACTTCAAAGCATCCTGAGTGAGTATGAGTATCACTGGAGGGATACAAGTAGGAATATTGTATAAAAGTACAAAGTGACTACTGCCCTAACCTGAATTGATTGTCTCCATTCAAAAATGTGTAAGTAACCTAAATCTGACAGTAACAATGAACTGGAAACATTTGGATCTGATTAATTCTCATACCAGAAACTTTGTAACTCTGTAGAGGGCCCCTATGGTCCCTGCAGGGGTCCCTTTCGCCATCATTAAAATCTCACTGTATTCTGAATTGGAATAGACTCCTATGACTTGTATATCTCTAATTTTGAGACCAAAAGTAAAATAATAAAAGATTATACATTCATTGGGGCGGCTAGGTGGCACAGTGAATAGAGCACTGGCCCTTAAGTCAGGATGACCTGAGTTCAAATCTAGCCTCAGACACTCAACACTTACTAGCTTTGTGACCTTGGGCAAGTCACTTAATCCCAATTGCCCTGCCCTACCCCCTGCAAAAAAAATAAATTATACATTCACAAATACTTCTTGGATTTCTCAGCATGGGAGCAACTCCCTAGAATACAGCTTATGTTCTGGCCGGACCTCCAGAGGAGGATGCAGCAGTAACATTCAGAGGTTTTGATTCAGAGAGAACTGAGGCCATCTAGTCCAACCTTCATATTTTACAGATGAGGAAACTGAGGCCCAATGAGGTGAAATTACTTGCCCTAGGTCACAAAAATAGCATATGTAAGAAGTGAGATTCAATCCAAATGAAATAAATGAACAGAATCTCTCCACTCCCACACCCAAATCAAACCTCCTTTCCCACTGTGACCACAGTTCATCCCCAGAGGCAAAAGGATGAAGATGTTGCTGTTCCTGGATGGGAGGAACCCTGCTGTTATGTTTTAAAACATTTTCTTTCTTTCTTTCTTTTTCTTTCTGATATTTCCTTCACATTACCTTTAATTACAACAATGTCTTCCCCCTTCTTGCCCTTCATCCTAACCCCTCTTTTGATTTACACATAATAACTGCTACAGGCAGGGGACCCATCTTATTCATGCTGCCAGATAAAAACTACTTCAACTCCATCTACTTTCAACAGGCATCTCATGAAACATTCCTTTATTGCTGGCTCACTGATGCATACTGGAGTGTCCTTCCATTCAAACTTGGCTCATGTGTTATTAGCTGAAAAAAGAGTTCTTGCCCTTTCCTCAGCCAAGATTAATAGCTACCTCTGGCTAATGATGCTCACAAGCAGATGCTTTCATTCCATAGGAGTCTGACTCCCTCAATTAGCACTATTATTCTTCATCCCCCACATCACTGTCTCCCTCACCTGTGCTCTTTTTTCCTTCTTCCCCCCAAAAATACCCACCCTTTGATTCTCTGTAACCCCTTTCCCACAGCCCCACCTATCTTTTGATTCAATTCAACTCAACAAACATTTATTATGTGTACAACGTACTAAAGGGATGAAAGATACAAGGATAAAAAGACAAAAGGGAAAATAAAATAGTACATGCTCTCAAGAAGCTTACTTTCTACTGGAGGGATGTAACATAAACATAACTGTAATATGAGAGAACTTGAGAAAAAAGAGCCCTAGCAGTGTGTGTGTGTGCATGTGTGTGCGCACACGTGTGTGGTGAGGGGGGGTAAGGAGGAGAGGGGGGAAAAAGAGAAAGAGAAAGAGAGAGAGAGAGAGAGAAGAGACAGAGAGTCAGAGAGATGGGGTGTAAAGGTGGAGGATGAGAGAGAGAGTGGACGGGAGGAGAAGGAAGAGCATGGAAGGTTTCACAGAGAAGATAGCACTTGAACTGAGCCTTGAAGGAAGAGAAAGATTGTAATAGGCAAAGAGAAGGGAATATACTTCAGCCTTGGGAGATGCCCTGTATGAAAATAGAGGCAAGAAATGAAATGATAAGTTTAGAGAACAGGTATAAAAAATGTGACTTGTTGAGAACATATATTTACATATGAAGGAAAAAATGTCCTTTCCTTCTCTCTCTACTAAGCTTCCTGCCTAACACCTTTGGGCTCTGAGGTCTCTTCTAGGGAAACAGTTGGAGAACTCCACTGTCTTGTTTGGGTCACCCAGAAGAAAGACATTTCCATCACCTGGAAAACTGGCCAGCCCACACCCCTCCACCCATTCACATTCAGCTCATTTTTCAAGGCTCACATCTTCCATGAACACTTTCATGCCCATTCTAACCCACCAATCAAATTCTTCTCTAACTCATGGAATGTTAGACCTAGAATTGAGGTGGAGAAGGGGTGGCACTTAGAGACCAACCATTTTACAGGTCAGGAAACTGAGGGTCAGCAAGGTTCAAGGATTTGCACATAAGTTAATGACAGAATGAGGATTAGAACCCCAGGTCTTCCGGTACCAGTCCACTACACCATGCACTACTTCTTTTGCATTTATTTTGGGTATTACAAGGCAACATGGCATAAGAGGCAGAGAGCTGGTCTAGGAGACAGGAAGACCTAGCTTTGGGTCATACCTCTAATATAATCTGGCTGTATAATCCTGTATAATCACTTAGCCTCTCAGTACTTTCGGCTCAGAGATGACAGAGAAGGTGCTGAGTTCCACTGTGGGAGGGACTCTTCTGATGTGGTAGTTTCCTATACCAACAAATGCAGTCCCTATCATTAGAACGTGAGCTCCGTGAGGGCAGACTGTCTTTTGCCTCTTTCTGTATCTCCAGTGCTTAGCACGGTGCCTGGCACACTGTAGCCACTTAATAAAGGCTTGTTGGCTGATGGACTATCCTTATTAGAATGTGGGGGTCTGGGTCTGCTTTGAGATCTCTTTTGGTCCTGGATCATTAGAACCACCCAGGGCCTGAGATAGTTTGCCAGCTCCAAGGGGAGGCCAATAGTTCCTGGTTCACCTTGGCTGGAATTTGTATTTTCAGGCTTGGGCCTCAGGGGTCAAGTAACTCTTGAAGGGAAGATTCTCAACATTTTTTCTGAGGTTGGGTATTCTGCACAGAGCCGCCTGCTGTTAGGGTCACTGGCTGCCCAGTCTGCCAGAGCATGAGAAAAAGAAGGGGTTTTAGTATGTGCTTTTTGGCCCCAGCCTCTATATGTCCAGCTTGCTTGCAGGCGGGTCCTAGTGGTTTGACATTTTCCAGAGAACAGCACATGCTGAGATCTGGAACCGTAATTAAGCTGCACGTTCAGCAGCAATAACCCTGAAGGGTGGAGAGCTGAACTGGTGAAAACATCAGCTCCCAGCTGGGTGGACTCTGGTTTGACTTCAGAGACAGTTAAACAGAGCTCCAGGTGGGAGGCTGTGCTTCTTGGATTCCTTCCAGAAGCCCTATGAGCTGCATGTGGGACCTGATGATGATCCCAAAGGGTCTTTTCCATTGGAATGAACAGTCTGACCTGGTATCCTGGCCAAGATGTTCCTCGTCCTCTCTGAGGCTGTGTGCTGGCTGCCATCCCACACCCCAGAAGTAGCTGTATGTCAATGGGGCCTACGAGCAAAGGCTCCAAATACTATAGAAACATGGATCTCCCATAGCAACTTAAACAGACTTTCTCCCAAATGTGCCACTAGATTCCTCTTACCCCGATGTTCTTCCCTGCAACATGCAGTGTGTGTCTGGGCAGCTGTATCTAGGCACTTCTCTGGCCTACTGACCAAATATCCTGAAGGCAATTCAACTGAATGGCAACAGGAATCTCTGTCTTTCATTCACTCTGCCAGTCTCCAATGAGTCATCTCTGTTAGAATAGCATAAGGCCCAGTATACTGTGGCCTGGCCTGGAAAAAGGAGAAGCCTTAGGGGTATCCCCTCAACTCAATGTTAAATTTTGTCAACGGCACCATTTGTTACCCTTCTTTCCACTGCCACCTCCAATTGCTTCCTTTCCCTTTCCTACATCAAATCCCATGGATTATTCCTTGCCCATAATTTCAGATTAGTTCCTTCTCTGTTCCCATCACCCCCAAACCTGGCCCAGAGCTTATTGTAACTGGTCTCTCACCCATGGCCCCCCTGCTCCCACTGGTGAGTCCCTCCCAGAACCTCCACTCTGGGGAAGGTCCCAGGTCAGCCTTCCTTCATTCCTCTTCCAGGGCAGCTTCTGACTTTCCGCACTTTACCAGGTCACTATAGTCCTTTCCCTGCTCACCCCTCTGCAGTTCAGTGCCCTTTCGTGTCCTGCCTCCTGCCTTCCCCATTAGAAAGTTAATTCCTTGAGGACAGGAATTTTAGCTTTTATTTGTATTTCCAGGGCTTAACACAATGCTTGGTATAGGGAGCCACAGTAAGCCCCTAATAAATGCTGTCAACTAGATCTAGCCTTCCTGCTTCAGTCTGCCCAACTTTTTTTTTGCTTTTTTTTTTGGAGGGGGAAGGTAGGACAATTGAGGTTAAGGTGACTTGCCCAAGGTCACACAGCTAGTTTTTGTATTAAGTGTCTGAGACCATATTTGAATTCAGGTCCTCCTGACTCCAGGGCCGGTGCTCTATTCATTGTGCCAACTAGCCGCCCCATTTAAATTATATATATATATATATATTTTTTGCTTTTTGGAGGGGGGAGGGTAGGGCAATTGGGGTTAAGTGACTTGCCCTAGGTCACATGACTAGTTTTTGTGTTAAGTGTCTGAGGCTAGATTTGAACTCAGGTCCTCCTGACTCCAGGGCCAGTGCTCTATTCACTGCACCACCTAGCTGCCCCAGTCTGCCCAACTTTAATCCTGTCCTTCTCTAGGCCAAAAGCCTCCAGATCAAACCCAAACCGCATAGCCTGGCATTCAAGGTCCACCCCAATCTGCCTATTCTCTATTGATTTTTCAACTTTATTCCTCCCTTTGCCCCATTTCTATACCAAGTAGGTTCAATTCTAACCAGATAAATTTCACTATCCTCCACATATGCCATGCTCCTTTCTCTTTTCCTTGCTACCTTTGCTTATGAATGAGCGAAAGTACTTCTTTTTTCTATCCTTTCAAAGTCCACTAAGTCCTTCCTCCTCCAGCCTAGAGGGATTTCTCATCTCTCTAACCAATCTCTACATTTATGGTCTGTATTGTACACCCTGACCCTGGAATATACTCACTATATTGAAGTAGCATTTCACCTATTCATCCTCATTGGGGAAAGTGACCAAACAACAAATTCTCCAGATAAATAAAGCTTACCACTTTAAATGCCAAAACTTGTTTTAATTTTTTACCTGCCTGAATGGAAATCTTTTGGGAAATAAAATGCTACTGGAACAGCTAGGTAGCACATTAGATAAAGCGCTGGGCCTGAAGTCAGTTAGACAAGTTCAAATCAAGCCTCAGACACTTGCTAGCTGTGTGTGTGACCCTGGGCAAGTCACTTAACTTCCATTTGCCTCAGTTTCCTCATCTGTAAATTGAGCCTACTTCCCAGGCTTTTTGTGAGAATCAAACAGCACTATATAAATGTTGACCATTATTATACTGTTATTATTCTTAAATAAAGCATGTCAAGCATAAATTAATCTTGCCTTGATGATGCAAGGTCATTGTTACTACCTACCCTACAGGGTGGCTGTGAGTAAATCACTAGACTAGATAAATGTGAGCTGCTGCCAGTCTCGTTGTAAGTACCAGTTATTGTGCTGGGCTGTGATGCCCCCAGAGGTCAGTGAGGGGCTTGCTCCCTGGCTCTTTCCCCTGCTTCCAAATAAGCCCCTGTCACACTCAATCCCCATCAGCTGAACCTGCACTTTGTTCCTTCCAAATTAAGCACACTTTGCCCTCAAAAGCTGACAGAAGAATGGCTTGTCTGGCATCCTTAGCCCCCAATTCCCCTGGAGGAGCAGCCATCCTTGGGAGTGTAGAATTCAGGTGAAGGGCCTGTTAGGATCAGGCCAAACTGGTCAAAACAGTTTGCCTAGCTCTGCCTGGGGGTGAGGGCCTCCTTTAGTGGCTTCTAAAGGTTTTCTCTAGGGCAGGGTAAGGGTACAACAGAGGCAGGGAATCCAGGTCCAGAGTTCCATTAAGTATCAAAATGAGACAACCCTTCCTCATTTCATAGCAGTTAATGTCACTTCAGGTTCTATTCATTGTTTAAGAAAAGTAGCACTTCAGCAAATACTACAAAGGGCCCCCCTGAACCCAACAGCTTTCATCTACATTCCCCGTGGATCTGCAAGGTTTCATTCACTGGGCCATGTGGCTGATATTCCAATCTACTGACCAATTCAATAAATACTGAATACCTATTATGTGCAGTGCACTGTACTTACATCTGGTTATACAAAAACAACATAATTCCCCAAAGAATTCATAATGCAATAAGGGTATAAGACATAAGTGCAAATAATTATGCATTAGAATGTACTTATGGGGTGGCTAGATGGCTCAGTGAATAGAGCACAGACCCTGAAGTCAGGAGGACCTGAGTTTAAATTTGGCCTCAGACACTAGACACTTACTAGCCTTGGGACCTTGCACAAGTAACTTAACCCCAATTGCCCTGCCCTCCCCCCTTCAAAAAGCAAAAAGAAAAAGAAAAAAAAAGAATGTACTTGTTCAGAAAAGGTCAAATAGGGGAGATGTTTTGGAGGGAGGGAGAATTCATTACTAGTTGAGGGGAAGAAGGAAGACTTCATGGAGGAAGTGGCACCTAAGCTGTGTCCTGAAAGAAGAGAAGGGTTTTTTTGTTTTTTTTTTTTAAGCTATTCCAGGTATGGGGATGACATACACAAACGCACAAAGTCAGGATACAGCAGGGTATGGCCAAAGAAAAGCTGGGTAGGAAGAGAAATGATTATTAATAACCAAAGATTTGGGGAGATCCAGGGTTTCCCCTTTTTCTAAATTCCTCATTTCAAAATTCAGTCTCTGAAGGACATTACTGATAATGAGATAGAATCAACTCTCTCCTCAATTTGGTTCAACCCTGCCCCCCACCAATCTTACAGGGAATTTAATCTAAGGTGAAACTCCATCCCATAGCATTCTGCTCAGGCTGGGGGGGGGGGAGATAAGGGGGAGATAAATTCTCTGAACAGATTGCCCAAGGCTGGGCAATTTAGAAGTAAATGACATAAAGTTATATCTCCCAGCCCCTTACTGAAATGGATTCACCTCTTATTGTAATGTTCATATACTCTCTCTCTCTCTCCCCCACCCCACTGTTACAATTCAGAATTGACTACTACTTTTAGAAATACTCTTCCAAGGGCACATATACCATGAATCCACCTCCCCAAGGGATCTTTGGCATTCAAGAGTGTCACCGACCCTTGTCAAGATATTAGGAGACACCCTTTTTTCCAGAGTTAAGACCCAGCAGGCAAAGGGTGCCCTGAACTTGGCATTACAACAATCCTTTGCTCTCACCTTCTGGAGCTGATGATCTCTGAATTCAGGTAAGCATCAACAGGCCCAGACATGAAGTCCTACTGTGAAGAGACTTTTTGTTACCAAACAACCTTGCCTTGCTGTTGCTGTTGCGCCTCATGACTGCTTTGAGTCCTTCTCTAGCCACAAGTATATAAATCAAGGTTCGAACACACTAAAGCAGGTCCCCGCCCAATAGGGGTGGGGTCTTGGCACATGTGTCTAATCTGCCTCTTTGCATTCAAGTCATTTCTTTCACTTTGAAATTAAACTTCTATTTGATTCCTGACTCTCCTGTCTCTAGCCTGCTCTGTTTGGCGCTGGCCATCCACAGATTAGAGGCCAGTTCTGTCTGGTTGACACCCTTTTATTAATAAAATGATAGCATTATTAATAAAATAGTTAATTACAATGTCTCTTGAACTTTTTAAACATCACAGTAGTGACATTTAGTTAGTTTAGTTAGTGTTACATAATCAGTGTAAGATGAGACTGGTAAAGTAGGTAGAAGCCAGAATGAAAAGGGCTTTCAATACAAAAATATTAATAATAATAATTATATTGGTATAGGACTTTAAAGTTTGCAAAGCACTTTATACACATTATAAAAACACAGATTCATTAATTTAGATCTAGCAGGGGCCCATGGTCATAGCAGATCATTGTTCTCCTACTCAACACTCTCCTACTCAATAAACTCCAGTGGCTCCCTATTACCTTCAGGATCAAATACAAAGTCCTCTATTTGGCATTCAAAGCCCTTTATAACCTAGTCCCCTGCCACCTTTCCAATCTTCTTACACCTTGTTCCTTGGCACATACTCTTTGACCCAGTGACACTGGCCTCCTGGCTGTTCCATGAACAGGATGCTCCATCTCTCCACTGGAAGCATTTTCTCTGGCTGGCTCTGTGCCTGGAATGCTCTCCCTCATCTCCACCAACTGGCTTCCCTGGCTTCCTTTAAGTCCTATTGGATTTGAGAGCTGTCATTACGGAGGCCAGCAGGCATAGACTAAAGAGAAGAACTAAACTGGGTACTGAGATCCTAAGAGGAAGGTGAGAAAGTCTCCCATATATAGATAACAGTAACAGAAAGGAAGAGAAATGACAAGACATACAGTTGAAAAAGGCCTCTGAGATCATTATTTGACAGGAGAGAGTCTGAGGCCCAGAGTAAAGGTCACATAGGTGGTAAATAATAGAGTAAGCCCTTAAATCCAGGTCCTCAGATGGCTGGGAATTCAAAAAAGATGTTGAGTAACTGTGACAAAATAAAGGTCAAAGGTTTCAGCAGGAAACAAGGACTATGCCAACTCTTCCTCCTGACCCTATGAGTCTAAGGCCATGACAGACGTGACCAGCACTTGAGAGGCAAGTGATGTGACCTCAGAGGAAAACCAGGTTTCCTTTCATTCCAGGTGACTGTGAAAGGATGAAATGGAGCTAGTTTACAAAAGAATGAGGTTCCAAAGATATGGTGAAAGAGGCTAGCAGAGAAGCATGAAACTGGGGAGAATTATAGCTGAATTATATAGGAATTAGAGGCACCATGGGGCAATAGAAAGAATGCTAGACTTATAAACAGGAGAGGCCTGAGTCAGAATCACAGCTCTGAAACTCATTAGCTTGGTGATGTGGGCAGGTCATTCTATATATCTCTTAGGCTGTTTCTTCATCTGAAAAAAATGGGGTAATAATATTTCGGGAAAATATATTTGTGCTGCCTACCTTACTAGGCTGTTGGGAGGAAAGTACTTTGTAGATCTTAAAGCCCTATATAAACATGTGTTATTATTATTACAAAAGCAAGGAGGCAAAGGAGCTGGAGAAAAGGGTTAAGCAATTAAGCATCAGGGGAACTGAACACTGGGAAAGTATCAAGAAAGACTTGCTAGCTTATAAGGCAGGGGAAGACCAAATGGGCAGAAGCTCATAGACTAGCTCAGTCATCAGTTTTCATAACTCTGAGTCATAGTGGTAATAGAAAGAGAAGATAACAGTCAACAAGCATTTATTAAACACTTCTTATATGCCAGGCACTGTGCTAAGCACTAGGGATACAAAGAAAGGCACAAACATGGCCCTGGTCCAAAAGGAACTCACATTCTAAGATATTACAACAGGTGACTAGTAGTCACAGCCTCAGTTGCATATTTGAGAAGGAAATGATTTAACTGATTCTATAAAACAGTTGGTTCTGAAATAAAGGTAGTGTGAGAATCTGTGAGAGGGAGAATATAAATTCATCTCTGACTACAGAAAAAGCACTCACCTAAGAACAGTTCCTTTGGGAGCTCCTTTTAAGGGAAGTCTCACCTTCAACAGATATTTAGCATAAATGTGACTAAGTATCCTCAGCACTGTCTGGCAAAATTTCTTTTAAAATGCAACAATAGTAGAGGGTTATCCCAAATAACTGTAACACTAAGGACTCCTTTCACAAAGTTTCCAGGCACTTTTCTGTACTTCAGCAGTCTTTTTTTTACATTGTAGGGTGAGCTGTCTCTTCTAGAAAAGTTACACTTGCAGACTTCTTATCTGATACTATTTTCAGCCACCAAAACCCCTAAGTAGTTAGAATAAAGGTATACCGGAGTTTCAGAGGCAATGTTTAAGAGTCAGTCCTTTTTTGGAAGAAAGATATTGAAAGGGAATAGTAGGAAGTAGAAGCTTTCTCCTTGATGAGAAAGATTTTATTGGACAGATGTTCGGGACCAGAAAGGAGCCAAGTGGATGTCAGGACTGAATTACAGAGCATTTGAGAAGCTGAAATGTTTATTGAAGAGTCATCTTCTATTCGAACTAGGAAGGAACAACCACAGGCAACAGAGATTCCCTATGGAGGAGGACAGGAAGAGAGATGTCAAAAAGATGAGGGCCACACAGCCAGAAAAAAGAAGGAAAAACTCTAGGAAGGAATGTAGGTCTGAGAGCTTAGAAACGTCTGCTAACAGACCTGCAGGGAAGGATCATCACAGCCTATGGGATCCATACAAATGGGAGAGGAAGAAAAATTTCACAGAAGCTTCAGCATACCAACGGAGAGAGAGAATCACAGACCATTAATTCCCAACACAATGCACTATAGTGAAGTAAGGGTACAGAGTTATGAGTGCAATCTCAGAAATGGAGAAACATTCCCCAACCCCCAACTGAGGTGATACAGGAGGCAACATTTAAGTCTGAAAGTCAGAAGACTGATATCATCTACACCTTCGTAAAAGTATCAAGGTCAGCTCCCTAGGGAGATAGCCCCAGTCTATCATTTTATTCTCCCCACATGCCATGTGCAGGCATGCGGCCCATAGTCACCAATTCACACGTACTAGCTTGGACCAAAGTCAATTTGACAGCCAGGATATAGTCCATAGCTTAAGGGGTCTGACTCTTCATCAACAGAGAGCCCAGATCACAAAACTCTTCACAAATACCATGTAACCTTAAGATAAGATAGAAAAGATTTCTTCTCCCCATTCCTAGGTAGGGAAGTGACTCTCTTAACTTCCATCTTGTCACTGCCCTGGCAGCTCAGTCTTCAGTTTGTAAGGATCTTTACCTATCTACCCCCTTCTAACTCTATAGTAGTTCTAACCACCACCCCTCCCAGCCAAATCTATGATGGTCTGGCTTCATCTTCCTTTCCAATCCAGGAATGGGTCTTACCCACCCAGTCAATAACACAAGTATTTATCCTCCCTTCTCCAGTCCTGGCCCCATCCCTCCCGTTAGGTGAGGATACTGACCACCTCCCTTTCTTTATCCAGTAACGTCCCAGCCTCGGTGCCACTCCATCCTGAAATACCACTGAACCTCTCCCTTCCAGCTCGTGACTACAACAGCATCCCATCCCCAGTCTTGAGCGGTCCTAACCCCACTGCTTGACCCCCCTCACCCAGTCTGAGACAAGCCTAACCCACCCCTCAGCCTGCGAGGGTCCTACCAGCCTTGGGCCTTCTCCAAGTCTGTGATGACCCTGACACCCCAAGGACAGCGCTGACCCTCCAGGCTCCAGTCCAGACCATGCAGCCCAGTTCCCTCTTTTCTGTGAGTGATGGCCCAGGAGATCTTGACCATCCCAATCCCCAGTCTCGATGGACGTGACAGCGCTCACCTCCCCCCCAGGCTGCGACGACCAGTCTCCAACAACCCAGCTAAAGGCTGCCAGACCCCCCCGCTACCCATCCCGGAGCTGCCCCGACCACCCCCAAATCCCTTTCTCATAATCTGACAGTTAAGGACGGCCGCCAGGTCCTCGGGGATCATGCAGCCCATTAAACGCCAAAACTCTCCCGCCCTACGTGAACTGCCCGGAGGGGACTCACCCGTCAGCTGCTGCCCGAAAGCGGAGGTGGCGGAATAAGCCCCTTCCTCCCGGCACATAGTGACCCCCTTAGTCCTCCTCCTCCTCTTGCCGGGAAGGGGGCGGGGTGCACGAAGCCGGAACCGCGCGGAAACCGCGCTCTCTGGAACTTGTAGTCCTTCCGTCTCGTCGATCTCGACAGCCACCGGAGGGGATTCCTTGAAGAAAACTACAATTCCCGGCGGCTCGCGCGCAGCCAGTCCTGATTGGAGACGGCAAAATCACTCTATGTTACAATTTGGGTTTTTATTGGCTTTGGTTCACCGGCCATCCCAATCGGATCCAATAGTAGGGCGAAGTTTCGGTTCTCGTGGCTGGAAGTGGCCCCGCTGAGAAGGCACGCTAGCTATCGTCAGATTGGTGAACTAGAATCTAAAAGACTGCCCAAGCTACTGCGAGCTGCGGAAACTACGGGGCACAGGGCCAAGGGGCATTAGTGGGCGGGTACTTCCGGTGGAGTTAGTCCAATCACAGAGCCAGAGAACTAGCCCCTATAAAATCCAGAAGAAGCAGGCTTGTCATTCTTTCTCTGGAGTGCGCGGTGTGGTGCCGTAGCTTGCATTTGCTTCTTCCGTGACTCTCAGCTTGGTCGGGCACCGCTTGCTTCGAGTTCCAGGCGGGCTTCACCCTTCCTCCCTCACCCTGCTGTAGCACTTGAGAACAACAGCCAAAATGGCCCATTCTCTGGCTAGAGCTTTCCTGCGGCGCCGCCGGACTACCGAGGTGAGCCGGGGCCCTGGCCTTTCCGGCCGTAGTTTATTACCTCCGTGCTCCGCGTGCAGACTGAATTAGTCGAACCACGTGGGCGGGCCCTACTAATTATTGGAGAGCGAACAAATCTTAAAGATATGATCTAAGCCGCTCTGCTCCTTTTACAGATGGGAAAATTGAGGTCTGGAGAAGGGTACAAGACCTACGGAACGTCGAAGTTAGGTAGAGCCAGCCTTGACTTTTACGCCGCGTGTGAAATTTGAGGGAAGGAACTGAAACTTGCTCCACCCCACACCCGCCGAGGATATTTTTCATTTATATAGAATTTTTATTTGTCTGCTCTCCGGGAGTCCTGGCCTCGAAACTTGGGGATTAAGGTCGGCTACTGCTTGACTGGGGAGGCCGGGGCAAGTTGTCTCTTTCTCAATATCCGAGCCGGATAACGTGTAGACTAGAGCCCCACTATATCACACCTCCGCCTTTGGCTGTGGGCACGAATAAGCTCCCGTTGCTCCTAAACAAGGAGCTCGTGGTCAGGGGCCCTGAGGTAACCCCCGCCCCCCGAGGTGTCTCCAGCCTAGAACTGGATACGCCGGGCACACCGTTTGGGGCCATCCTTTGTATCCTTCGTGATCTAGCACAGTGGCTGGCGCACAGTAGGTGCTTTAGTAAACAAGTATTGACTGCCATGACCCAGGTACCCCTGGTGCCCAGGTTGTGAGTAATGGAGTAACTAATCCAGGTAATGAGTGCCTAGTTGGGGAAAATGATGAGTCTGGGACGGTAATCCGACCTCAATTGTTCCGTTGGTTGACTTTGCTCTTAAAAAGCAGGTTAGTGTGCAGGTTCTTTGCTGCCACCTAGTGGGAGAGCACAGGAGAAATTCTTTGCAAAAGGTTAGGGATATTATTTTTCCTCTTCTAAGTTATCAGCTAACCTGAACTCTCAGGTAGGTCCTGGAAGTTCCACGGTTGCTAGTGAAAGCATTCTCCCTCTCCAGTGAGCTTCTGGGATATAGTAGACATGACTTTTAATTACCTTGGACTATTTGCCACAACTTCTGTGTAGCCAGTGATGAAATCCACATTTCTGACACCTCGTATGAGTATTTCCCATGCCAATACCTGATTATGCTTAAGATCTGAGGCTGCAGTTTATTGTCTTCTGCTCGGAACCGCAATTTATTCAGAGTTTTATTCAGTTGAATTGTAGATAATAACTGCCTCTGTTTAAACTTTTCTTTAGGTGTACCCTGTGCTGTGGATGAATTGCACCACCAAACAGGTGAGATTTGTACATGTATTTATTTTTAATAGAGTCTGAGCCAATGATGAGACATTTCCATTTCTGACACCTCGTATGAAATCTGTATATGCAGTTTGATTATATAGCAAGGCTGAGGCTCAATAAAGATTATAAAAAATGCTGAAAAATGGGTAGCAGGAAGTTATCAATCTCTCAAGAATTGTTCCTTCTAAGTATATGGTGGGGTTTTTTTTTTTAGATTCCACGATGATAGCAAATTGCAGCCGTTTTTCCTGCACGGATTTCTGTTTGTGTTGTGGGTAAGTTAAAGATTTAGAGCTGGGGGAAAAACCTTGAAGATAAAACAGTCTAACCACAATAAAAGGGCAATTTGTTTGGTTGTGAATGGTACAAGGGTCTAACCAGTAGCTGTCAACAGCTACATAGCCATTCACTGTATAAAATTCTCAAACTTTTATATCTAAAAATGGAAGACATGGCATAACTCCATGCTGAAGCAGCTTTCTACTTCCTGTCCCCCGTTCCCACCCCCACTCCCTCCAGGTCTTTAAGTGCAAAGGAGATAGAAGTAGAGCTAGAACACAGCATCACCTGGTGCCCAAAGGGCTTTCCCAGTGTCCACAGCTTGTCTTGGCTCCAGGGTGCATCCTTCCTTTGGATCACTTCTACCATGGCCAGCTTTGCTGTAGTTGGGCAAGGAGGGAGAGAACATAGTGTGGAGAAGACCCATTTCTCAGGGCTATTCAGTGGTGGGTATGTGGGGGTGTGTGGCCCTGTACCAGAATACATATAGATAGAATTTGCAAAAGAAGCTACTTCATAGTTGCTGTAGGAGACACCTGCCATAAAAGAGATATTAGTCTGGGGTTTACCTCTGACAAAAGCTGAAAATAGCTAGGAAAAACATATTGCTGTCCCTGGCATCCATTGTGAACCTGCCTCATGACATGGAAAAGAAAGGGTGGGAGGGTGGAGTTGCAGCCTCTGCAGGAATAATGCCATAAAGTCCTACCCACAGGTAAATTCAAGGCAGCCATTAGCAGAGCTGAAGATGGTGCTTTTCTGGACTGGACTGTTTCACTAACCTCTCCCCATTAATCTGTTGCCCTGGGTCTTGGTGTAAATTGTCCAAACTAATTTATTAGGGCAAAACCCTTTTTTGCTAGATATGACCCTCAGGAATGTAGCCCAGAACCAATGTCTCACGACCTTTACAGGAAAAGCCACTGATGCCAGATCTAGGTTTCCAGCCTATTTTGATTTGAGATTGCTGTCCCTGGCTTAGTTTCCTCAGGTATAAACTGCAGGAGATCATAGTGCCTTACCCCTCAACTGAGGTCGTGTTTGTAAAGTGCTTAGCATAGTGCCTAGCACATAGTAAGCACTTAATAAATTCATTGTTTATATTATTGTTATATAATGCTTGTTTTCCTTCCTTCCCAGTGTTAGGGCATTTAGGGAGTAGAGGATGAGGGCATTATCACTCAAACCGTCCCGTCTACCACCTCCAACTATGATGTGCCTAGTGCAGGTGTCTGGGCATTTTTGAGTTTGCAGGGAATTGCTGTCTCCGCTCGAGTTTAGACAGATAGCACTTTAAGTTTGTATTGGCATCCCTTGATTGGTGTTTTGTTATATATTATGTCATTAATTGCAATCGTCTATTAAAGTTCTTCTGAATAAACTGAAAATTGGTAAATTGCGACTTAATTTTCTTAAATTTGTCACTGGGTGGGCCATTGGTACCAATTTTCTCAAAGGATTTAGAATTGGAAAGGACAAGCTAGACCATCTAAGGGCTTTCAATTTTGAACAAGAGTCCCCTCTGTAACATACCTGACAAATGGCTTTAAAACTTTGAGAAATGAAAACTATTTCCCAATTCTCATCTAATTTTTTAAAAGGATTTGAAAGTGTTTTATATCTTCCTCTTCTCTCCTTTTTCAGGGCCACCATTCTCAGTTCCTTCAGTTGACTTGCAGAAGGTCATATCTAGTGTCTGCTCTAAATTTGATTGTTGTTTTTTTTTAACACATTAATGCCTTTCTTTTGATATCCTTATTTCCTAGCTAGTCCTAGAAATAGTCTTTTTTTTTTCTTTTTTCACAGCAGTCCCTTAGGAGTTGGGCCAACTCTTCAAATTGAGTGTCAACCTGAAACAGCAAACTGGAGCCAAGTTTATGGTCATTCCCTTTTCTGAGTTGTTTTTAGAAAGAAGAGTGAGCTCTTGGGTAGTTTCTTTGGGAGGTTGCCAGTGAGATAGCTAGGAATCAGAAGGGCACAGCAATGAACAAGCTAGGTTTGGAAGCAGGTTAGGAGTCGCCATATCTCTCACTGCCTGCCCTGATCTTTGGAGAGGCCCATTCTAGCACAAAGGGATTATCTTGGTTTGACCTCGATGGGTAATTTTTCAAATTTCCTTCCAGTGATTTGAGTGCCAAGCATAAACCACAACATTGCTTTTTTAAAAACCAACAAACTTTTTATTGACAACATTGTAGAACATAATAGCCATGAACAGAAGGGCCAACAAGAAAGATGTTTGTACAAGGTCAGAGTAACTTAGTCTTGTTTCAGTGGCACTTCATGATATAAAAGGCTATCAGCAGACATAATACAATATGACCACTGAATTCAGGGCTACAGAACCTATGAACCTTTTTAGATATAAGACAAAAGCTTTGCTCATCACTCTTTAAATCCACTTTCTTGATTGGGAACACTGTTTTATATACTGTTTAAGCTCCTATGTGGAACTCAGTAGCTAGACTGCTACCATCAAGATGACTTGATTAAATAGAAATAATTCAAGACCTTGTTACACTTACTGTTTGGGACCCCCTTTTTGGTGAGCACCTGAAACATGTTGATCAGAGCCCACATATTCAGCCAGTATGCCAAATAAGACTTTGTAAATTAGAGAATTGTTTAATAATTACCTGTAAAATACTCTATTCAGTCTCCACATGTGGAGTTTGCTGGTGTATGAGGGCCCTCCTAGATTGGCTTTGATAGCATACCTCCTAGTATCATTCATTTCCAAATCCCACCAGTAGTTTGAAATGATATATGGTTTAAGCCTGTGGAAATGGGATTTTGTTTTACAGCTTATTTCAACTGGAGTACACTCCAAAAGAGGGGATATTTGTTAGGGGAGAAAATAGCCTTGTGGAAGAGCCCAGTTGAAACAAGCTTTGCATTACGAGGAATCAGGAAGCTTGGTTTAAGGGTCAGCTGTGTAACCATTTTGGGTAAATAGCAATCTATTTTATCACCCATAAAATGGGGAACCCTGCCCACTTCAGGATTATTGAGAGGCTTGACTGGGAGGACAGGAATGCACTTGGAAACAGTAAAAAGCTATACATTTTGTAAGGGATTCATTATGAGAAGACCACCAAAAAAAGATGTTATTTCCTGATTTGTAATAGGAAAAGACCTTAAAGTACTATCTATTTTCATAAACTACCTGGTTTTAAAATTAAATTTTATCGCCTTCCCAAGGAATGAAGAGAATAAATGCATTTATGCTCTCAGAAAGCAAGACTGGAGGCTGGTGTGTTCAGACTGGACTTCCACCTCTATTCCAGCTTTCAGTCTACCAGTAGCATCCAGGACAGCCTAAGTTTTTTTGTCAGTCAGTAAAGTGCCTATGATGTGCCAGGCACCGAGTTAAACACTGGAGATACAAAAAAGCAAAAAATGGTCACTGCCCTCAAAGAGCTCACAATCAATGGTCCAAAGGATACAGGTCCAGGAGACCAACAGGTCCTCTAAATACAAAGCTAGAGTTGCATTTGGTCAGTAGAGTAGGGCTCCAAACAGACCTGATAAAGGGCAGGAGGGAAATAACATTGAAATGCTACTGTTCCCAGTTACTCTTGGGACAAAATTAAGCCTGGTTTATTTTGATGAGGAGGAATTATTACATACTCTTTCCCCCCCTGGGCAGGTTACAAAACAGTTCTTGGAATAGTTTCTATGGTCCCTATCTTTTCATTGGTTTTTGCCATCAAAATACTAAAGGCCCACCCTATGGGTAACCTGCCCTCTTGGAGATTCCACATGAATTTTAATCCTGGGTACCCTGGTAGTGCTGAAATGTAACCCTGCTCAGCAGAAGATATATCTGAAGTTCATCTGTAACCCTTTGTTTTGCTATCTTAACAACTCTTAAGACTCATGTGTGATTACCCATTCCAACTGAAATTTTGGGAAAACACAACTTTTCTGTTTATATTCAGGCTTTGGGCAAAGGTAGCTTTATGTAAAGGAGGGCTCTCCAAAGAAACCTTGAGAAATCCAACCAACAGGATATGAACCAGACATTTAAGGGTATTAGGGAAGATAAGCAGCAAAAAGTGTGGAGTCAGAGCTCCTGTCACTATGGAAAGGACTTACTGAGTTGGTTTTCTGTATGTGGTGGGTGAAACTGAAGTTCACCTAAAGCCAGTGAGTTATATAGCATGTGGGAAAACCAACAGATTGGTTGAAATTACAATAAAATTTGCGTTTTCTTCCAGGAAAGGCAGGTCACCTACAGTGAGCAGCTAGACCAAGGACAAAGCCATGTCCTTTTTAAGGCTCTGACCCTTTTTTTCTTCCTGTCTGTAAACAGCTTTGGCAAAACTTGTTTAGTCAAGTGAGATGCTTTGTGAAGGGAACGTGCCATGTTGAACATCCAGGGCTGATGAGGTTCAGTACCCTTGCTATTACCTTACAGAGCCAGGGAATGAGTGTCCTGACCAGCCAAAAAGAAGTTAGTGAACCTTAATTCCAGGAACTGAGTCTGGAGCTGGCTGTCCCAATGCCATGCTTCCAGGCAGGCCTGGAACCTTGTTGGTTCCAAGTAAACTCCCATCATTGTTATCTTCTCCCTAGGAGAATTGTTCCTCCCACCCAGTTTGCTGTCTTTTTCTCTGTACCTCCCTTCCTTCACCTTTGCAAAGAGTGACACACGACAGACATGCACATACTGTCCACAAGAAAGGTGGCTCCCAAGCAGTGGAGCACAGTCACCTGTCCCTAGGCAGGGCTAGCAGGCTTGGGCAGCTCCATGTCAGGGGCGGCAGCAGCCTGAGCCTCGAACTTCTCTCTTCACATAGTCATGTAGCTTGAATTTGGGTTCACTTGGCAGCTTCATGGACCTGTGTTTCAGCTCCCTGCAAGGAGAGAGTATGCTCCTCGTTACTCATTTCTGGACTCATGGACAAGGTTGCCTGAACACATGAGGTCAAGCCAGAAACCTGCATAAGATATTTTGCAAATGATGTGTGTGTGTGGAGAAAACCCAGCTGGACATGGGGAGGAAGGGTCAGCCCAAATTTCCTCTGTACCCTGCAGGGGGCTAAAGCTTGAAGGCCTATTCGAATGAATGAGCAGTGGGTCCAGGCCACCAAGGACAGAAAACTTCTAAGCAATTGGTGGGCAGGAAGGCAAACCACATAAAAACTGATGCATGCCCCGACAAATAACATTCCCATGCACATGTCCAAGTCAAAAACAAAACCTCTACCCAATCCCAGAAGATCTTGAAAAATAGAGGGGAAGGAAAAAAGGGGGACTTACTTTGCAATGGCCTTAAAAGCCAAATCCACATTCAGGCCTGTCTTCGCACTGGTCTCCATGAAGGGCACCCCATACTCCTGTAAAACATGCTTGCCAGCTAAAGGGGAAGGAAGGGAGCAGAGCATCGGCGGGCCCTCCTGCATAATCCTGAGGGCCTTTAGGGTGGGAGGAAGGTTTACTACCAAAAGCCTAGGGGTTTCCAAGATCATTTCTTACCCCCAACATCTGCCTTCCCTTGGGGGTGTTAAGATTTTTGGTCTCAGGGACATCTGTCCCACCTGGCCCAAGTTGGAGGGGGATGTGCTGACCAGCATCCTCCCTACTCAGTTCTTTATGTAAGCGTAAGGGATAAGGAGCTTGCTTCTGTCAGCTCTCAGTTCCCTCCTCAGCCTTAGCCGAAGCAAGAGAAAAGGGGCCTTAGGACTCCAAAGCCAGTGGTCTTGGCCACAAGCATAGGGCTATTACAGCAGGCTTCATGGGTTTCAGTTTTTAAAAGTTTTCATTAGTGCCTTTTGCTTTTTCACAATACTTATTTCCCTACACATCCACTCCAACCCTGGATAAAGCCTGTAACAAAGGAAGACAAATCAAAACCTACCAACACACTGAGTACTACCATGGTCCCCCACCTCTTTAATAAGAGGAGGGAAGTATGTTGTATCATTTGGGACCAAGATCAGTCGCTGGAATTTGAGTTTGGCCAGCAGCCCACTAGGTGCTTCTGAAGACCAAATCACAAGGCTGGACATAAATCAGAGCTGCTCTTGGCCCTGTCTGGGACCCTCACTGCTGCCCTTGAGTCCTACTAATTGACCCATTTCCATCTCTCCACCCCTAATCAAACACGTGCACACTTGGTATACTCACCTTAGCCAGCTTCTCCCCATCTTCCCTTTTTACCACTCTCTCCTGGGTAGAGTCCACCTAAGATGGGGTGCAAAGAATGGTAGCATAGTAAGAGCTAGGCTTCTCGAGGGGGAATGAGGAGCCTTCCAGCCACCAAAGAGGCAGTACAGGGGGTCTGGCCCAGGTGAGTCTGAATGGTAACTGCCTGTCAATAGATCCTCACCAAAGAGTCTGATGATCAGGGAGGTTAGTGCCCAGGGTACCCCTCCCCCCCCATCTCTGCTTCTGCTCAGGGCGAGGTCAAGCTGAGGCCACTGTAGCCACCTACCTTGTTTCCCAACAGCATGAGCACCACATCTTTTTGTGCATATTCATGGATCTCAGTCAGCCATGCCTACAGGGAAATAAGAAGGAAAACTGTGGCCTGCTTCTCCTAGAGGCTTCTCCAGAAAGGCTTGTCCACCCCTCCTCCTCTGATATCCTAAAAGTCTGAACCCTGGACCCGAAGCCAGGTCTCCATGGCTCCCTGGTCAACTCTAATTACTTCCCCAGACTCTCTTATCTTCCAGCCAACAAATGATTAGTAGGTGCCTACTGTGACACATCCAGACACCCCCCCCCCATGTACCGTGTGCCTAATCTCCCCCACCTCTTACAATAACAACCTTTCCTCAGACCTCATAGCTCTTTACTTTGCATTTCTCTAATATACCGACTAGCCTGAAAGCCCCATGAGGGCAGCCGTTGTGTCTAATCTCTACATGCAATCCAAAGCTGTAGCAGTTTTGTTTTTCCTGCTTTCTCAGTGGGTGAGGGGTGAGGCAGGGGGTAGAAGGGAGAGAATTCAGAACAGGAAATAAAATTAAATTTAAAAATTGAAGGAAAAAAATCCTTATCTCCTTCAGTGCTTAGCATAGTGTTCTATGTGCAGTAGATACATAATAAATATTTAGTTGGGCACCCTCATACAGCACTTTTCTGATTCATAAAGCACTCTGGAGGGGTCTCATTCAGTTCTCACCTCTCTGGTGGTGCCACTCAAGCCCAGGTCCCAGGGGCCATGATCACCCCCTTCTGCACAGCAGCCCCTTCAAGAGTAAATCTACAGATCGTGATGCTCTCAGGGCCCAGTGCTGCCTCCACCCCCTTCAGTCATTTATGCCCGAGGGGGTGAGAGTCACACATCCAGCCCAAACAAGGAGGTGCCCAGGGTGACACGAGGGCAGGAAGTAGGGGGAATTCTGAGAAGGCCGAGGGGGAAGGGGACTTCTAAGGGCAGCTGGCTGGTCCGTGGCTAGAGCACTGGGTCTGGAGTCAGGAAAACCTGAGTCCAAATTCAGCTTCAGACATTTAGATATGTGACCCTGGGCAAGTCACTTAACCTTTATTTGCCTCAGGTTCCTAATCTATAAAAACGGGGATGTTAATACCAGCACCCATCTTCCCCCGCCCCACCCCGGCCATGGTTGTGAGGATCATGTGAGGTTATAATTGTAAAGTGCTTAGCACAGTCCCTGGCACACAGCACGTGCCATTTAAGATGTTAGCTGTTGTTGATGCTGTTATAATATTAATGTTATTATTCTACCTCTTCACAACTTTACTGTGGGTTACAAGCAGAAGCTTAGACTTGAAATCACCACTAGATGGAGGTAGAGAGGCATCAGCACAGCTACCATGGCCCCTACTCCTCAAGGAAGGAGTTGGGGAGGGGAGAGAGCCTGTACACTTCCTGCCTTCTCCCCCTCCCCACTCTGGCTAATGTGAGTCTGGTCTGGCTTCCGCCTCTCTCAGTTCTATGCCATAAGCTGGAGGTGTTGAGGGTTAGAAAGGATGGATTTCTATTGAAATCCTTTGAGGGTTCTATTAGTCTGAAAGAATTACCAGGCATAAGCAGTCTTGGCAGTTTTAAAAGGGTTTATTACACTTGTTAGCGGGCAGGAGAAAATTAAGGGGAATCCTGCGAAGTGTGGGGATTGGGGGTACTGATTATATAGTAACAAAGTCATACAAAGGTGGAGTTAGGGAGGAGCACCCAGCCTGTCTGCCCTGAAAGGTCCCCCTTTGATAAGGTGGAGTTCTTTTGTTAGGAGTTATTTTACAGCTGGCCACTAGAACAAAAGGGGTAATCTTTTCTCTAAGGAATCCTTTTAAGAATTCATAGGTGTGGCGCGTTATAGTTAACGAGCTTCAGGGAAGATACTTACAGGCTGGGGGTG
>CM053583.1:319021564-319099713 GCA_028627135.1 Pseudochirops cupreus | reverse complement strand
ATACTGACCCTGCAGGCCTTGAGTGTGTAGGTTGGGCTCAGGCTGGGCTACCTGCTCTTGCCCCCAACCCCCACCATGGGAACAGGCTAGAGAGCATGGAAACCATCAGACCTCTGTCTGCACAGACTGTGCTCAGGGCTCTGCTCAACTTAAAGCTAACTTATACTGTTAGAGAAGGCATCCTATAATTCTACTATGATAAAATGGAGGATTTTAAAACTGGAAGGGGCATTAACGAGAACATCTAGTCAACCACTTGATTTTCCTTGAGAGGCAGAGTAGAGTAGGCTAGGAAATCTGGATTCAAGTCTTGCCTTGAGACCTACTAGATGTGGTAACCCTGGGCAAATCCAGGCAACCTCTCAGTGCCCTGGAAAACTCTCTAAGACAGTGGTTCTCAACCTTCCTAATGCTGCCACCCTTTAATAATTGTATGTGGGCGTTATCTGCATGTGGGTGGTCCTCACTGGGAGTTCCCAGGGCAGTTGAAATCACAAGTCAGATCAAAATCCCATCATAGTATAGTTAGCTATATCATAAATTCATAGGATTAGAACTACAAGAGATCTTAAGAGATTGTCTAGTCAGAGGATCTTAACTGGAATCCATCAACTTGACTTTTATATCTATATCTATTATGGTTATTGTTGATATATCTTATATCTGTATAGATATAGGTAGAGAACCATATTTCAATATAATTGATTTCCTTTATAATCCTATGTATTTTATTTTATGTGTTTAAAAACATCCTGAGAAGGGATCCATAGGCTTCATCAGACTGCCAAAGGGGTCCAGGACATGAAAAATGTTAAGAAACCTTGATCTAGTTGAAGTCCTTTATTTTACAGTTAAGGAAACTGAGGTTTGCCCAAGGTCACACACACAGGAAGTAAATAACAGAGCCCTTGAATTCGAACCCAGGTTTCCTGATTCCAAATCAAACGCTCTCTTTGTCTTTTTATCCCCTTACTAGTATAAAAATAAGCTTCTATCTCCCTGAGTCCCTCATGTCATGCTTAAGGCACACACTAGGCCCTTGATAAATGTTGAAATGAATTTGTTCCCCACTCCACATCTGGAGAAGATCGATGCTGAACTAGCATCTTTCCTCACAGATATGGCCATTTAAAGGGACTTCAGAGGTCAGTTAGCCCAACTTCTGTTAATAAGAATCCCCTCAATAACATCCCTGACAAGTTGCCCACTAGCCTCTCCTTGAAGACCTCGTGACAAAGAACTCATGACTTCCTGAGGGAGGCAGCCAGCCAGCCAGCCAGTGTTACTTCAAATAGATCTGATGGTTAGGAAATTTCTAGAACTGAAATCTGCCTGCTCCTGTGCATCTTCCATCTATTCATTATTCCTGGTTCTACCCTGTGGGGCCAAGTAAAAACAAGTCTAATCAGTCTCTCACCTGACTACCCCTCAGGAATTGAAGTTGTGGGTCTCTTCTCCTTTCCTTTCCTCACCCCCCTCCCCCTCACAGTTGAAACATCCCTAATTCCTCCAAGAAATCAATGTCTGGTGTGGTTTCCAGCTTCCTGAAGACACTCTCTAGCTTTCCCTAAAATGGGAAGTCAGGAACTGATCCTTCCAGACTGGTCCATCAGACTCTCCACATCCCCATCTTGTCAGACTTACTGCAGCCTGCCCTTCTCAGGTCTTCAATGTCCCCATCCAACCACCTTTCATCCATCCCTACACAAGTGAAATGTGGATCAGAAACATGGGCTGTGGTGGTGGGGACACAGAAACAGGTAGAGAAGAGGTCACAGGACTTAGAATGAGCAGCCTGTGGGGCACGGGTTGAAGAAGATGGTTTGGATTCCCAGCCTCTCCGGAGAGTTTCAATAACGCTGATGCTGGGCCTCCATGAGAGGAGGGGTCAAGGGCTGACCCCATCAGCGCTCTTCCATCTGCTGCCCAGGAGGTTTGTTTCCTATTGCCAACGTACTGGTTTCCAGGACTCCACTCTCCATATGTTCATATGCTTTCCTGGCAAATATTGAAGTAATATTTGCTTGACTGGCCTTTGGTGGGATACCTGGGTGTGGCAAGGAAGGGGGCAGAGTCCACCCCCATTACAGCTTCTGCTCAGAGCTGTGTGCTGGCCATTTTGGGGTAGGAAGAGAAGGGGGGATCCAGTTCATTGCAAGCAGAGACAATATAAACTCAGCCTGACCCTTGGCCCAAGCCACACTAGTATCAGTTAGGATGAAGGGATTCACAGATCATATTGGCCCTCCCCCCTGCCTTAGGGTGGGAGCTTCTGGCATATAATGTTGTCCCATATCACTTACTCGAATGTTGTCAAAGGATGCTCTGTTAGTGACATCGTAAAGCAGAAGGAGAGCTGTGGACAGAAAGAAGAGGAGAAGGGAAGGGGTGTGAACATCACACAGTCAGTCCCCCTTCACACCTCTCACATGAGGACTACCCAGCCTATTTACACACCTCAGCAGCAGCAAGGACATCAGGACTCAAGTGCTGAGATGTGGGAGCCCATCAACGCTTCCCTTTTCCCCAGGTGCCCAAGGACTCCATCCACCTCTGGGGGTCCTAAGGCTTTGTCCTTTTCCTCACTTCCTTCCCCCCCAATTCTTCGTATGAATAAGGGCTGCTGTATACAATTGTATATGGGTATCCAAACCAGCCCTCTCACTCTGCTCTCTTGCTTGGAAATAACTGTCCTCTCGGGATGGACTCAGAGGTGCCCCTGGGCCCAGAGCTCACCATGGGCATCCCGGTAATAGGCGTGGGTCACACTTCTGAACCGCTCCTGCCCAGCAGTGTCCCAGATCTGAAACCCAGAGAGGCCATCAAGCCAGAGCCATGATCCCACCTCCCATCCCCTCACAGAACCCTGAGGAGTCTCCACTCAGCCCCACTCCCAGCCCCAGCTCCCCTTGACCCTCACCCCCATCTCCTTGGGCTTACTCACCTGCAGCTTCACTTTTACTCCATCCACATTCAAGACTTTATTCTGAAAGATTAGAAAAAAGAAGGAAGCCCTGTCACTATCCCCCAAGGGGAGATACTGGAGCCAGGCCCAGAGGCAAAGCCAACACAATCTGAAGAGGTTCTAGCCCATAGGTGGGGAACCTTTGGGCCTCAAGGCCACACATGGCTCTCTAGGTCCTCAAGCACAGTCCTCAGCTCCCAGAGCTACAGATATGAGCTACTTCTGTGAAGTTTGGATTCAGTCAAAGGGTGGAGCCTGAGGACCTAGAGGGCCACATGGCCTCGAGGCTGTAGGTTCCCCAGCCCTGTTCTAGCCTGACTCTTGGCTCTCACTACAAGGAGCCTGAAGTCCTACCTGCCCACTTGCCTCTAGAGAGCATTCCTCAACCCAACTCAGCCTGGGAACAGAAGAGTTTTAGGCCAACCTCAAGTGTCTTCAGTCTCAGCTACAGGTCTCTCTGTAGTCCCTCTGGGTAGGAGGCTCCCTCTGGGCAAGAAGGAGGATCCTCTCAGGGTATCAAGTAGAAGAAGGTACATCCTAAACTCCCAAAGCCTTCAGGCCCAGAGTTCTGATATCAATACTACTCTTCCTTTTCTCTTCCTATGGAAGGAGAATGGATGGTGGGATAGGAAGATACAGGGATTAAACAGATGGGCTTCTTTTTCATACCCCTGCCAGCTCACATTTGCCCTATTTCCCAAAGGTGTCTAAACTGAGACTTCACTGAGGGAAGGAGCTGGGAGGGAAGCCAACTAAGTTCTGGCTTCTCATCTCCTTCTCTTCTTCCTTCCTTCCTTCCTTCCTCTCTCTTCCCTCTATTCTACCCATCCTTCAAGGCCTAGCTAAAAATCTCCCCTTCTTCAGAGAGCCTTCCATGACCACATCAACACATACTGATTCCCTTCTCTCTGAAGATCCATAGCTTTCAATATGAGCTATACAACTCATTTCGTCCTTCAAGCCTCCCCTCTTCTCTCCTCTCTGAAGCCAGTCTTCAAGCTCCCCAAGGACCCAGCCTGGGTCATCTCCTCCTCTGTTTCTTCCTTCCCCCTTATAACACAGGACTAGGCACTCAAGGGGCTTCACAGGGGTAATTGACTGATTCCTGCCTCAGCTTTGGATCTGATGGGGAGGTGAGAAGCCAGAGTCCTTAAGGCTAAAGTTAAATAAAGAAATCTTATCTAATGTAGGGAGAGGGGAGGGGAAGGGTAGGTAGTGTTAAGAGTCAGAGTCTAGATGTAACACCACCCTACCCCCCCAGGTGGGTAGGGCAGTTCCATGAAGGAAGATCCCATGACACTGTATAATTATATAGTTGTAGATATATAACTCCTGATTGACTGAGAAGCCTCTGTAAATATGGAAAGACTTTGGAGAAAGAGACAGGCACAAACTTTTGAATGGTGGAAGCTCCCAGAGCTACAGATATGAGGAATCTGGCCTCCCAACATATCCCCTGATTCCCAGTACCTGTACCAGCAGAGATTGCTCAGAATAGACTTCCCTGGTGAGCTCATTCTGCCCTTGACTGAGCTGAGGTTTTAGCTCATTCTTGAGTGGAAGAACTCATTTACTTTTGTGTATTCTATTCTCTACTCTAATTTGTATGACTTCCCTCATTTCTGTTCACTATTTGCTTGGATAAATGTGTTTGCTTGCTATCAAAAACTATCTTTTGTGTGACTAGCATTGGGTGGGAAGGAGCTAAGTTGGCAAAGAACAAGCTGACTGTTACCTTCCTCTTAGGAACAACCGGGGAAAGTGTTTTTTGTTTTTGTTTTTTAAATTCTGAACTCCTAAAAGAGCATTTCACTTCTCTACAACAAACATCCGAAGTATAATTGGTAGATATGATCCTGATCCAATAGCATAGGAGTGTAGCATAGGAGTGAAGCATAGGAGTGAATCACTGTCTTGCCTATCTAGCCCTCACTTCCTTTTGCCAAGGCCACTGTCAGTGTAGCCACAGTTGTACACTCCTAACTCTCCACAAATGGTAGAAATCACAGTTTCTCTGAAGGCAGAACAATCCAGATCACAGGTATGGAAATATTTTATCTTCACACCACACAAGGTCAGATGTTCTCTATGAGATAGTTATTTATATTACATAGAAAAAACCTAATAGGGTTGTGGTGAAGTGAAAGAACCCCAGACTTATGATGAAATGAGATATTTGGGAAGCACTTCCATAGTAGATACTATAAAAACACTCATTCCCTTCCCTTTCCCCTATGAGGCAAGAAACACGAGTGCTAATCCTTGTTCTATCCCTTAACTCACACTGTGACCTTGAGCTAGTCACTTATATGCAATGAAATCTCTGAAGTCCCTTCTACTGTTAACATTTTGCCACTCTTAAAATAATCCATATGGTAGCTGTTCCATTCTTCAATAGATCTGTGATCTCACAGGCGTGGGTATTCTCTCTAGTCATGCAGATGCCAACCAGGCCACATCCCCCCATAAGTCTTCCACAAGAGGTCCACTCAGCATTTTGGGGGATGTGTGGAGGTTTCCTATTACTAGGAGGGCACCAGTAAAGGGCTGCCCATCTGTTATCCCTCACTCTGGCAACATGATCCTGAATCTGACCCCAAACCAGATCAAAATGTAATTGAGAAATGTTTAATAAAATAAAAAATATAATACAACATTGATAATATTAATATTTGATTTTCTAAGTCAATATGTGCAGGCACATGTCTCTATTTGAGTTTGACACCCCTGTTTTATAGACTCATCACCCCAAAATTGGCCTAAATACTCCTAAACATTCTCTAATCCTGTTTTTACTCACAACCTAGCTCTCTGTTGCCCTCCTCCATTGTTGATGGACAATTTTGATTGCTTGGAGATTGTGGTATTTCATTATTTGAAGCCATACATAATCACCAGAAGAAAAGTTGTATTAATCCATTCCAGTCGATTAAAAATTGAACCTAATCAACATTTATTGAGTGCTTACTGTGTTCAGGGGAGTCTCTTCCTACCTCACTAGCCTCATTGTGGGAGAATGGGTAGGAAGCATCCCTAGGGCATGGGGATTTGGGGATATGTGCATGGGGAGGCGGGGAGTGAGAATCTGTTAGGCAGCATCAACAGATCTTGCCTATTAAGGATCCTGGGGTCACTGAAGTCCCTGTGAATATTGAAAACACCCTGGTCACTGCAGATACTATCACTATGGACATGGGGTGAAGGGCCTGGAACAGCCAGCATCTGGAATTGGGAGAGGGCATTGTCAATGACCAGTTATGAATCCTGCCCTTCCTTTAGAAGAGGTGTCAAGGTTATCTTGTCCATCTCCTGCTTCCAAAATCTATCCTCACAAGTCACGGAGTCAGAGGCAGGAAAGAAAGTTACAAACCCAATTATAATCTAACTGATTATACTTCTTTATGGGTAATTAGTGGGTGAAGAACTGATTGAAATTTCAGGCACTAATATTTTCCAATATCCCCTCTGGATGGAACTTGTTAAGGATAGAGAAAAGGCCAATGGGTCTTAATTGAGTAGGGATAGCCAGAGGCTTAGAGACTGTAGGGGAACTTGACTTGCTAATGACAAGCCCTATGCACACTGAGAAACAGACACAGTTCCCTGCCTCAGCCTAGGCTACCTATAGTATTTGTGGGGGGCATATTTTGGGGCTCTGGAAATGATAGTGTTTAGATTTTGCACACTCTACCTTTGTCTGAGCTGGAGGCTCCCTAAATATTTCAGCTAGCTTCCCTGTCTCTAACCCTTCCCCTCCACAGACCTGTCAAAATACACCTCAGTCTCTAACAAAGGAACCCCATCCATCCTCCCACAAAACCTAGCAGTTGACACATGGTCAGGCAGGGCCCTCTATATATAGTGCCACCCTTCCCACTCCCACTCCCTCCTCCAGAAACACACAAGGATGCTGAGCCTTGGGCATTCTCTGCTGCCAAGCTAGATGCTGCCAGAGTAAGGGATAGGAGATGCAAATACCAGACTGGACAATCCCATAATCCTTCCAATGATAACTAGGATAACAAGGGGTCAATTAACAGAAATGAAACACGTTTAAAAGAACTTCTGATTACGGATTCCTCCCTTCCAGGGAACCTGCTGAGCCCTGTCCTCATCTGATTGTCCCAATTCCCCTCCAGATTTCCCCAGGGCTGCCCACAATTCTGGGGCATTCTCCTTCTACCAAATGAAATCATATCTGTAAAGTGCTTAGCACAGTGCCTGCTATGTCATAGGTGCTTCATAAATGTTTCTTTAAGGGGATTTAAGAGAGCAGGAGAGCTGTAGAATCATCACACTCCCACCAGTCAGGCTCTGCTCTCAGGGAAGGAAGAAGAGTATCTTGCACAGAGCCTGAGGACACCCAGCTCCCTCTTCCTCTGCCTCATGCTTTAGACTTCCTAATGGAAATACCCTAGCCCGCTATTATTGCCATTAGGGTGGACTATTGCAATAAACTCATATATAACTGCTCTCCCAGCCTCCATTATTCTCTTCTCCCCCATCCATGCCCCACACAGCTGCCAAAACACCATTCTGATCAGGGCACTCCCCTACTCAAAAATTGTCAATGGCTCCCTAGTACCTCCAGGATAAAATACAAATTCTTCAGCCGAGCATTTAAAGCTCTCCACAGTCCAGCTCTCACCATCCTTTACACTCTCATTTCATGTTGCTCTCTATTCCAGGCAAACTCTTCCATGCCACTCCATCGCCAGCTTCCATGTCTGTCTGAGCAGCCCCTCATGTCAGCAATGCATTCCCTCCTCATCTCTGCCTTACACTGAATGTTCCCCTAACTTTCTTCAAAGCACAACTCAATTGTTAATGTCCTACACAAGGCCTCTCCTGACTCTTCTAATTATTAGTTCTCTCTTCCTTTTGAAATCACTTTGTATTTACTTACTTCTGTACATATTATACTCCCCAGAAGGATCTAAGTTCTCAAGGGCAGGGTCTGTTTAGGTTTGGTCTTCGTAGCACAGTGCTGGTATACAGTAAAGTTCATTATTATTGTTTAATTAATGTTTATTAAGATTAGATTGTGAGACATGACTAATAGGGAAATATGTTTTACATGATTGCACAGGTATAGCCTATATCAGATTGCTCACCATCTTGGAGGGGGAAGGGTAGGGAGGGAGAGAATTTGGAACTCAGTACAAAATTGTAAAAAATGAATGTTAAATATTATTTTTTACACTGTAATTGGGGAAAAAGAAAATAATATTTAAAAATTAATTAAAGAAAAAGATTAGATTGTGAGCTCCTTGAGGACAGGGACTGTCTTCTGTCTTTCTTTGAATCCCTGATACTTAGCATGGTGCTAGAAACAGTAGGCACTTAATAAATGTTTATTGACTGACTACTGAATATAGAGGGTATGGATGAGGTGGAAAGGGAAGGTGGGCTTGAGACATGAAAGGTGTTTGCCCCAAGTAGGTTAGGTCTTCATGCTTGTTGAGCTCACTAATTAGAACATACATAGAACCAATTAATGATAGGTCAAGATCTTAAGTTCCATCTTGGTACAACCTTGTTTTGTTTAGTACCCTAGCCCCAAGATGAACTCTGACCCTTATTTCAGCTACCTCATGGGTCAGCTACCTGACCAATATTGATCAAAAGGCCAGTTTGGAGGAGATTGAGTGGACACAGATCATTCAGTATAACCCCTTAAGTCAGCTGACATTGATTGGACACGTTCTGTCTGAAAGCCAGGGCAGCTAGGTGGCTCAGTAAATAGAACGCTGGGCCTGGAATCAGGAAGACTCATCTTAGTCACTTAACTGTTTGCCTCAGTTCCTCATCTGTAAAATGATCTGGAGAAAAAAATGGCAAATCACTCCAGTGTCTTTGCCAAGAAAACCCCAAATGGGATCATGAGGAGTCAGACTTGACTGAAACAACTGAACAACAGCAGTCTGCCAGCCCCTGTCCACTCCTGAGGAAACTGAACCACCAAAATGAAGACAGGATACATACAGATCTTAGTAACCAACTAAATTAGTGAAAACCACTCAGTCTTGGAGACCCCCACCACCTTCTAAGACCTGGACAATCCGGTTCTGCCCTGCGCCCTGACATCCGTTTGAGCAATCTCAACACCCAGTCTCAAAGTTCTTACTACCATCCTTCAAAGCTCAGCTCAAGAATCTTTTCCTGTTTATTTCAGGACCCTTGGAGCTCTTTCTTCTCTGAAGTCTCAGGACACTTAGTGTCTGGACTTTAATTCTTCTCTGATTGTTTCCTGTGGGGGAGTCTCATCTTTCAGCCATCCTGGAGCTCCTCCAAGGCACAGGCCTAGGTCTTCCCCTTCCCTGAAGCTTGACCAGACTCAGGAATTTACACACCCTGCCACTAAGGTTGAGCAATTAAGAGCTAGAAGAGGCACCAGGAGGAGGAAGGGTCTTGAGTCTATATCATATTAGAAGCTGTTAAAGGATGTGTGAATATTTAACCTGGAGAAGAAAAGACTTAAGAAAAGACATAATAGCTGTCTTTGAATATTTGAAGGACTGTCACCTGGAATCAAAATTGTTCTATTTGGTCTTGAAGGCAGAACTAGGAAACTAGGGGGGAAAGATGCAAAGAGGCAGATTTAAGTTTCCTCTAAAAAAGAATTTCCTAACAATTAGGAAGGTCCTATCCCAAAGTACAAAGTTGGCAGTTGGTTCTTCCTCATTGGAGGTTTTCAGGCAAGATCTACAAGGGGAGGACCACTTGTAGAGTGTGTTGTAGAGAGAATCTCTTTCACCTCAGAAATTCTGTTATTCTGTGAACAGGCTTCATTGCTGTGAATGCTTCTCACTCTTCTTCAAGCTGCATTCCTGACTCTTGACTCTACCTACCATGCCATAGAAACTTCTCCCAGGAAGCTCCCTCCATGACTAGACTACCTCTCATGTTGGAAGTTTCCTCTATCCCTGTATTCCGCATCTGTCTCTCTGTCTCTGTCTTTCTGGGTCTGTCTCTGAATCTCTCTCTGTCCTTCTGTCTCTCCCTCTGTCTCTGTCTCTCTCTGTGTCATTGGCTGGTTCCCCCCAGAAGCCTTCATTTTAAGAAAGACACCCAAACCAACTGTGTTAATTCCTTTAAAGGCTACACTCCTGACTCTCTGGACTACCTTCTCCCCCACACCAGGTACCTGTCTTCTCTGTCTTCTTCTTTCCCTCCTCCCTGCCATTATCCCAATTTTAGCTTCCTTTCATGTGATGTTTTCCCACAGTAAAATGTAAGCTCCTTGAAGGTAGGAACTCATTTTTTTCCCCTACTTATATTTCCAGTACCTAACACAGTGCTGTGCACACAGTAAATAATAAATGCTTGTTGGCGTAACTTGATCAGACTGTGGCCTTCCTGGGTAGAACTCACAGGAGAGTTGACTTCAAGCATCCTTGAAACAACAACCCAGTCTACCTTCCCTCTCACCCCCATCCCCAAGGCTGGCATAAATCCAGAACTTCACTCTTGGATCCCCTGTCCTGTCCCACCTCCATCTCTCTGTTCTTGCTGCTTTTCTTTCCTCTTCCAAGAGGCAATTCAAAGCTTACCATTTCCAGGAAGCCTTATGTGATTAACTCCCTCATGACTGATCACCTTTCTGACCTGCCACTGAAGTCAGCTAAATCCTCTCCCCCCTCTCTGGGCCTCATGTGTAAAATGACATTAGCTAACCTCTGAAGTGCCTTTCATCTCTAGAAGTGTGAGATTATAACTCTACAGGCTCTTCTCCTCCTTTCCTGGGCCATGGATAATTTAAGAGTAGCCTGCTGATTCAAGCCATTCCCTGCTCCCACATGTACACACAATGGCACTCTGGCCACAGTGGATCATCTCTAGAAAGCAAAACACCAACCTCGCCCAGTGCTAAGGGCTTGGGTGACATCCCATCTGCAGACTCTGCAGGCTGTGCCAGGGACTGGGTGGTGGAGAGCAGCCAGAATATGGCATGCTTGTGTGTGTGGGCAGTGGGATGGAGCTCAGAACTACCCATGGACTGAGGGGCCACCTGGTATCTATCCATCATCTTGTAGCTTGGTTTTCACACACTTCCAACCTCTCTCTAAATATCACCACAGCATGCTCCCTATAGCAGCAAAGGCTGGGCATCAATAATTCAGGTGCTGTGACATCTGTGAAAGCTTAGCAGTCAGAGTCCTGGAGCATTTTTTTTAGATTCAGGTAGGGGCACTATTCTACCCCCATGGGATACCCACTGTTTTGGGAAAGATGGGAGCAATAGCTCTTCTGCCCCTTCCTCAGACTGGTCCTGGAGCTGAGGTAAGCTCTCCAGCACCTGATCCTACAGGTTGTAGCTGAAAGCTCCATTTTAAAGAACAGACTTGGTATTTTAATGTCACGGGGGCTCTGACAGCTGCTGCCAGACAAGGCTGAGCAAGAGCTTAGAATAGGAGCAGGCCTGCTCTGGCCAGCAGCAGGAGGAGGTCTTTGCATGCAGAGCCAGAACAGATATGGCACCTCAGCTCCGGCTTCCCAGAAAATGCTTCATGCTGCACCAAGCCACCTCCTGGCAGTATCTCAGAAGAGACAGAAAATCTGACTGCTGATCAAGGTGATCTTGGGTGATCTGCCCTGGAAAAGCTAGCAAGTCAGGCACAATCCTACCACAAAGACACAGAGAAAGCCCAGAGCAACAGTCCAGGAAATAAGAATCAACCAAATAAATAATTTAAATAACTGGTATTTCTGTTAAAAATTCAAAGTGCTTTACATGAGAGACAAGGTGGTATGGTAAAAAGAGAAGGAAGAAAAGAAGAAATAACGTGTGTGTGTGTGGTGTGTATTGGCCACTCCAAGTACATATATATATGATATGTAAAAACATACACAGCACACACATACACACACATATACACATATAGTTAGTTAATTTGTTAGGAAGGTACTTCAAAGTAGGTACTGTTATCAATCCCCAGTTTACTGATGGGGGAGGACGCTGAAGCTCAGATAAGTAAAATTACTTGGCCAGGGTCACACAACTCGTACATATCCGAGGCAGTATTTGAACTCAGGTCTTCCTGACTCCAAGTCCAAAGCTCTAGCCAGCACATCCTCCTGCTGCTACAGGAAGATCTGGGTTCACATATTACCTTTGTGACTCTAGACAAGTCACTTGTCGCCTCAGACCAGATGCTCGCCTGCATTGGTGGAGGGAATTTCCTTATTCGGGAGTTCCTTGTACCCATGAAATCGTATGTCCACCTCCTTTTTGTTTTATATTCTCTCACTTGGTCCTCATAACAACTCGGTGAAGTAAGATCTGTTATTATGTACATTTCACAGATTAGGAAGCATCTAAGGTAGGATTCAAACCCAAGTTTGCTAAGGCCAAGTCTAGCCCTCTATCCACTGGACTCTCCTACCTCCTTATTGAGAAGGGTGGTATAGTTGACAAAACTCTAGGACTTCCTAGGAATCAGAAACTAAATTTCCTTAAATGCCTGGGGGGCATCAGTCCAACCACAAATTCCTGGAATTCCTGGGAAAACAAAAGATCACAGAGTAGGAAAGGATCTTAGCTGGCCATCCAGCCCAACCCCCTTATTTTATGGAGGGAGAAGTGGCCTGTTACAATCCATATCCTTGTTCCTGAGCTGGAAAGACCCAGGTTCAGATCCTACCCCTAATCCTTATATAACCTCAGGCAAGCCACGTAAGTGCCCCAAGCCTCAGATTCCTAATTAGTAAAAAAAAAAATTAGTAATAAGAGGACTGAACTGGATGGCTTCTGAGGTGCTTCCAACTCCAGATTTATGAACCCATGAAGATGAATTTCTGTGCCCAAAGCTGCACAGGCAGTGAGTCACGGAGCCAGAATTTGAACTCAGAACTTTTGACTCAAAATCCAGTACTCTTTCCACTGTTTCCATCCTACAAATGGAAAAATAGGACAAGCTGCCATGCCCTGCTCTGCTCTGTTGACAAGATGGATTTTGTTTTGTTTGTCACAAATAACACTGTTTATTTAGTGTGCTAATGCTCTTCATTTGAGAAGCGCCTGGGTTCATCCCAGGCTATTATGGTCGATCACGTCAGCACCTTATGGGACTAAGGATGAGCCAAGTGAGATTAATGCCATTATGGTTTGAATATTAATGTGCACATTGGAGGGAACAGAGTGTTCAGGGAGCAGGCGGTAGTGGCAGCACCACACCCAGCCCCCCTGCTGCCACAGTAAGGCTGCCCAGTAGCAGACGCCCAAACAGGGTGCCACAGGGGCCTCAGATTAAAATGGCCCTTAGAGGCTACTCCAAGTGACCTTGAGAACACTGAACATATTTATCAGGCGTGTACCTCCAGAAGCCTGGAGCACCTTTCAGCTCCCAATCAATTGGAGCAGGAGGGAAGGTGTGGACTTTGGGGGAGGGCCTACATGGCACCTGTGCTTCTAGTGAGTCATTTTTTCACAAGAGGCCCAGACCTGGAAGAGGAGGTGGGACTGGGGTGGGGTGGGGGTGGGGGTGTTGCTAGAGCAACAGCTTGTACTCTGCTGGTTAGATTCACATGAGCGCACATACAGAGTTCCACAGTGATAGCCTAGGTCAGTCAGCCCCCCCCACAAAAACCAGCCCTACTTAAAAATTCCACATAGATAAAGAGAAGTGCAGTGTTGGCAAAGCCCAGGAAAGACTTGGATTTTATTGGCATCAGGGGGGCCTCTGCCTTCACATAGCCTCAGGCAACCTGGCAGTTCCTTGCCGTGGTTGTCCCCTCTTCTAGAGTCAAGCTGGGGAGTAAGGTGGGGAAGGTGATCATAGATTGGGGAGGGGGTGATAAAGCTTGGGGGGGGAGGGAGGAAGAGGAAGAGAAGCCCTCACAATGGCCCCCAATTCACACGAACCCAAGCCTCTATTTACTGAGCTGCTCTTCCAGTCTCAGACCCATCATGATGCCCCAGGGAACCCAGCCAGGGCCAGCCATCTGTAGGGGAGAGAATGGGGAGGATCCAAGCCGAAACTGCTGTGACTCTGGACCAAAGAGCAGATGTTCTATCTTTAGTTCTCCCAAGTCCTAGGGGACGATTTGGGCCACTCCACAGGAGTCTTCAGTCTCTGCCCTCCCAGAGTGGCTCAAGAGAGAATGGGCCTGGAGCTCCTTCAGCTACCCACTTGTTCCTTCTTGGGCTCACAGACCTGGTTGGCGCAGGGCTGGGAGGCATGTACAGCTGAAGGGTGTATGATTACAGGGAGATTTTTCTCTTCTCCTCCTTTGATACTCTACTCTCCCTCCTTTCTTCCCCTCCCTCCCCTCCCACTCCCTTTCCATTACTGTTTTGCCCCCCTACCCTTTCCAGTATCCAAGTCTGAGTTCTTCCAAACTCCTTTACTTCTGCTCTATCCATTCTATGAGAAGCTGGCAGCAGGGAGGCCTGAAGAGCAATGGAAGAGACCAGGGGCTCTGCTTAGGAGCCACAATCTCCCTACACTGATAGAGGGGTTTGCCAAGTGGCTTTATGCCTGTGAGCCTCCAGAGAGCCTTTTAGTCTTCCCATGGGCCTCCCTCCCCCTAATTAGAAACCCAGAAGATACAACTTTTGAATTACCAGTAAATAATTAAGTTGAATTGAATTTAGCCACTTTGGCCCAGACGTTAGAAGTCAGAAGTCTTCCTCTAGTTGTCGGGGCCCATGCAGAGCTGAGCATAGAGCCCTCTCCTGAGGAAGGGTGGAATTCAATGATACTCAGCCTGGTCTCTGGAAGAATTATTCTGGTCCAGAGGCAAGGAGTATCAGGGGCTCTGGGCAGGGTCAGACAAATCCCAACCTCCCCACTTCTCCCTCAGGGTAAAAGAGGCCCAAGTCTGCCTGCATAGTGCACATGGCTACAGCCTCTGATAAAAACATGTCAGTAATTAGATTGTAAGAAAGACAGTCTACATATCACTTATTCTTCCCTAGGAAATTAGAACCAAATTCTCGATCCTGGTATTTCACAGCAAGCAAGCTGAGGAGATTCAGGACTAGAGGAAAGGGTTTGTTTGGCTTTTTTTACTCCCCATTAGGACACAGGATCTCAGGCCCAGGCCTTTCCCCAGGAATACAGAGACGAGCCCCTTGCTTTCTATGTCTGACTCTGAGTGGCAACCAGAGAAACATGTGGACAGTGAGACACACACACACACACACACACACACACAGAGATTGAGAGATGGAGACAGATGTTAGCATGCACAAGTCACATCTAGAGATATATACAATACACAAAAAGTGAAGGACAACTCAGGCTTCTCCAGAGAAAAGGGCTCTCATAGACACAAATAGGCAGACACATGACTAGACACACAGTGAAAAGCAAACACAGAGAGATAGGCATGCAGGAACTACCAAGCTCCTCACATGGTGACATGAGGAGACAGATTCCCACCCCACCCCCATACAGAAAGACACATCCGCCCACACACATAAAAACAGGGAAAGAGAGATCAGAGAGAGAGAGCCAGGGAGGGCTTTCACCCACGACATTTCCTATATAACACCATTCTCCAGGGATTTCTAGCTGCTTTGGCCAGAGGTTACCCCAGAGTCAGGAAGACCCCTACAGCTCCCTATCCTATGAGCCTATCAGCTTCCTTTCCCTCAATTTCTAATCTTGGTAATCTCTTTCCTTATCAGCAGGGCTTTGAATAAGGGGCTGGGAAAAGTGCTTGGAGCTCTTACCCTGAAATCTATGCCCACGGTAGAAATGAAGGTCCCAGCCAGGAAGGCACCATCCTTGAATCGAACCAGCAGACAGGTCTTTCCCACACCTGAGTCTCCTACCAGCATCACCTGAGGAGAGGGTAGGGCAGTTAGTCAGGCCTAGGAAGGCAAGAAGAAATTCCCTAGCTCTGGAGACCAGGGAGCTCATTAGGAAAGATGGACCCTCTAGGAGAGTGGACCTTAATGTCAGCCCTGAAGGGGCTGTTGAGAGTGTTGGCAGGAGCTGTAGACCCAGCCTTGGGACACTCGGTTCACAGCCTGGTTGAGCAAGGGTGCTTCATCCTCATCAGGTTACAGGGAGTATAACAAAGCCCACCCACTCTGTCCTGAGCTGCTATATACTTCTGGGTTCTCCCCCATAGCATCCCTAAACACTGAGCAGGGAGCAGGAAAAGAGAAAGGGCTAATAAAGAATTAGCAAAGCAATGATTCTTATTCCTCCTTGCCCCACAAACCTCTACCCCCAGGATCCAGGTGAAGGACTGTCCTGTGATGAGGGAGGCATAGAAAGTCTAAAGCCTGTCTGTTTTGAACTGTCTCTGAATGGTTACCCTCTGTCCTTCCCCACAGAATCCTGTAACATGTCGTCACATCCCATTGATATAATACTAATTTTTTGGGTGGGAGGGGTGGTTCATTAGCATAGGGAACTCCCAGTGTGGGAACACCTTTCACTAATGCAGATTGTTGACTTATCTATGAGTCTTAGCACAGTGACTGGCACAAACCAAGTGCTTAATAGGTCCTTCCTAGCTAACTATTGACCTAGAGTTGCCTTTGCAGATTAAATGACTTACCTAAGGTCACACAAGTCAGTATGTGTCAAGGTCAAGATCTGAATCTAAGTCTTTCTGTCTCCAAGGCTACCTTTCTATCTAAAACACGCTTTGCTACCTCTCAAAAGTAACAACAGTAATAATAAAGTTCACATTCCTATGGTGCGTTAAGATTTACAAAGCACTTTCCTCCCAACAGCCCCATGAAGTAGGCAACACAAACGTTTTTATCTCCATTTTGCAGAAAAGGAGCCTGAAAAGGAGCAGAAAAGGAGGATGAAGGAAGCTAAGCTTTCTGCCCAGGTTGACATGCTGTTGACCCAACACCCAAGTCACCTCCTATTCAGTCTCCTCCCAAAGTGTGATAATAATTGCTATTATTTATATTATGCTTCATAGATTGCAAAGGATTTATATCCTTTTAAAAAAAGTCATCCTCACAACAGCCCTGTGAAGCAGGGAGTGTGTGTACCCCATTCTACAAAAGAGAAAACCAAAGCCCAAGGAAGTTAAATGCTTACCCAAGGTTACCCAACTAATAAGTGGCAGAGCTGACATTGGCCTCTTGATCCCCTAATGCAGGATTCTTTCCTATATACCACAGGTCCTTCTAGGAGTTTATCTGAGCAGAACTATCCTCTCCTCAAACTGGCACCCCCAAACTTCAAGAGGTATTAGTTTATCCCCCGCTCTCAGGAGGATGATCTGACCACCTCCACCACCAACCTAACACCTCTGCCTTCAACAGGCATGATCTGATTCCCCTTTGCCAACCTAACATCTCCCTTTAAGGAGGTGAGATTTGAGCTTCACCCCTTACACCCATTAGGTGTGATCTGAAGCTCATCCCACCCTCACCCTCAGGAGCTATAATCTGACTCCCCAACAAAACTCTAGCCTTGATAGATATGATCTGAGCATACACTTCCCCCCCCCACATACACTCATACAATCTGACATTCTCAGATGTAAGCTGATGCCCCACTATGAGCTTGGGGAGCTCATGAAAATCTAAAACATGAACATGAAATATGGCTAGGGAGAATCTCTCTCTCTCTCTTGGGTTTATCTTTTTCCATTGGGAAGTCGAGGAATTGGAGAGAGGGGATGACTACATATGTTTTTACGTGTGGCAGGGGTAATTCCGTGTAAGACAAGTCAATGCTTTCCCTTGACTAAAGCAGTCAACTGATGTCTGTGTCAGACCCTAGTTGTTCCTCTGAACTAAGGAATCCTCCTCCTTGGCCCTAGTCTATGGAGACCCTTACAGCAATGCTGACCAAGTGTCCATTCAGAGACACCCATTTTCCCTCCACTTGCCCTAGTCTTTAGCCAGTGAAGGCAGAAGGACAAGCAGACCTCATGGGGTGCTGACCTCTCCTTACTCAAATTGATGCCAGCTTCTCAGATTCTGGATGGGCTAGTTGCCCCAGGGGTCAAGATTAAGAAATAGCTAAACCCTGCTCCATCACTCACTCTCCAACTCATTGACAAGTCTGCCTAGGGGGATTGATGGGGAGACTGCACCAGCCTGAACTTCTTGGAAAGTCTCAAGACCAAGAGCCTCAACTGCTACCCATGACTGCTTGACTACTCCCAGAAGGGCAAAGGCCTTCATTGCTGGTAAAGGTTGCCATCTCCAGCATTCAGTAACCTGGGCCAACATTTTCTCCAGAGGCTGCTCTGGACTGCCCAGAAAAATGGGCAAGTCCTTGGGAATGGGTGATATAGAGAAACTATTGACATATTAGGGGAGTTACAACCTGACTCCCCAATTTCAATTCAATACGGCAACTCAACAAGCATTTATTAAGTGTCTTTTATGTGCAAAGTGTCATAGTAGGCAACAGGGAAACAAAAATACATTCTGCAAGGGGAATAGGACATTCACACAGCTAAGTAACTAACTACAGGATAATCTGAGGAGAGAGAGATAGTAATAGCAAGACTAATAATCAAGGGAGAGTACTGATAATTAGGAAGGGCTTCCTGTAGGAGATAGCATCTGAGTTGAGTCTTGAAGGAAGCTAAGGATTCTAAGAGGCAGAGGTGAGGAAGGAGTACATGCCCAGCATGGCAGATGGACTGGCTGTGCATTCCCAGATGTAGGCAGGAGGTAGAACTTGGAGTTGGGGAAACAACTAGTAGGCCAGTCTGGCTGAAATACAACGAAAGAAGGGGATTTTGTGAAATAAATTGGAGGTAGGCTGGAAGCAGACTTTAAATGCCAAACTAAGGAGTTTGTAGATTATATTGAAGATAGGGAGCCACTGAATATGTCCTTTAAGGAAATGTCAAAAGAGTCTGGACCCCAGAAAAGCTTGAAAGAGGTAGCTTTGAGATCAATAAAATCTTTTGGAGTTAACTTCTAGGAAAGGTCACTGCCAGACTTGCTGAAAAGGAAATGGAGAGAGCCTTGGGCTACTTGTGTACCAGCTGTATGGGGAGGATCTACTCCTTTCATTTCCAGAGCTGTCATAGAAAATCTGAAGAGTTAGGGAATACACAAAGGTTCTTTTGTCTGTACCCAGCAGACAGTGGTAAAAAACAGAGTGGGACATCAGTAAAAGGGGAGCAGGGTACTGGGCTAGCAAGCCCCGTTCTAGTCTGGATCCCCTGCTCCAAGCCCTGGCCCTTCCAGGCTTGAAGCAAAGCCAGAGCTAAGGAAGGGGCTGTATGTGTTTGCTTAGGAAAGGTCACACCAGGCTATCCCAACTTCCAGCTCCCACACTACTTCAGGGCCCCTACCAACAGAGTCCTGCCCTAGGCCACCTGCTGCTGAACCTTTTGCTAACAAAGTCTGCCCGTCCTACCCCTGGGCTCTTCACTGCTTTTTTCCCCTCCTCAGCCCTTTATGGTCTGTGACTCTGGGCCAACTGCCCTCAGTCCTTTGGGGTTTGTGTCCCTGTGCCAACCACAGTCAACCCACGATCTGTGCTCTTGTGCCAACCACCCCAGCCCAAGGTCTGTTCCCCTCTGCCAAACACTCCTAACCTATGGTCTGTGCCTATCACTCTCAGCCACGGTGGGTCTGTGCTTCGTCTGTCCATCAACCTCTCAGTAGCTGTTCTTCACCCCCCTCCCCCGCTGTTTCCCTTAGGATCCCAGCGCTTACCTTGAAAGCAACGTCGTAGAAATCACCGCTGCTGCTAAGGGACGGGCGGCCTGGTAGCAGAAGCCCGTTCCTCGGTGCCTTGGGGGCAGAGCCAGGGCCCGGGCTACAGCCGCCCCCTCCGGAGCCCACCGACCCGTTCTCCTTGGCTGTGGGCAAAGAAGAAGCGGGCGCACTCCCCGCCTTACTCTTAGGAGTCTTTTTCCTGGACATCTTGGGTTAGGGGTTCTGGTTCCTAGGGGTCCCCAGGCACGACGTTCACTGCGCTCGGACTCGGGCTCCGGCTGCTCTGTTCCCCAGACGGCGGCGAGCGCCCCGCGGCAGCGCCAGCATCCTCAGCCCGGCGGCGGCGCAGTGCCCAGCGCAGCACAGCGCATCCCCAGCCCGGCCCCGCCCAGAGCCCAGCTGAGCCTAGCCCAGCCCGGCCCAACCCAGCCAAAGCCCCTCTCCCGGCACGCCCCCTGGCCCACCCTGCCTCTGATCGACAAGCCTGGCAGCTACTAAACCCTTGGGCTTCACCACCTCTGCCAGTGGAAGTAAGGAGAGGGCTGAGCCCATGCAAACAACCTCGGGCCGATCTTTGGGAGATGCCCTGGGGAGAAGGATCTCCCGAAGTTGGGGGAGTTTGGGAAACATTGGAGAAAGAGGGGGCCCCTCCTGCTGTCCACTCGGCATCTAAACCTCCCCTTCCTTCCCCTCCATCCCAGTCTGACCTTTTGCGGAAGAAACACAAACATAAGTAGACAAACGTAGACAGACATACACCAAGGAAAAGGAACACAGCCACAGACATGAACACATGTACAGACAGGCACACATAAACACATTTAATCCAGCTGAACAAATATTAAACACCTCCGATGTGGAAGCCATTTTGCTAGGTGAGAGATAAAACAATTCAATTCAACCAGCACTTATTAGGCTCCTACTACATGCAAAGCACCCACCATGCTAGCGACAAAGGAGTTTATATTCAGTCGGGAGGAACGAAGTTCCTGATGGTGTGTAGAAGAGATAAAATACTCTAATGCAAATGAAAGTGAATAATATTTGTATAGGAGATAAACAATTCACTAGGATAGATGTATAGGAGAGACCTGAACAAGATATTTTGAGAAATTAGAGAGAGGGGAAGCTTGACTGAGGTAAAAGCACCTAAGATGGGTCTTAAAGTAATAGAAAGATTCCAACAGGTGGAAGGATGGATCGTGGACAGGGGGAGGGGGAAAGGAAGGGGCTGCAGAAACCGTTGTAGCCTTATTTCCCACCATTGTGGGGAAGGTTCAGAAGGAGATAGGAATAGGGCAAACAGTCCAGTTTTGCTGGAAAGTAGAATTTGTGAAAGACAATTGTATGAATAATGCTTGGAAAGGTAGGTTGGAGTCAAATGGTGGAAGGCCCTGAATGACAGGATGGGGAGAATGCATTCTACAGGCAATGGAGACCATTTGAGAAGGAGCATGTCATGATCAACATTGTATGAAGATCAGTCTGGCTGCTCTGTGAAGGATGGATTGGAGGAGGAGACTGGAGGCAAAGGAGGCTGTCACAAGTGAAGAGATAGTGTGATGGCTGTTTGAATGGAAAGGATATGGAAGACTCAATAGGCACTGCACGAAGCATTCAGAGGACTTGGAAACTGGTTGAATGTTGGAGGTAAAGAGAAAAAGGATGAGTCTGGTTTAACAAGGGTTTTGAGCCTTGGTTGTTGACTTGCATGGAGGGTGGGTACCTACCATAAATTTGAAAAGAAAAAAAGAAAAGTTGGGCAGAGGGGCAGGTTTTAAGGGAAATGACAAGTTTAGTTTTGGATGCATGGGGTTTGAAGCACCAGAGGGATATACAGATGGAGATGTCCTGTGGGCAATTGGAAAGGCAAGCATGGAGCTTGGGGGTCAAGGCTGGAAATACAGATTTTCACATTCGTGTAGAGGTGTTAATTGAAGCCATGGGAGTTGGTGACTTCAATAAGAGAACTGTTGTAGAGGGAAGGGAAAGGAAGGAAAAGAAGAGAACTGGGATGGGAGGGGAAGAAAGGTTAAAGAAAAGTCTCAGAAAATTCTCTGGTTTAGGAGGTAGAATAATAATGGACAGCAGTAAGGAGACTAGGAACAAGAGAATTAAGAGAGTGATTAAAGGAGGGCAGTGTCATAGATGTGAAGGGAGAAGAAAGAATAAGAGAACCATAGATTTAGGGACCTCAGAGGGCATCCATTTTACAGATGAAGAAACTGAGGCCCAGGAAGATTAATTTTAAAAGATTAAAGAGTCACACAAGCCAAAGTGGGATCTGAATCCAGGTCATCTGATATCAGATCTAGTGCTAGGGGATAGTCAAAATGCCAAGTGCTATAGAAGGAGCATGCAGGATCAAAGGATTTTAGAAATGGAAGGAACCATAAAAACAATATAGTCCAAAGCTCTCATTTTACAGATGAGGATATTTAGTGCACAAGTCCAGATCCAATGGTCTTTCTACTACATGATCCTACTTTAGTAAAATTAGAAGAAAGGCCATTGGATTTGGCAGTCAGCAATCATTAATGACCCAGGGAGAGCTGCTGGTGGAGTGATTGCGACCAAGGCTAGACTGTGGAGGGTTGAGGAGTGAGGGAGTAATGAGAAAGTGGAGGCAGGTGTAGAAGACTTTTTCAAGCAATTTCAAGGGAAAGGGCAGGGACAGGATACCATCCTATGCTCAAAGGGGCATCAGAGTCAAAGGGGTTATTGGGCTGAAGGAGGTCAAATGGGTTTCTGGAGGAGAAGAGGGCAATAGAGAGGAAAAGACTGAATATACTACCATGGTTATTGGAGAAGAGCCATCAAGGGAGAAGAAGGCTGGGGACTGTGAATTGAGAGAGAAGTAAAGCCAAGGCAAAGGCCTGCCAGTCACTACTCACAGCAACCAAACCCTGCCTTTGTGGCAAAGGTTGGTGTCTCCAGGCATTCTTCATGTTTTCTCCTTATCCCTTTTCCTATTTTAGGCTAAGCCACAAAAACCAGCCCCCTCCTTACTTCTGCTACCCTTAAGCTCAGGCTCTGACTTAGGAATTGGATCTCTACATCAGTGTCCCTGAGGATAGCAGGGACGACTATCAATGGCCAGAGACAGATGGAGGGAAGGAATGGATGGATAGTGGGGTTGAGTGGACGGAACCCCCATCCATTGCTCATATGGGGGAGGGGCACGCCCTCAGAGTTAGATTCTGAGGCCCGACATGAAGGAAGGGCCTGTTCTCACTGGTACTTGACCTTTCTCTTCCACAGGGTATTAAAGAACACAGAGGAAGGCTCAGTACTTAACAGGATTTTCATAAGGAAACTAACTTTCTCTCTTCCCCACCCCCAGCTAGGGCAAGCTTTATCCATGAAAAAGGTTTTTTTCCTCCTCCTCCTCATTCCCTCAGATACCTTCTATTCTCTATATACAGGATATCCAAAAAGTGTTAGTATAGTTTTAAGCTTTAAAGCTTAAGACTTTTAGAATAGCATATACACACATACACATATGTTGTATTATGTACAAATATGCATTTATATACACATATAACATATATTTAGAATCGATCTATATGAACATTTCTAGCTTTAGAAAATCCTAGTTTCATGGTATCATATAGCTGGAAGCAATCTTAGATAGCATATATTCTAACTTCCTTATTATTTATTTTTTAACTTGAAAATTTTATTGATGCTTTTTATTTTTATGTCATAGCCATTTCCCCTTAAACTTCATTCCATATGCGACCAAACCTCTGTTATAACAAAGAAACAGAACTAACAGACAATGACCTAGTCTCACTGTATATACCACATGCCACATCCATAGACTCCCACCTCTTTACTAAGAGGAGGAACTTCTACAATTGGTCATATCCCCAGCTATCCCTATGTCTCTGTACTTCCTGCAATCCCACTCTACAAGGACACCATAGGGCTCTTGAATGAGGATCCTTCAGGGAATCTGTGGCTAGTGAGGGTGTGGAAAGGAGGACTTTGAAAATGAGGTGGAAGATTTCTCTTTAGGCCCCTGGGCCTGGGTTATATGCCTGTGTGATAGTTTTATTGGGGTCTTCATTCTCATCACTTTCAGGGAGCAAGTGACAGGAATGAGGGATGATTGTGGGACAGGGAGAGTCCTACGAGTTTTGAACACTTCCTATAGGAAAAGGCTGCCCCCTGGAGTTAGACTGTTAGTCTGTGTTCATCCATCCCTGGCTTCTCCTTCCCCACCGGCCATTGATCTGTTCACCCTATATGATGTGTGCGTATGCACACGCATGCACACATGCACTCATCTCTCTGTATGCACATAGTCTTATGTAGTCACATGGAGGAAGTTACCTATATGGTAACTTACATAGTCACATACGGAGAAATGCATGTGTCCATATGTAATCAGACACATACTTATGAGCATGGAAAAGAGGCAGGGACTTGGAATCAGAGGGCTTAGGCTGGCGTCTCATTCCTAGGCAGATCATTTAATTTCTCTGGTTCTCAGTTTCCTAACCCTTCCTCAACTATAAAATGAGAAATTGGACTAGATGACCTCTGCTGTCCTTTCCAGCTCTAAAACTAAGATCCTGTTAGCCTATGCAGTCACCTACATATACAGTATCAAACATATATATGCATATGTAGCAACATGCATGCACATGACTACAATCTATATACGTATGGTTACAAATGTTATCCCAACTGTGTTGTTATATAAACATACATGTCATAGTCAGAGTTCATGCCTGTCTGGCTTCACAATGGACCCCTCCTATTTCCTATCTCACATGATTTCCATCTTCTGGTTCTTACTGAGAGACCACTACCAGGCGTGGCCATGGTCTTCCCTCATCAAAATACACATATAGGAGCAGCTAGGTGGTGCAGTGAATTGAGCACCGGCCCTGGAGTCAGGAGGACCTGAGTTCAAATGTGGCCTCAGACACTTAACACAAAAACTAGCCATGTGACCTTGGGCAAGTCACTTAATCCCAATTGCCCTACTTTTTCCCCTCCAAAAAAAAAGGAAAAAAAGCAAAAAACAAAAACAAAACAAAAAACCCCCACACATATATAGATAGATACAATTGCATGTAGTTACAAACATAACTTCTGACTTCTATGACATGTCCTCATACAATATGTAATCACATACGCAACCATATATGGTTTCACAAATATACACAATCATAGACATACAGTCATCACACAGACAGACAGAGAGTGGAATTGGTTGTAGATACTGAGGCTTAGGGCAGATATTTTTGGCACAGGCTAGCTTGCTGGAGGACGTGTGTAGAGAAAGAGATGTTTGCCATTCTCCTAAGAGAGATCTAGCTTTCTTGAAGCAAGAGGTCCCCAAAGTAGACATATAAGGCAGGAATTCTTACCAGAAATTCTGCTTCTGGGGTTAACCTTGGATAATCCAGGTATTAGAGAAAGAAAAAAGTATCTACTCTGATTGATGTTCCAGAATGGACATTTTAATGAAAGCCCTATGGCAACTGATGCTAAGCTTCTTACCTCCTTGGGCTCAGTGTTCCATTCTGAAGACTGTACTTCATCCAGCCTTCCTTATGAGAAGTGCAGGCAAGACTCTCTGAGAGGCCAGGATCTAGTTCTCAGGGATGAGGCAGCTCTAAATGGGACTAACTATTCACTCCTAAATAATGGCTCAGCTACTGGGGGAAAAGTCCCTGCTGAAGCCCTACATCCTACCCATCCCTTCCTTTTGCTCTGGGATAGGAACAGTGGATTGTATTTTACAGTTCTTCCTCACTATTACACTGCTGGGTGTAACCAGTCTCCCTAACATCTCTATGGAAGAAGAGATGTCAGTCAGGCTGGGCTATCTGGCTTCCCCAAACTCATTGGGACCCTAGGTCACATTGAAGTCCACGGCCACATGGTGGCACCATGTAGCTAATATGTCACTGGCTCCAGATTTCCAGATTTCACCACTGGATCCGTGGTCATAGTCAGAATTCTTATCTGTCCAGTTTAACAATGGATCCCCTCCCATTTCCTCATGTCACATGATTTTTATCTTTTGGTTCTTAAGGATAGACCATCCCCAAGTGTGGCCATGGTCTTCTCTCATCAAAACCAGTGAGAACTCTTTAGATATGGCTTAGGGTCAGCTCTCCCACTTCTTCCTCCATCCCCTCAGAAGCTCATTTCTGACTCCCCTTTCTCTCAGGTACAAAATTTAGCAGTACTCCCCTCCCCACAACATGCCTTCCAGTCTCTGAGGAAGGACTATCTTTCCATCTTGTCAGGGTCAATACCTGACATGTGACCTTCTTTGTCTCCTCTAGGATTTTGGTCCCAATCTTTCTTCTTCTTGTCATCTTTTCTATTCTCTCATCTTTAATCTTTCCTTATCCACAGGCTCGTTCTAGGATGCCTACAAACATGTCCAGCTCTATCTATCCTTACAACACATCCACCAGATCCTGCCATCCCCTGAAACTATCATCCTACATCTTCTCTCCCTTTCACAGCCACATTCCTAGAAGGAACCCATCCTCTGTCTGCCCTTGTTGCCTTCATTTCCTCACTTCCTACTCACTTTTCAATCTCTTGCAATCTGTCTTCCAACCCTGCCACTCTTCTGAAACTGCTCTTTTCATTGTTACCAATTAACTAAATCCAATGGCCTTTTTTCCAGTCTTCTTGACCCCTCTATATCTGTTTCCACTGTTAAACAGCCCCTCCTCCTTCTCTCTCCCTCCCTCTCAGATCTCTCTTCTCTCTTGCTTTCTCCCTCCTTTCTCTTCTTCTTCTTCTTCTCCTCCTCCTCTTCCTCTTCCTCCTCCTCCTTCTTCTCTTCCTCCTTCTCCTTCTCCTCGTTCTCCTCCTTCTTCTCCTTCTTCTCCTTCTTCTTCTTCTTCTTCTTCTTCTTCTTCTTCTTCTTCTTCTTCTCGTTCTTCTTCTTCTTCTTTTTCTTCTCTGTCTCTGTCTCTGTCTCTGTGTCTCTCGACTTCGATGACAATGATCTCTCTTGCTTCTGCTCTTACTTGTCTGACTTCTCAGTCTCTTTTGTTGGATGATCATCTAACTTTTACCACCAAGCATGGTAGTTTTCCAAGGCTTTGTCCTGAATTCTACCCTTCTTATACTCTAAATGATTTTAACGACTCCTAGGGTTTCAATTAACATCTCTGTTCATTAGACCCACTAATCTATATATCTAACCCTAATCAGACTCCTAAATTCCAATGCCATATCACCAACATATCTAAAATGAAACTTATTATCTTCTCCCCTTAACCCATCCTTCATTTAAACTTCCCTATTTCTGTGTAGGATACCATCATCTTTTTTGTCATCTAGTCATAACTTCGGAGCCATCCTTATCTCTTCCCTCTCCCTCACATAGTGGTGTGCTGGTAAATGTTTAACAACCAGCTCAGTACATAAGGTGACAACCAACTTTGATAGACTGGACTCTTCTCAGAAATGCAAGGTTATAAGATAACTCCAAAAGACTCATGATAGAAGGAGATGTCTACAATTAGAGAAAGATCTAGAAAGAACAGAGTTTAAATGCATACTGAAGCAAACTACCTGCTCTCTTTCTTTTTCTTGTTTGGGTTTTTTCCCTCTTTCCCATTGCTCACTCCGTTGGTTACAACCCTTCTATACAGCCAGACTAATGTCCAGTGTGAAAGTATTTGCAGATCCTATACTTGACTGCATGCCGCCATGGAGCGGGGTGAAGGGGGAAGGAAGGGAGAAAATTTGAAACTCAAGGGATTGTGGAACTGAATCTTGTAAACTAAAAGTGCACAAACAAATCAATAAAAAAAAATAATGAAAAGAAGAGAAAAGGATAGTTTCCAAGAAATCTGGGAAGACTTTATGAACCATCGAAGAACGAAGTGAACAATTTATACAGTAACAACATCATAAAGACAAATAATTTGGAATGATTTAAAAATTCTGATCAATGCAATAACTTAGCAGAATGCCAAAGATGAAGAATGCTACCTCCTGACAGAAGAGTAATGGACTCAAGATATAGAATGGGACACACATTTTTGGACATGTTTGGACTTGGCCAACGTGCAAATTTGTTTTTGCTTGATTATGGATATTTGTTACATTGGCATTATTTTTCTTCCGCCTGCCCTCCATGGGATGGTAAGGGGGCAATGGGAGGGAGAGAAAATAAATGCTTGTTAATTAAAATTTTTAAAAACAAACAAAAGTACATAGGACACACTTTTAAGTTTAATCTGCATTATTAATGTTTTCCTTCTCACTTAAGTCTAGACAATCAACAAAACAATAAATGAAAACCTGATTTATAACATTTTCCAATTTCCAAGATGTAAGTGCTCATACTGAAAATGTAGCAATCAGCTCTTACAAATTGATTAGAGCTGGTTCTTTCCCCATCTTGACACATTCAACCATTTGAAAAGTCCTTTCATCTCTACCTCTACAACAGTTTTTGGATCTGTCCCCCTTTCTCCTCTTCTGTCCTTTATCACATCTTAGCTGGGCTACTGTAATAACTGCTTCATTTGTCTTTCTGATTCCAGTCTCTCCTCTCCAATTCATCCTCCACACTGCTACCCAAATGAGTATTTCTGAAACACAGTTCTGACCGTGTCAGTTTCCTGCTTAGAAATAGTCAATGGCTCCCTATTACTTCTAGGACAAAAGACAAATACTTTGGCCTGGCATTTAAATCCTTCCACAGTATGGCTCCCACCACTAGTCAGAGTTAAGTGACTTACCCAAGGTCACATAGCTGGTAAGTGTCAGGTGTCTGAGGTCAAATTTGAACACAGATCCTTCTGATTCCAGGGCTGGTGCTCTGTTCACTGTGCCACTGAGCTGCCCCCTACCTACCTTTCCAGACATTTTTTAATACTTCCCTTTATGTACTCTATGTTCCTGCCAAACTGGTTTACTAGCTATTCCCTAGATTCAACATTCTATCTGCCGCCTTCATACTTTTGCATAAGCCAGGTCCCATACCCTTCTCATCTTCATTTCTTGTTCATTGCTTTTTCATATCCCCTTAGGTAATAGTGCCATTTTCCTCTTTAAACTGCTATGTATTAATCTCTATATAGGCTTCATCCCCTAGAGGCAGCTAGGTAGCTCTGGGCCTGGAGTCAGGAAGACCTGAGTTCAAATGCAGCCTCGGATACTTATTAGTTGTGTGGTCCTGGGCAAATCATTTAACTTCTGTCTGTCTCTGTTTTCTCAGCTATAAAATGCAGATAATAATAGCACCTACCTTACAGGGTCACTGTGAGGATCCAACGAATTAATATTTGTAAAGCACTTAGTACAGTGCTTATGTACATTTAATACATAGTAGGTTCTTAATAAATGCTGATTTCCTTCCTTCCTTCCCCAGTGAGCTCCTTGAGGGAAGGGATAATTTCTTGGTTTTTTAAAAATTTTGTTTTACTTTTGTGTCCTTGGGCCATAGCACAGTGCTTCATGTATAGTAGACTCTTGATACATGTTCATTTAAATGATTAAATTAATGCCTATGAGATCACAGAGCATGTTAAAAACCCACTTATTCTCAAAGTAGGTCTGACAGGCCCTAAGCCTGTGGTGGGGGTGGGGTGGTGGGTGGTGGGGTAAATCTAAGCAATCCCCTCCCTCAGACCTCAACCAACACTAATTAACTACTTCTCCAGCTTTATTTCTTCCAATTATGATCATGAAGAAAGGCCATACAGAGCAACCAGCAGAGAAAAAAGAGGCAATGATAACTCAAGAAAGTTCAGATAAGTGACCACTGTACAGGGGTCATATTAATGGGTTCTGAGAAATCTGAAGTCACTGAAATCTGATTCTCCTGTCTGGGGATCTGGGGCCTCTGAATCTCCTTCAGGCCTCTTCTTTCTCCCTTGCGTTGAAACCCCTGAGGTTATTGGACTTCAGTCTGGCTCCCCCTCCCCACCTGAAGATGATTCTCATTGAGGGCTCGGGAGGTTACCATGTCTCCCCAGTCTCCCATTTTTAGTCTTCCTGACCTGAGCAAATTGGAGGAAAAAGAAGAAAGGGCAGGGGAGCAACAATAGATGTCTGAGAGGGGTCCAGACCTCAGGGCTCAGAATTTACCCCCTCCCCTATGTCCCTGCCTGGCATCACCTACCTTTAGAGTATCCATGGTGGCAGCTGGACTATTCCCCCCACCAGAGAGTCGTTCATCACCTTGGCCCCAGGTCCCTGGGCTCTCCATGAGTACCTGACAGTCTTAGCTCCAGAGCTGCCTGTGGGAGCAGCCACAGGAATGTCTGGGTAGGCACTGAGGGCAGCAGCACAAGGGTGGCTCTAGGCTGCTGCTGGGGAGGAGGGGGAGGGTTGAGGGGGCGGTGCAGGAAAGAGAGGAGAAGGGAAACTGGGAGGTTTGACTGGGGAGGAGGGAAGGAAGCTGGACTGAGGGAAGGCAAGGAGATAAGGGGTAGAGGAAAGAAGAGAGTCAAGTAGAGGAGCTGATTAGGGGCTCTTGGGGGAGATGTGTTGTTGTCTCATGTACATTGCATATGAGTGAGCCCCATATGGGATGGGCACTAGGGAAGTCCTAGAGCTGGGAATAAGGGCCCCCGTGCCCAGATTGAGGACTGTTGAGCTGTGGTCCAATTGGTCCTGCTGAGCTCACCCCTGACCCAATAAGGTTCCTTGGTGCCCTCTCCCTTCCCCCACCTTGGACTACATCCGACCCCTCCCCTCCCCTCCAGTGTTTCCAGATGGCACGCGTTGGCTTCCAGAAGGGACCAGGGGCATTGATTGCCAAGCAAAGATGGTGCCAAATCTCTCTCTCTGCTGGCAGGCAAGCACCTACTTTCCTCTCCCAATTCTGGAGAGCGTGATGTTCCTGCTATCAGATTGAAGACACCCTCTCCCAGAACCTGGAAAAGGGTCCTTACTGACTTGGGGGACATGGTTGGTGGGGCAGTGTCAGAAATCTTGCTGTTAAGGCAGCATGAGACAGGATTTCAATGGATCCAAGATCTCATTAATGCGTGTGCTTCTTCCAGGTTTAAATCATAACCAATCTACACCAGCTCATCATAACCCTTCTATACTAGTTCATCAGTTTTTGTCCATGTGCTCTTATAGAGGGTACCAGAAAGCCCTTGCTTGTAGAAGATACTTAAGAAATGTGTGTTGAATTAAACTGGATAGGACAGAAAGGGAATCCCAGCTCTTGCCATAGATCTAACCATGGGGATCCCCAGCCTTGTTAGCCATTTCTGACACAGCAAGGATATAGAGTTTATGATGAGGGAGGTAAAAGGTTGCTAGGTCCTCTGCCCTGGTTGGACCACAGCTAGAATATTGTGCAGCTCAGATTTACCATCTCAGGATGGAATCTGATAAGTATTAGGAGGGGGACAACCAGGAGAATGAAACCCTCTCAAACAAGGATCAATTGAAGCCAATAACATTTAACCTGGAAAACACTGGTGTAATCAATGATTCTCCTCTATCTCTTCCCACATTCAGCTTGTCATGTCAACAACGTGTTGTCAAGTCATGTCAACAATGCCTTCCCCATATCTCTTGAATCCATTCTCTCTTTTCCATTCCCGTTACGGTGACCCTAACCTGAGTCTTCATTTTCACTTTTCTAGGCCATTGTAATAGTCTTTTCATAGATGCCCTTGCTTCCAGTCTCTTCTTCAGTACCATTCTGCACAGGCTTCTAGAGTAATCTTCCTTATGGATAAGCCTGTTCTTTTCTGGTCTCAAAACTCTCCAATGGCTCCCTACTGTCTACTGGGAAAAAAAATTCCAATCTCCTTTGCCTGGTATGATCTGAGTCTACCTTTCCATCTATATCTCCTACTTTCCAAGGAATACACATATTCTTTTTTCTGGCCAAACTGGACCCCCTGTCATCCCACACATATCCTAGTCTCATGCCTACCTGTCCTCTCTCCTCCATTTGACAATAATCTTTCCCTCATTGGACCTTACCTAGCACTACATTATTCTCTTAAATTATATTTATTTCTCTATCACTATACCTACAGAAATATTTGTTTATAAAACCCTCTATGGGAAAGGATTATATTTTTTTCTGAATCTTATATTTCTCCTGGCACCTAGCACAGTGCTCTGTATACAGTAGGAACTTAATAAGTATTTATTGAATTAAATTGAAGAACAGGGCCAATGCAGAAATTTGTTTTGCACGTCTAGACATATTTGTAATGACTTTTCTTTTCCTTTCCTTCTCTGTGGGGAGGTGAGGAGGTGGGAGAAGGGAAATGTGACAGAGGCCTTCTTCATTATGAAAGCGGTAATATGACTCTCACCATGGGAAGACATAAGTCACAGGTGAGGTCTACTTTAATAGGACAGTTCCCCGCAGGGCCAAGACCAGGGTGTCCTGGTCGAATCAACAGATAAAATGCAAACTGAATCTCTGGAAGGGACTGTTAATTCAAATGGTAGGACCAGAGGCTTTAGAGCTAGAAGGAAGCTTGGCAATCGTCTAGTCTGGGGGTTCTTCACCATTTTTTGTTGCCCTGGATCCCTTGAAGGGTTGTGCTGGAGTCAGTTTGAACAGGTATCCAAGAGTTGATTGTTATGAATACAAAAGAACTAGAAGAACCTTAGAGACTGTCTAGGCAAGTCATCTTATGGACAAGGAAAATGTAGCCCATGGTGTAGGTAGGACCTAGATTAGAATTCAGGTCTCTTATCTCTGAGGTCAGGGCTCCTTCCCTTGTTCCAAAGCTACATTTATGCTTCCTTAGGGGGAAAAGTAAAAACTGTCTGAACACAAATCCTGTTCCAGGGCCATGGGCAAAGTGGGGGTAGTGTGGTATGGTAGAAAAAGCATCAGACTCGGAGTCAAGAGATCAGTGCTGACCCTTACTATGTGACCATTGTCAAATCATTCCTTTTCTGAGGCTTAGCTTCCTCTCCTATAGAAACAGGATAGTAAGATTTATGCTGTTGACTTGACAGATTTGTGATTTAAAAAGCTTAAAGTGTCATAGAGCTGTAAGCCATTGCTATTATTTACATTATGCTTAATAAATGCTTAATGTGCTTGACAAATGCATCTTTAATTTTGCTCTTCTGTTGTCTGGAAGGCACTCTCACAATTAGCTAAAAATCAGGGAAAATAAATTTTAGGGAACTTATCAACATGGTAATTGTAATTTTCACTTACAATGAAAATTCCATTTTCTTTCAATAGATTTTATTGGATACTTGCTAGGTGTGAAGCCCTGTGTTCTGGGCACTGACCCAGAGATAGAGAAGATTGAGCCTTTCTCTCTACAGTTAAGGAAATTGAGTCTATAGAAAAGTTACAATGCATTGCAATTAAATCATCATCCCCTTTCCTCTCATTCTCTCTCTCCCTGTCTCTCTCTTTCTCTCTCTCTCTCTCTCTCTCTCTTTCTCTCTCTCTCTCTCTCTCTTTCTCTCTCTCTCTCTCTCTCTCTCTCTCTCTCTCTCTCTCTCTGCTTTTTGGAGGGGGGAGGCAGGGCAATTGGGCTTAAGTGACTTACCCAAGATCACACAGCTAGTAAGTGTTAAGTGTCTGAGGCTGATTTTGAACTTGGGTCTTCCTGATTCCAGGGCCAGTGCTCTATTCACTGCACCACCTAGCCATCCCTCTTCTTTCTCTTTTTCAGTTAATTAATTATTTTTTTTTTTTAATTTATTTTTTACTTTTGGTTTACAACATTCAATTCTACAGTCCCTTGAATTTCAAATTTTCTCCCCCTCCCTCTTCTCCCACCTCATCCTCCCCCATGGTGGCATGCAATCAAATATAGGATCTATAAATACCTTCACATTAAACATTAATCAAGTTGTAAAGAAGGATTATAACCAATGGACTGAACAATGAGAAAGAAGAAACAAAACAAAACAAAAGAGAGAAAGAGAGAGAGCAAGTAGTTTGTTTCAATCTGCATTCAGACTCTATAGCTCTTTCTCTGGATGTGGATATCTCTTTCCATCATGAGTCTTTTGGAGCTGTCTTATAACCTTGCATTGCTGAGAGGAGTCCAGTCTATCAAAGTTAGTCATCACAGATACGATGTGTCTGTAATTGTGTACAAAGTTCTCCTGGTTCTGCTCTCCTCACTCGGCATCAGTTTATATATGTCTCTCCAGTTTATTATGAAGTCCATCTGTTCCTCATTTCTTATAGCATAATAATATCCCATTACATTCACATACCACAACTTGTTTAGCCATTCCCCAACTGATGGGCATCCCCTTGATTTCCAATACTTTGCCACCACAAAAAGAGCTGCTATAAATATTTTTGTACATATGGGTCCTTTTCCCACTTCTATGATCGCTTTGGGATACAGCCCTAGAAGTGGTATTGCTGGGTCAAAGGGTATGCACTTATTTATAGCCCTTTGGGCATAGTTCTAGATTGCTCTCCAGAATGGTTGAATCAGTTCACAACTCCACCAACAATGCATTAGTGTTCCAAATTTTCCACATCCTCTCCAGAATTTATCATTTTCCTGTTTTGTCATCTTAGCCAATCTGGCTGATGAGATGTGGTACCTCAGAGTTGTTTTGATTTGCATTTCTCTAATCAAAAGTGATTTAGAGCATTTTTCATATGCTTATAGATATCTTTAATTTTTTCCTCTGAAAATTGTCTGTTCATATCCTTTTTCCATTTATCAATTGGGGAATGATTTGTATTCTTATAGATTTGACTCAGTTCTCTGTATAATTTAGAAATGAGGCCTCTATCAGAGACACTAGTTGTAAATATTCTTTCTCAATTTCCCACTTCCCTCTTAATCTTGGTTACATTGGCTTTATTTGTACAGAAACTTTTCAATTTAACGTAATCAAAGTTATCTATTTTGCATTTCATAATGCTCTCTAACTCTTGTTTGGTCATAAAATCTTCCCTTCTCCATAAATCTGACAGGTAAACTATTCCTTGCTCTCTCTCTTTTTTAATTAAAAAATAATTTTATTTTCAGTTCCAAATTTTCTCCCTCCCTTCACCCTATTCCCCATCCATTCAGAAGGCAAGAAATACTGCACTCTTTTCTTTTTTCATTTTTTGCTTTAAACATTAAAAGTAAAAAAAACCCAAACATTTGAGGCAACAAAAAGGCCTTGTGCTTACAAGGGTTTGGAAATTGAGAGACTCTCTGAGCCATAGTAAATAACAGGTATTTGCTGACCCAGATACCCAGACAGAACTTCCCACAACCTCCACCCACTGCCTCTACTCCCAGGTTACTTATATTTCCAGCAAGCTGCTATGGAAGCTAATACCACTACCCCAGCATGGAGGCTGCATTCAGTCATACAAGTACTCTGGAGAGATCCCTTATCCTATGGCAAACCAACTCCCAGCTCCTACTCACCTTTATCCTATGATTTAATCACCACTTGCTAAGATAAAAATCTTATTCATCTGAATCTCTATCTCCTATCTATCTCTTCCCCCACAGTCCATGTTTAGGAAAGAGAGGCAAGATGGTGGAGTAAGGCAGGAACTTGCCTGAATTCTCCCAAACTCACCTCCTCCAAACAACTGTAAAATAATGCCTCAAAATGAATTTTGGAGTGTCAGAGTCAACAAATGGATGGGTTAAAGCAACTTTCCAGCCCAAGACAACTTAGAAGGTCATCAGGAAAGGTTTGTCTCACTGGAGCAAAAGGGAAATACAGCCCAGTGCAGGCAGCATCCAAGCAAACCAGCGGCAAGGCCTTGCAGCTCCACGCAAGAAGCTTGGGACAGTGCCTCCTCCACCAAAGGAAAAGAACACAACTTTAACATAAAGTCAAAAATTATGAAATAGGCTGAAAAAATGAGGGGAAAAAAGACCTGATCTTAGAAAGTTACTATGGTGACAGGGAAGATCAAAACATAACTTCAGAAGAGCACAACAATGTCTAAGCACCTACATGTGAAGCCTCAAAGGAAAAAGTGAATTGGTATCAAGCTCAAAAAGAATTCCTGCAAGAACTCAAAAAGGTTTTAAAAAAATCAGATAAGAGAGATAGAATAAAAATTGGGGGAACAAATGAGAGTAATGAGAGAGAATAATGAAAAAAATAGTCAACAACTTGGTAAAGGCAATACAAAAAATGGGAAAAGATGCACAATTCATGTCCTTCCCTGCCTTTTTATTCCATTCTAGAATACCCACTCTTGTCAACAAACTCCCATTTATCTTACATCTATTTTTCCTCACACTTATTCATTTTCTGGTATGAACAGAAACCTAGATCACTCCAGAAAATGCTGTCTCCCTGGGTGCACCTTCTCTCATACCCCATGAAATGCTGGGTCAGAAGGAACAGGTGTACTCTTTGTTTCTCACTTATGCTTCCAGAATATTCCTTTGTCACCATCGCTCAGCAATTTCCTGTCTTTTGAAGTTCATCCCATCCCTCTATATCATCTGGTCCAGATCCTTGTTATATCCACCTGCCAACCTCCAAGTCGTTCTCCCTCCTTTGACAAGTTCTACCATTAGCTCACATTCTTCTCTCCCCCGACCACTGCCCTCCTGCATGGGACTTCAGTATACATTCTGATGTCTACTTGACACCTGGCCATACAGTTTATTAAGCTCCCCAATTATCATGTCCTATATCTTTACTCAACCTAAAACATGTGAGGGGATGATCACATCTTAATCCTTACCATCTTGCCCCATAACTATGCTGCCCCCTATGATCTTGAACTCAAAATCCTTCTTTTTGATCATAACAGCTTTCTATCTTTCCCTTATTATTCCTAAATTTATACTTCCTCACTTCAAACTTCATATTCTACAGATCTACATGTTCTTCTAGTCTGTCCACCTTGATATGGCTTCTCTTTCCTTCCTTCACAATCTTGGACTTCTGGCTGACCAGTTCAACCATTTTTTGTTATCTTTGACCTTCTATTCTCTACCCTTGAAAACCTTATCTACTTATCCTACCACTATTCATACCTTGCAAATTCCAGACCCTGAGTGCTGTTCCCACCATCTGCCTTCTTTGTTTCTACTCTCAAGATGCTGAATGCTGCTGGAGATGTTCGTGCAACCCCAATGAGGCCAGTCCTCTAACCACTACACCCCATTGTCTGCTGTAAATTGTTTTCTAATCTCAATTAGGCCATCACTGCTACATGGCAGTCTTTATTTTCCTCTGCTTCACTCTTCATCACATTCCACACAGAGTCTATTCTAAAGTCTTCCTTCCTTCCTCATGCTTCCTAAACTACTACTCACCCCTCCCTTTCAGTAAAGGATCTTATCTTTGCTTTATTGACAAAATTATGTATGTTTGTTCTTCTGGTTCTGTTTTCTTCACTTTGTATTGGTTCATACAAGTCTCCTATATTTCCCTAAATTTCTCCTATCTAGTTATCATTTGGGGGTGGTGTGGTGGTGGTGGTAATGGTATTCAAACCTAAAATTTCATTAGTTTAAAGAACTCCAGGTGTGGAAATTCCCTCCATTGCTACAGATCAGCCCCTTGTCTATAACTGATCCTCTTGGAGAGGTGCCTAGTAAACTGAGAGGCTTAATGACTTATATATGGTCACACAACTAGTATGTATCAGAGACAGGACTTTAACTCAGTTTTTCCTGACTTTAAGACCAGTTTTTTAACCATTACACCCCATTGTCTCCACATCATAGTGAGATTATATTCTAAAACATTCATATACCGTAATTTATTTAGCTATGATCCACTCATTGCTTCCAGTTATTTGCTACTACAAAAAAGTGCTGCTATGAATATTTTGTCATACATAGGACATTTCTGACATTGACCTCTTTGGGAGTTGTAGGTATCTCTTGGTCAAAGGATTCGAATGGCATATAAACTTTTTTTTTCAAATAATTACAAATTGTTTTTCAGGATGACTGAATCAGCTCACTCTTCTACGAGCAGTGGAATATGTGCCTATCTTTCCACAATCTCTCTCCCACCCAACATTGACTGTTTCCATGTAATAGGATTTTAATGCTTCTGGACTATCTTCTTTACCTCTGTTCCATAAAATAATGGACTCCCTCATTTCTCCTCTCTATATTATAAAGTCCATGAGGAAAAGGATTATATTATATCTAGCCTTATATCATCTACTCATATCTCCCCCAACATTCCTAACTGCTCTGCATACCGTTAAGTCAATAAGTTATATGGTATTTACCTGTGGACTTGTCATCTCCACTATGTACTTATCTCTCCATCTAGATGGTAAACTCCTCAAGGTCAGGCACCTTGTCCAGCTTGTCTTCCTCAGTACCCTATATTGCACATAGGGGGTTCTTTAGTTTGACTCAAGAGATGGAAATTCATTTTCACGTCAATCTCTAATAAACCCTCTGGGGCACAATCCTGACCTTCATCGTTTCCTAAGGGCTGCTCCTTCTTTGTTTCTAGATAAGCCCCTAACTCAGCCTGGCAATTCAAAGTCAGGGAACAGAACCTATGGGACCTAATGAGGAGGCAGAGCTGAGTCACTATAATTAGTGTGTGACTAATCAGCCTTTAAAGCTTGCTGGGATAGAAGTGACATGGTTTTGGTATCCTGCTGAAGCCTGATGAACCCTGTCTTTGGCAATTCCTTAAGCAAAGGAAATGGGTTAGAGGAAAGAAGTTGGGTCCCCAGGTAAGGGGCTCCCATGACCTCAATTGAGTTTATAACCACTGGAAACAGGAGGAGTCTGAAATATTGAGTTCTGCCAGCAGTTTCCTTTTGACCAGTGACCTTAAAACTCATCTTGTATAATTGTTATAAGTTTAAAGCACTAATGCCCAACTAGCCTTTGAGTTAGATTCAGTCGAAGGGTCACATCTGAGGATCTAGAGGGCCACATGTGGCCTCAAGGCTGAGGGTTCCCCACCCCTGCCATCTATTTCTACCTACTTTATTTTTTTGGTCAAGCCTATGATTGAAAGTTTATTATTAAGACCCTCCAAAATTGAAATGTTAATTAGGAAATACTATTAGAATATCATTTTTATAGGAATGTAGTGCCTTGTGCATCAATAGAGGTTTTCAAGCAAAAGGTAGATATGTTTGGTATGCTGTAGAAGAGGTTTTTTTTCAGGTCTGGCTTGGGATAGATGTTCACCAAGATCTATCTCTGAAATTCTATAAGTCTATGAATTTATCACTATTGGAGATGTCCCTTCCCCACTAAAACCTTTCTCCCATGGAGATTGGGCAGCTGTATAATTTATTACATCAGGGTTCTTAACCTTTTTGGTGTCAGAGACTCCATTGGCAGTCTGGTGAAACTTATGAACCCTTTTTCGAATAATGTTTTTAAATAATTGAAGAAAATACCAATCTTCAGTTAGAGATTATTGAAAATAAAGATGTATTTTTTTTCCTGCCCAGGTTCACAGAACCAATGAAATCTATTCATAGACACCATGAGATTTCATAGACCCCAATTAAGAACTCTTGACTCAGAAAGTAGTTTGGAGACAGGAAGAGCTTAGGCAACTTGCTTAGGATCTAATAAGTGTCAGAGGCAGGACTGGAACCCAAATCTTCCTGATTTTAAAGTCAGCCCTTTATTCATTTGCTCAGGCTGCTTCTCCTTGCATTTAAATATTTCAAAAGGTCTGATTTTTTTCTCCTCATGTGGGTACCTTTTCCACTGACAACAATGATTTGCTGTGCCCCCAAATGTTTCTCATTAAGAGGTAGTGGCCAACCATCTACCCAAGAACCTCTCTGACTTGAGCTAAACTTGTCCATTTGTCACTGGATCCTTACTGGGAACCTTTCTAGCTTGGTAGGACCTGCCGGACATCAAACTTCACTACTAGAACCTTAGAATCAAAGTTACCTCCGCCACTAGGAGGCGGCAGAGCAGGACTTTATTGGAGGCTATTTTGTACCATTTTTTCTTCACAAAGATTTATTAATCCAATTACATATGCTGGGGCTTGAGGGCAGGGTGAGGGGGGGGACGACACAAGGAGATGACAAAGAACCACAAAATAAAACTGAGAAGATTGCAAGTGCTTTATTGACTGTGGGTGGTAGGTCTAAGGTCCCTGCTCTTACCCTTGCTGGGATGTGGATTTTTTATCCACCTCTCTGACCTACCCACCAGCTTCTCCCTAGCTGAGCTGAGACTGCCCTCCTGTCTTCTTGATATTATTCTATTATTCACACACTTGTCCCCACTGGAGGTCTGAATTCTCAGCTCTTGTTTCACCCTCCGGCAGCTTCCTAATCACAAGTCAATTAACCAGCGCCTCAAGGGACAAGTGCAGTTTATGGGCTGACTGAGCAGCAGTCTGGCAGTGAATCAGACAGGATCTTAAATATAGGAAGAAGGGAAAAGTAGCTATGCCTGGGCATGGGTATCTGTCTCATGGCTCCTTGTCAGTTTCCTTTGCTGGCTCCTCATCACATCCTGGCCCCCATGTGTGGGTGTGCCCCAGGGCTCTGTCCTAGGTCTCTGCTCCTTTCTCACTTTACTCTCTTTGGGTGATCTCATCAGCTCCCATAGGATTAATTATAATTTCTATGCATATGATTCTCAAATCAGCAAGTATAGCCCTCATTTCTCTGTAGCTGACTCTGTAGCTGACTCCAACTGCCTGCTGGATATCTCTACCTAGATGTCCCACTGACATCTCAAAACTCGGTATTTCAGAACCGAACTTAGTCCTCTTTCTCCTAAACCCATCTCTCTTTCTAACAACCTAGTTTTGTTTAGGGTACTATCATTCTTCCCTCTTACCCATATCCCCAGCTTTGACTCTTTATTATCTCTCATTTAGATATACCAATCCAATCAATTGCAAAGATTTGTGAATAGGAGTTCTAGGGGAGGTGGTAACAAAAGAAAAGAGTGTCTTTGCATAATTTTTTTTAAAGCATAGAAGAGATCAAAAGCAAGTCTAGAGAAAAAAAACCCACACACACAGATAGGCAGGATAACCTGGAAAACTGCATGTGCCATTTATTATTTACTTAAAAGAAAATAATAAGAAAAAATTTAAATTAAATTAAATTAAAACTTACTTAAAAGAGTAAAAGGAAAAACTAGATGTATGTAACAGGGACTCATAGTTTCATGACATATCCTCTTTTTTGGTTCTAACTGTGTATATGGAGATGCTTGTTCGGTTTGGTGTCTGAAATTCAGAATTAAATTTAAAAAAAGAGAGAGAATAGATCTAACTATCTTACTCATCTGCTCAAGAAATTTCAGTGATTCCTTATTGCTTTTGGTACAAAATACAAACTCCTCTTTGACATTTAAAGCCCTCTATAACCTGGTTTCTACCTTATCTTCCTCAACTGATTTTATATTATATTCCTTCATGCACTGTATCTTATTAGCCAGTTTGCTAGAAATCAACCTACTTGTTCTTCTCTGTATGTGACATTCTCTCTCACTTCCTTACCTAGTTTTTAAAAATTCAATTGAAAACAATTATTGAGTGACTGCTGTGTATAAGGTAGTGTCATATGAAATATAAAAATAAACAAGTGACATAGAATGGAGCCATGAGTCCATTGATATGGGTACTCCCTCCAGTGGTGCAGATTGCAACCTATCTGCTCTTTCCTATCCTGTGCTAACTCTTGTCCATATCTTTCCATTAAACCTCCATGGGAGCCTACCCAAAGTGCTAGAGACCATTCTATAGGACATTCCCTTCCTTTCCACATATATGTGTGTGTGTGTGTGTGTGTGTGTGTGTGTGTGTGTGTGTGTGTGTGTGTGTGTGTGATCAACCTGAGATTGATTCAGTACTTAGATATGCCAAACAGATCCATTATTATGACTTTAGTATGTATTCGTGAATATGTCTCATGCTTTTATGAGTAAGTAGTCTGCTGGCAACCTTCCCCTCTTTGTTGGTTACTAATCATGAGTATGCCTACCATATCAATTTCTAGCACCAATTTAATCTAATTTATTGAATCAAATAAAAGAGAAATAAAAATTTAATTTTCTAATTTAGTGAATCAAATAAAAGCAAAGTGTTCAATTCAATGTATTAAATTGAGGTCAAAATGAGGTAACATGCAACTAATAAAATTCAGCCATAATCCAAATGAGTGCTACTCTACTCAGTAAGTGCCAACATTTATTATTATTGAAAGTTTTGTCAAGATATTTCCATAAATTATTATGTTGTGGTTAACTATTTCCTTTACTATATCAGAATGATCAAGTATTCAATTAGTTTGCTGGTGTAGCACAGGGGACAGCATTTATTAGATAATTCCTCTTTACCGACGAAGCTCTCAATAAGCTTCTCTAAAGCCTTGATCTCTTTTTTTCCCCTCTTAAACTTTCAGCTTTCCAGAAAAGCCATCTCCATTCACTAGCTCTACATCTCCCCTCATGCCTCAATCCTTTGCAATCTGGCTTCTGGCCTCTTCAGTCAACTGAGAGTGCTCCCTCCAAAGTTACCAACAATTGCTTAATTATGTGGTCCCATGGCCTTTTCAGTCCTCATCTTTCTTAACTTATCTGATGCATTTGCCACTGTTGACAATCTCCTTATCCTGGATATTCTTTTTTTCTCTGGGTTTTCCCCTACCTGTCTGATTGATCTTCCTATATCTCCTTTGTTGGCTCATAATTCATAAGATGCTCCTTAAGGCGCATTATAAGTGTTCCCCAAGGTTCTGTCCTAGGCCCTCTTCTCTATACTCTGCTTTATCAACTTTATCAGGTCCCATGGGTTTTTCTATCACCTCTAAGCAAATGACTCACAGATTTATATATCCCATCTCAGTTTCTTCCTTGAGTTTCAGGCCCATATTACCTAGGAAAAGCAGTCTACCTTCACTGCCTCTTGAACACCGCCTATTGGACATTCAAATTGGAAGTCCCAGAGATACCTCAAACTCAACATGTCAAAGACAGATCTTTACCTTTTCCAAAAAACTTCTGTCCCAAATTTCCTGTGTCTGTTAAAGGCACCACATCCTTCTAGTCTCCCAAGGTTCATAACTTTGGATCCTGGACTCCTCACTCTACCTTACTCTACACATCCAATTAATTGCCAGATCTTTTTATTTCTACCTCCATAAAATCTCTCAGGTATGACCCCCTCTCCATATTCACACAACTGCCACCTTAATTCAGGCCCTTGTCATCTCTTGCCTAGACTTTTGTAAAGGCCTCCTTCCTGGTCTCCCTGCCTCAAGTCTCTTCCCACTCTGAACCATCCTTTACACAGCAATCAGAGCAATCCTTAAGTGAGTATCTGACTAAGTAACTCCCCTACTCAAACAATTCCAGTGGCTCCCTATTGCCTCCAGGATAAAACAAAAACACCGACTTTTATAGTCCTTTCCATCTGGGCACTGATCTCTCCAACATCATTATTCATCAATCCCATTCCCACACTTTGCAATCCAGCCAAATTGCCCTTCTCTCTATTCCTCACACATGGCACTACATTTCCCATCTTTATGTCTTTTCAATGTTGTCCCCCATGTATGGAATGTCCTTACTCTTTACCTTTGCCTCAGAAGAGTCCATCTCTTCCTTCAAGACAAAGTTCAAATACCACCTTTTGCATGAAACCTTGGTATAGACAAACTGTGTAACTCTAGACAAGTCATTTAACCTGTCAGTGATTTAGTCAACTCTGCAAAAGATTAAAAATTATTCAGGAGGAGACTTGTTTTGGGCTGAGGCTACTCCCTGAGTGGGAGGAGTGGAGAGGAAGCTGTCAGCACCCTCTAAATTTTTCACCCTAGAGCAAAACCCCAGTAACTCCATCTTAGTTACAGTTTTGGATAAGATAAACAGTCTAAATGGAACTTATAGCTTTGGGAAATCACTAGCTTATTAGGTAAAACACATAAATAACTATAATATAAAATATATATGAACAGATGAGAGGTACAATCAAAGCATTATACACATAGGGATGAGGTAGAGGGAAGGGTATTACTGACTGGCAAAATCAAAGAAGGCTTCCTAGAAGAGGTAGCTTTTGAGCTGGATGGATAGGAATATCAGTGAGAATGAGGAAAGAAGCATCCCTCAGCACTACTATATTGCTAAACCAGCTTATTGTGACTGACTTAACATTCTCCTATTTTGCTTGTAGGCTTGGAGTGACAAAACGGAGTTGGATGGAGACCTCAATAATTAACTGGCAGTTCTCCTTTGCCTTTTTGAGGAGGGCAGGGCTAGCTTAATTTAGCTGGGTTCTATCTATTTCTCAAGGCCTTATGCTGTCCTCCTTATGCCAACCCTTCCAGCTGAAGCCCCTCAGGCTGCCCAAAGTTCCACACTCAGACCTATCCCATGAAAAGTGTTTCATTCTCCTACATTCTTTTTTTTTTTTTAAACTTTTTCCTGCCCTTCCTAACGAGAGTCAAGGAAAGGTGTTTGGTGATGGGCATGAGAGCTGGTCTTAGCTGCTGGTATTGAGCCGTGACTCAATGAGTCAACATATGCAGAAAAGAAGTTGTTTAGTTTCACTGGTGTCAAAAAAAAAAAAAGAAAGAAAAGAAAAAAGGCCAGAGGCATATACAGAGAATATTCTTTAAAAAACCTTAATGCAGCTTTAAGATACATGTATATATGAAATGTATATACATATATGTGTATACACACACATATATACTCAACTACAGTAACCCTCTTCCTTTCAAGGATGCCTTTGTTATTCTTTTTTTCTTTTTAATAATATTTTATTTTTCCAATTATATATAAGGACAATTTTGAACACTTATTTTTCAAAACGTTGAGTTTCAAAATATGTTTAATGTGATTGCACAAGCATAACCCATGTCAGATTGTTTGCGGACTTGGAGAGGAAGGATGTGAAGAAGGGAGAAAAACTTGGAACTCAAAATCTTACAAAAAATGAATGTTAGAAATTATCTTTGCATGTAATTGGAAAAAATAAAATATTACTTACTAAAAAGTTTTTAAAATTTTTTTTTGAAGTTCCACATTTTCTCTCTTCCTTCCCTGCCTGAGACAGTAAGCAGTCTGTTCAAGGTTATGCATGTTTTGCTATTCATTCTAATTGGATTTCTCTCTCTCTTTCTCTCTCTCTCTCTCTCTCTCTCTCTCTCTCTCTCTCTCTCACACACACACACACACACACACACACACACACACACACACACACACACACACACAGTGTTAGTTACCCAAGCCCCAAACTTCCCTAAGGATGTCTATTCCTCTAATCCTCAACCAACTCTTTTTGCCGAGCCAGAACTTCATTCAGATATAAGAGGAAACAATCTCATCAAGTTTATCTCATGGTTGGCATTTCAACAAATGCAGTGGGAGCTTTCCTTTAAATTATACCTATTATGCCACCTATACATAAAGATTAGCCCCCGGGAAATGGCCATTTGTGCTTTCTGTCATGAACAGGATGTGTTCCAGATGTGTTCCAAACACATCTTCAGAAGTAACTTGGTGAATTAAAAAGGATGTCCCGCTTATAGTCAAAGAACCTGAGTTTGAATCCCACTTCTGCTTAGTTGCCTGTGTGACTCTTCTGAACCTCCCTGGGCCTCAGTTTCGGTCCTGTGTAAAACGAGGTACTTGTACGAGATCACCTCTCATGCCTCTTCCTGCTCTAGGCTCATTCTACCCCAGGGCAGCCGCCTGTGTGACTTAGTTCATCCTTCCCAGTCTAAGACTGATCCCAGAAATCTTTGCTGTCCTTTGCAATGTAAAATGTCAATTTACATAAATTGCTTAGTTGGGTGTCCTTAATTAAGTAAGTCACTTACCCTCTCTGAGACTTGGTTTTATCATTTCTAAAATGGGGTTGAATTAGATGATCTCTAGAAGGTTCCTTCTAGTTCCAAAGTTCCATGATTTTCTGTTGTTGTTTTAAACTCGAAGCAGCCCAACACTGATTATGAGTAAATAGTGTCTTTAACTCTTCCCTTCCCACATTGTCACCTGGTACTGGTGATTCTTCCTTTGAAATGTTTGTCATATTTAACCCTTCTTTTTCCCATCTCTCTAGGAAACATCCCCTACAGCTAAAGGCCAACAATTCAACAGTCATTTATTGTCTCTAACAAGTGTATTGGGATTGATACAAGGATAAACAATAATCTGTACCTTCCCTCTGGGAACTTTTATTGACCTCTCCCTTTTCTGAACTCCCACAACACTATTGGCAATTAATCGGGACCTAACTCACAAGGCTCAAATGACGCTCAAATGAGAATGTATAATAAACCTTTAAAGTCTTACATAAATGCCAGTTATTATCATTATGACAGTATTGCTATTTAAGTATCTCATAAGTGTTTTGTCTCTGACTCTAACGACTGAAATTTCTGCAGGAATTGTGCTTTGTGTTTGTAGGTCCATACATTCAGAGCTGGAAAAGGGTCTTAGAAGTCATTCAGTCCAAGCCCTATTTTTATAGATGAGGAAACTGAAGTTCACAGAGGTTCCATGACTTGTAGTGAGTGGGGAATCGAGGATTTGAACCTACTTATTCTTAAGTTAGAGTTTCAAGACCAAGTTGTCTCCCAGATATTGCTTGTTGCAGGACTATGCACAATAAATATATTCTTGTAAATGTTTGCTGAGCCAAACTTTACCTCCTTGAGGACAGAGAATAGTTTATTTTTTGTCTTTCTATTCTGGGTTCCTGGTACAGTGCACAGTAGGTGTTTTAAAATGTCGGCAGAATGAAGGAATGTAAGAGGATATGAACTCTGCAAACAAAGAAAAGTTTTTGTGGTTCTGGGGGAAGTTTGGATTTTATTTGGGGTCCAGGTGAAGTCAGAGAAAGGTGTGGAGGTCGCTGAGCCCAGGGGCAGTCGTGCTTAGAGACCCCTTCTCTTGGACAGGGTAGGAGGAGGGTCCTCTGGCCAATCCCTGCCCTCGGAGCCCTAGGTCCTCATCCCAGGTAGGGCTGCATCCCTTTGGCCCAGAAAGGAGGGCGCAGTTATCCTCGGCGGCCCTTTCTCGGGGACTTGGGATAGCTTGGGAAGGTTCCTGGGCAAGGGGCGATAAGGCAACAACTCCTTTTTTCCCACAGTGGGAGCCCGGGAAGCAGGGAGGGCCCGAGCCCCGGCCCGGGCCCCCGAACTGCCCTGAAGGGTCAACTTGGGCGGCGAGGGTGGGCCCGGCTGGGCGCAGAGCCGACGCTGGCCCGAGAGGCGGAGGCGAAGGCGGCGGCGGCGGCGGCAGGAGGCGGAGGCTTGGCTAGGTCCCCTCCTCCGGGCCCGGCTCAGGGAGGAGCCCTAGCGACCCCGGCCCGGCACTGCACAGCAAGCGGCCGGGGACGGACAGCGAGCGCGGCCTGGCCCAGGCGACGGCGGCAGCCGAGCCGGGAAGGAAAAGGTCGCGAACCCGCCGCCGCTGTCGCTGCCGCCGCTGTCGGTCCAATCCGCTCTCCCAGCTGTCCGGTGCCCGGCCTTCGCGCGCCCATGCGGCCCGGGAGCCCGGCGTGAGCGCTCCGGCCGGGCCTGGCTCCGGCTCCGGCTCCGGCTCCGGCTCTGGCTCTGGCTCCAGCCGCGGCTGCTGCTGCGGCTGCGGAGCGGCGGCCGCCGGGCTGGGCCGGACCGGGCCAGGCCGGGGCCATGCGCAGGGTGCACTGAGCGATGCCGCGGGGACAGGGGCCGCCGCTCACAGCCCCCTCCCCGCATGGTCATGGCGGCCCCCGGCCGCCCCCTGCTCCCGCGCCCGCCCCCGCCCGACTCGCTTTCTGCCTTTGCCTGGGTCTCTGCATCGGGGGCCTCTCCGCCGCCCCAGACCCGGGCTGCCAACCCTGCGGCCTTGATTGCGACTGCACCCCGGGACCCGGCGGCGCCTGCAGCGTCAACTGCTCCGGCCGTGGCTTGCGGGGGCTTGGGACCGAGCTGCCCATCCCTCCCGACGTGACTTTGCTGTGAGTAACTGTTCCCCTCTCACTCCGGCTTCTGGTCCTGCTCCAGCACTGTCCTCAGCCCCTTGGCCGCCCTCTCCTCCACCTCCCTCCAGACCCCCAGCTTCTGAGGACTCCCCCTCCCCCCACAACCTCTGCCACCCCCCACCCCAGCCCTATCCGTGTTGTGGATGCCCAGGAAGGAAGTGGCACATCCCGGATCTCTGGGTTCACGTGGAGGTGGGGCACTCTTCCTGGGTGACACATAGTGGCTGTCTTGGGACAGGTTACAGTGTTTCAACAGGAGGTTACAGTGTTTCTACTGAGAGAGACAGTCGACTTGGAGATAGGAGGGTCTGGTTATTGCCCCCCTCCCTTGGGGGCATAGACCCATAGGGAAGCTGTGAGCAATCTTGGAAGAGCAAGCAGATTGGGGATTTGGGTACCAGAGACCATCTCTACACCACTTGGCTCAGGGTAAGGGGGCCTTCTCTCCCCTTCTTTCACTGCACTTTTCCCTGTTCTTTGCCAACTGGTCTTTGGCTGGAGACGCTGGCAGTGCTGTTGCCATGGCTTTGGGCCTGGAGGAAGGCAAGGGGGTGGGGAAGGAGGTGGAGGAGGGACAGAAAAAGTTGTGGGTAAGGCCTGACCATCTCAAAGCAGTAGGCCCGAATTCTGGTTCTGTGTTTGGTCCATGGAGGCCAAGAGAATGTTTGGTCTCCATGTACACTCCCGTTGTCCTCCCAACTCTCCCAGAGACCTAGATACAACCCCAAACAGAAACATACACACTTTGACAGCTGAACCTACATATCTGTCTCTCTTCCTTACTTGGCTTGCAATGGATATGTGGGATTTAGCATGGTTTTTCTGTGTGGAATTTTGCAAGAATTTTTGGAAGATGGGGAATCTGTTTGGGACACTGAGATGGCAAAGACATTATCACTAACCTGAAATGTATTTGGGCTCACCCTGAAGCCAAGAGGATCAAACCCCGCAAAAAGCCTTTGGGACTCTTTTTCCCCAGCCATCCTCTGTAGTTCACCCTCTAAAAGTGAAATTGTTATTTCTCTCCTAGATGAAAGTAGTAGTAGGGTCTGCTAAATGTAGAACTGAGCTTTGCTGTGCACAAAAATGATGCATGTTAGAACAAGGAAAACTTAGAACCATGTTTCAACTAAAGATAGAACTTCATTGTAGTAAAGAAGGAAACTTACAAGTCCTCCTTCTGGGTAGAATTGGAGGAGAGGGGAGGCAAGACAGGCCAATCAAGCATTATCTAAGATTTCTCAGTACTGACTTTTCACGAATTAGGAGTTGTTTTTGAGGGGGTTTGGTTTTAATTGTTGTTGAATTGTTTCACTTGAGCAACAGTCTAGTTCATCACACCTTCCCAATGTTCAAGGTTAGGATGGTTGTTTTGCTGTTCGTATTTAGTCACTTAAGAATGCAAACCATCCACTCGGATCCGTAGTGCATTCCTTGTATTGTGAATCCCAGGTCTAACATTCCTCCAGGATTCAGCACTGGTGTCTAATGATCAGCCTTCTAGAGGTATGAGTCCAATATCCTTCAGAATTATCTGTTCTGCTGCTTTGCCTGCTTGAGAGATAACTCAAACTGTATACTCCCTAGGATTCCTGGGTCTTGATCAGTCTTATATCTAGTGTGCACTGGGGTCTAGGAGAGTGGCAGGTTTTTCACCATTTGACATATTTTTCATTATTTTATTATGCATTGTGTAATAGTTATTACACAAATGTGCCACTTGTTTGCTTATCAAATTGAGTTGTTTGCTTAACAATTACTATGTTAAGTAAAACTCATACATACGGTTTTTAAAAAAGACCACTGTGACAGTACTTAAGAAGAAATAGTTGTGGGGAGGTTAGGTGGGCCAATGAATAGAGCACCAGCCCTGGAGGCAGGAGGACCTGAGTTCAAATCCGACCTCAGACACTTGACATATTTACTAGCTGTGTGACTTTGGGCAAGTCACTTCACAGCAATTGCCCTCCAAAAAGAAAAAAAAATAGTTGAACATTTACCTGAAAAGGAGGCTAACAAGGAAAAAAAAATCTGCATACCTCACCTCTCCATTATTGACCATAGGAGCTTATATTTGGAACTGGCAAGGACTTTAGAGCTCCTTTAGGCTAGAGGTGTCAAGCTCTGGTCTGCAGGCTGCATATATCTGTCCCTCTAAACTCAGCAGTGTGGCCTGAACCAGATTAAAATGTAACTAGGAAATGTTTAACAAAATAAATAAAAATACAATATAGATAATGTTAATTTATGGTTTTCTAAGTCTATATGTGGCGTTCAGGGACCTGTCTCTACTGTGTTTGAGTTTGACACTGCTTTAGGGTAATCCCTTCGTTTTAGAAATGAGGAAACTTGAGGCCCAGAGAGGTTAGCTTGCAGAGAGTCACAGACATAGTAAGTGGCACGGATTCCAAATCCTGGTAATAATGAGACAGATAAACTAAAAAATAATTTTTGGATTTGGAGTAAATCGTGTTATGTTTATTTTGGAACAGATGTACATTATGGAAACATTGTAGTGCAGCATTTAAAGTGAGCTTCAATGTTCTGAACACAAATGATCATGGTGTCAGGTGACCTAGAAGTATTCTGAGTAATGGAAGGTGACCTGGTACTCAACGTTTGTTGTGGACAAGCTGCATGTGAATAGCCATGAGTTGTTTGCATCAAGAAAAATCCTTCCGGACATTGGGAAAGAAAGTAGGATCCAAATCCCACCTATCCTTCAAGATTTAGAGCAAATAGTTCTTCCTTTCTAGACTACTATTTGGCATGGAAATCCTGGTGATATTACTTCTATCAAAAACATTGTTGCTTTACATTGCGATTACCCTCTGATATCATTTATCTTCTCACATATTTATATCTTTTCTTCCCAACTAGCTTGGAAATTCCCTGAGGGAAGATAGTATTTCTTTTTCTTCATTGTAACACCCATAGCATTAGAATTAGGATGTGAGGGAAGAAAGTTTACATATGATGGACATGACTAAATATTGCTTTGGGTTTTTTGCGTTGGGGTGTGGAGGGGAAGGAGAATAATCACCTTCTGTTGAATCTTAGAAATCCAGACAGGAAATTTCAATTTGATTCCTCTGGGTATGTTTCTCTATGAAGATTTAATTTTCACTTCTGACGCTAGCTATGTGATTGGGGGAAACTCATCTCTCCTGTGTCTTCTGTATCTCAGTTCTTTATTTTTTCAGTTAATATTTACTTTCTTTCCCTCCATTGGAAAAAAAAAAGGAAAATAAAACCAAGTTGGTGTAGTCAAGCAAAACAAATTCCCACATTGACCATGTTCAAAAATATAGGTTGCGTTCTGCATCTTGAGTCCACCACCACTCTGTCAGGAAGTTAGTGACATGCATCATCACCAGTGCCATGGAATCATGGCAGGTCTTTGCATTGACAGCAGTTCTTAAATCTTTCAAAATGATCTTTACAATGTTGTTATTGTGTAAATGGTTCTCCTGGTTTTGCTCACTTCACTCTGCATTAGTTCACACAAGTCTTCCCAGGTTTTCTGAAAGTGTCCTTTTCATCTTGTCTTATGACACAATAGTGTTGACCATAGGAGCTTATTTTTGGAACTGGCAAGGACTTTAGAGCTCCTTTAGAGCTCCTCCAGAACATTCATATACAATAACTTGTTTAGCCACTCCCCAAATGATGGGCACCCCCTCAGTTTCTAATTGTGCCTCAGCTTTTCAAAGCACAGCTCTTGTCACTTCATGCTTGAAGTTATTCCTGCTTACCCCCAAATAATTAATACTCTTTCCCTCTTGAAATTACTCTGCAGATAATTTTTGTTTATTTGTTTGTGTACTTGTTCCATCTTTCTACTGGACTATATGCTCTTCAGGGTTGTGGGTTATATCCCCAGTGGGCCATCTCCAGTCATCTCGACCTATATCTTGTCACTGGACCCAGATGGCTCTGGAACAGAAAGTGAGACTGGTGACTTTGCACAGCCCTGCCTCACTTAAATCCAATTCATTTGCAAGTCATGCTTCACCTTCCTGATGTCTTGGTCCTCTTTGAGAATGAAGGACAAACAATAACAATATCCCCAACACCTAGACAGTGCCTTCCGTATACATAGTAGGAATTTAATCGATCTTTGTTGAATTGAATTAAATTGGTAATCAATGAGCATTTACTTACTACAAATATTAGCTTTTATGATCTTCAGTTCTCTCATCTGTAGAACTCACCTAATAATACTTGCAATCCCTATGCCATAGAGTTGTGAGGAAAAGCACTTTGCAAATCTCAGTGCTAACAAAATGTGAGTTTTTAAAGAATGTTTTAAAACATGGAAGCCCTGGGGGCAGAAGTGGTATTGTTGAAGGCTAAGAAAAAAAGGAGGAGGTTTTAATTTCCAATCCAATCAACATTTATGAAGTACCTGCAACATGCCAGGTAGTTGTAAGCATTGAAGATACAATTAATAAAAATAAAGACAGTCCTGCCCTCAAGGAGTTTACAATCTAAAGGAAGAGACAATACACAAAATGAGGCTGGAAAGAGGGCAGGGTGTAGGCACAGCATACCTGACCTGGGGTCATATTGTTCTATATAGAGTTGAAACCAGGCAGAGCAGCAGATGCAAAGTGGAGTGAACTGAGAGTCCAGTTTCTCCCCCCTAAAAGGGAGGCATTGGAAGGAGTTTAGTACCCCGCCTTCCAACCAGAGGGTAGAGGAGGCTGAGGGAAGTGGAGGGAATCAAGGCTTGAGCTAGCAACATGATCAAGTCTCCTTCCTTAGAGTCTCAAGATGCCCTCATGAGATTGGGTGCTTTTGCAAAAATTGAAAATTATCAGGTAGAGGGTTCCTCGTTACTGGAGCTCTTCAGGTGATGCAGTTGGATGATCATTTATTAGGGATGGGTTGAACGGGGTCCCTGCTCAGGTGCAGGTTGGACTAGACTCAGAGCTTCTTAAACTTTTTCCACATGAGACCCTTTTTCAAATTACTGCAGCGTTAGTTGGCGTTGTGTGGCCTGAGGGCATGCACAGTACAAAGTGGGCATGCTTTGTGTTCAGAAGGAAAGGTGCAGTGAAGTTGCATGATGGCAAGTGCTGCCAGAAATACCTTGGATTCATTACAAATTTGATTTTTCATTAATTTTTGGTTCTTACATGTTCGGAAACCTTCTACTGTTGCCAAATTTTTCACAGTGGCGACCCACAGTTTAAGAAGCACTGGACTAGATAACCTCAGAAGTGTTTTCCAGTACTGGATTCTAGGATGACCTACCTGCCTGTCCCAAAGTGTATGCATGCTTTGAACCTTTACATCTGGAATAATTTTTGTGTAGGGACTCTGTAGACAGCTGTGGCATCCATCATGAGGATGGTAGGAAGTATTTCCATTCCTTAAGGAAAGGAAAATGTACCATGGAGAAATCAAGCAAGCTGTCCCATATCATGTGAGTCAGTGAGTGAATGGATCAGGGGATACCCAGCTGTCAAATTCCTAATCATATTTCAGACCTTCTATCCGTTCCTCTAGTGAGATCCAAGACTAAATACTGCGAAGGACCTAAAACTTTGATCCATAAAAAGACGTAATCACCTTTGCTCTTAAATCTAATGATGAGGCAGTCTGGTAGGGGTGGCAAGAACTCTGGATTTGGTGTCAGAGAGCCTAAGTTTTAATCCTCACTCTGCCACATAATACCAATGTGAACTTGAACAAGTCACTTAACATTGATGGCCATCAGTTTCCTCCTCCACAAATTGACACCAATTGTCGAAGATGATAAAGGATGTAAATCATGTCTGAGGGGATGTGAGATGACAGGCACACTGATACACTGCTGGTAGAGCTATCCATTGGTCCAATCACTCTGAAAAGCAATTTAGAATTACACTTTTAAAAAGTAAGTGATTGAGATGTCCATACCCATTGAGGGAGAGATTCTACTGTTGCCATATATCCCATGGAGATCAAAGATAGGAAGAAAGGTCTCATGAATATAAAAATATTCATTGCAGCATTCAGTTCATTTCCACATCTGACCTATCAGAGATAAGTTTATACCGTGCCAGAGTAAGGGACATGGAGTGAACCTGGAAGGTTGTCAGCCACATTTCTCTGACTGTAGGTACAGGATTCCCAGTGTAAACAGACTGAGCCTGTGAGAATTACCCTTATCACCTCTTGTTAGATAGGAGTTCTGGTCAGTGCGGATTCATACTGGCTTTGTGTTTTAGTGTGAATATAGACAACCCTCAATGAACTGTTGATAGCCCGTCTACTTTGTGTTCTAATGATGTACTTTTTAATCCTGAATAGTTTCTCTCTGCTTGATGACTCTGCCTGAGAAATGCCAACTTATTTGATTTAAAAAAAATGTTTTGTGAATGCATTTTCACTTTCATGCTATCTCCTTATAATTCTCTCCCATGGTACCCTCTCTTATAAAAGAAAAACAAAACATTTAAGAAAAACTGGCTAATATTGACAGAGTGCCTAACATTCTCTACCCATGATTCACCTCCTCTCCATTGAGAAGATGGAAGTATGTTCCAACATAAGTTAAGTGGTACCAGTGTTGATCATCGTACTTGATTTGTGTTCTGTTGTATTTTAGTGTGGTATATGTTTCTGTCATTGTACACATGGTAATCCTGGTTCTGTTTTTTTCACTCTGCAGCAGTTCATATAACTCTTTCCATGTTTTCCTAAATTTCTCAGTTTTTATGATGCCATCATATTCTATCTCATTTATACATCACAATTAGTTCAGCTCTTCCCTGCTGCAGTTTCCTCACCTGAATAATTTTAATACTGACTTGAGCTAAGCAGGAATAGGAGGATCAATAGTGTCTAAAAATAGCCATATTACTCTTACTTAAATTATGCCTTTGTTCTGTGTTCCCCTTATCTAAGTTCCTTCCCCTCTCTAGCTATTCCTCAAGGTCTAGTTTTAGACCCACCTCCTTCACGATATCCTCTGGACCTACTTCAATACACATTGGTTTTCCCTCTTTGGAACTTCTACTTAAGGCACATGTATTCTGTACTACACACAATTTATTCCTTAATTATCTATCATCTTATATATCATTGGATCAATGATCTCATCAATGTAGGTATTCTTTCGTGAGATCACAGTTTGTCTGCTATATTCATGCCTACCTCTCCTATGTGACGCTTGTCCATGCCCTTTCATAAGCCCACCACAGAGGGTCCATTTAACATGCTAGGGACTTCCCTCTAGTTCTCTTGACATTGCAGGGTATCAGCAGAGAGCACTTGGTCTGTCTGTAGGCTGTCCTTTGCTCTTACTGCATGACTCCCCCTTCCCTCTGTGTTTCCTCTATGACATTCTTAATGCCCATCCTCCCACATAATCCCTCTTTTCTAATTTGTTGCAGCTTGATTTTACCCACCATGTGCCTCTTCTTGCCCTTGGGTGATCCTCAAATTAAGTTCTTCAGAGACTGTGGTATTCCATGACTCACAGCCAAATTTCATCAGCAGAAGACTATTGCTATTACAAAGATGAACCTTTGTTTTTGGAGAGAAATTCTGGGTCATTAAAAGAGCTGCAACTGCAGTTGGGAGATCCATCCTGCCCTACCAAAAAGTGACATAGGAGAGAATAGACTGGGGGGGGGGACACACTGGGATGGCTGTTTTGGGGTGGTGGGCGGGGGAAAGACGGGGAGAAAATATGTAACTCAAAATCTTGTGGAAATGAATGATGCAAAGTATAATAAAATTTAAAAAATAAAAAAAAAAGAGCTGCAAAATTTTCCAAAGACAGACAAGACTGCTGTCTTCCTCTTCAATTACTATTTGCTAATTATTTTCTGCTTAGGACTGGGCATATCACAGGTTCCTCAAATACTTCATTGATTCATTCATTGATTAAAAGCAAGTAGTAATTGCTTCTTTGTAACTTTGGACTTTCTAGTTCCGTGTTCCCTTCCATTGTTGCAGATAACTGAGGTATTGGTTGCCTTAAGAACACTTTGTCTAAGAAAAAAAATTAAGGAGCTGAGAGTTTTATTTGGTATCCATCAAACTTGTGTACTACATTAGAACTAAAAATATCTGAGGGAGAATATTAATGGATGTGATTAAATTATACCTTTCTCTATATGTGCAACATATACACAACTACAAAAATTTTCACCTGGGACAAAAACCATTTTGGCGGCTGCTCCTAGTTTGCAGAGTACAGTTGGGAGAGGTGGGGAACTGAGGCTTGCTCAAAGGGTAGGGAGCATTGGTGCAGAGAGGACACTGATTGAAGATGTAGTACTGCCAGAAAAGGAGATAATTTGCCATTGCCTTCCTCACTCCTCAGCTGGTTCATAATCCTGCTTCTTTTTCCTCTCCTCTTCTTCCTCTCGCTCTCCCGTGGCTAACCTTCCTCCCTACAGCTAGGGGGAGGCTGACTGATAGACCTTGAGGCGTAAAGCAAGGGGATTCTTGAGTTGGCACTTGGGACAAAGCCCTGGTCTCCCCTTCTTAGTTATGACTTCAGTTGTAAGTACATGTGCATGAACACATGGTTGGGATTTTTTTTCTCTTGCACGTGATACACTCTGGCAGGGAAACACATCTTTCCTGACATCCATTAAAAAAAAATCTAGATCCAATGCACTACAATTTCTCTTGCTTATATATTCCTAGTAGAAGACATAGCTTGTCCTCATCTATAACCAACTTCTGGTTGTTTTCTTCCTACTTCTCCTTTCTGTCCAGTGTTTTTCAGTTTCCATACTTGTAGATATGGGCAGTAGATAAGAGTGACTCTCTCCAGCTAGCCTTCCCTGATCTACTTAGATCCATATCACTCATCTTCTGAGGATCCTGGTACTGTCTCATGTGTTAGCATCTGGGAGCATTTGGGACTTATAACAGCTATTTCAGAGAAAATAATTTAGTATCTCTGGTTAGATTTGGTGGAGTGGGTTTAGATGAGGAAGTAAAACTGAGGAGGAAAAATGAGTGTGGGGGGGAAAAAACCCAACCTCACAAAATTTCTTTTGCTGAATAGGGAATTTCAGAGGTTTATAATTTTTTTGTTTTGAGTTTGTATTTCTAGCACCTAGCCCAGTGACCTTCATATAATTAATCAGTGCTAGCTGGATTGGGGCAGCTAACTGGCACAGTGCATAGAGTACTGTGCTTGGAGTCAGTCATCTTCCTGAGTTCAAATCCAGCCTCAGACACTTACTAGCTGAATGCCCCTGGGCAAGTCACTTAACCCTGTTTGCCTCGGTGCCCTCCTCTGTAACGTGAGCTGGAGAAGGAAATGACAAATCACTCCATTAAATTTGCCAAGAAAACCCCAAATGGGGTTATGAAGAGTCAGACATAACTGAAAATCAACTCAACAGCAGCAGTTGGATTGGACTGGATATTTGCTCTTAGATGTAACAAAACACGGAGAACTATGAGAGAGAACCCGGACATATGAAAGAATGTATGACCCCCATCTTGCCTGCCTAAGCCTGGCTCTGAGAGAGTTAATGCTGCATCCTGTCTGCTGAGATACTGTGACTAACAATATATCATTCAGTCAGTCAATGTATATATCAGAGTTGCAGCAGGGAAGGAAGAGCCGTTAACAGATGTATGAATTTTTTGTTTGGTTTATAACTCTGTTGTGAAGAATAGCAGCTCGTTCAGTTAAGGGCCTGTTTCCAAGATTATGGGCTTCTATTAACTTACCCTTGTCTTAATGAAATGCAAAGCATTGCCTATGTGTATGTAATAGGAGTTTATCAGCCAGACTGTGTCTTTTTGGCAGGCCCCCCTCTGACTCAAGTCAACAAGTATTCATTGAACTCCTCCTTGGTGCCAGGGCACAAAAGAGAACTGAATTCACAGACAGAAGACCAAGGTTCAAATCCCAGCTCCTTCAATTATTGTCTCTTTGTGCTTTGCCAGCTCTCTTAATCTCTCTTGGCCTTCATTTGTTTTTCTGTAGCATGGCTGATGGGTGGCGAGGGGAGGTTGGACCAGATGGTCCTCTAAGGCACCTTCTAGCTCTTAATCTATCATCTTTAAAAAAAATAGAACGGTGACTAGGCAGTGCAGTGAATAGAGCACTGGCCCTGGAGTCAGGAGGACCTGAGTTCAAATAACGTCCAGGTATGTATGTCCTTACAAAGGACAAGATTTGGTGTCAGTGGGGTGGGGAGAAAATGATGGAGAGGAAAAGCATATTGAAGGAGCATCAGCAGGACTCAGTGACTGATCCAATGTGGAATATTAAGGAGAGGGAAAAGTCAGAGCCTATGGCAAGGTTGGAAGGTTGGTGGAATGGTGGTGCCTTTGACTAGAATGTCACAGTGGGGAAGAGAACCTAGTTTAGAGTGAAGATACTGAGTTCAGTTTTATACACGTTGAGTTGAGATATTCAAGTAGAAACAACAAAATTTAAGATGAAGGTAATCTCAGTGATCATGTAGTCCATCCCTTACCTGAAAAAGAATTCTCTAACATGCCTGTCAAATAGTCACCAACCCTTTTCTTGATGGCATCAAGAACACCCTCTTTTCTAAGGTGGCTATTCCATTTCATGGCAGCTGTAACTGTTGGGAAGTTTTTCCTAACATTAGTTTGAACAATGTCTCTTTGGAAGGTCTGCTCATTGCTCCTCACTTTGCCCTTTGGGGCCAAGCAGGATAAATCTAATCCTTTTCCTAGGGATATCCCTTAAAAAACCTATCCTCTCCCTCTAAGTGGGATATGAGGGATTGGAGCTCAGTTCTGGATTAGAAAGAGACTTTTGGGGAGTCATCAACTTTAAGGCAGTAGTTGAAACCAAGAGGCATAATAAGTTCTCAGAGTCATGGGGTATAGGGAAAAGAGCGAGGAACCAAGGACCAAACTTTAGGTGATAGTTGCATATTACAGGATCCAGGAAGAACTAGTGAAAAAAATCAGTGGAATGGGAAGGAGGAGTTTTAGGGAGAGAGGGAAGGGTTGGTAAACTGCAGGACATTCTACAGAGAAGTCAGTACTGAGGACTGAGGAAAGGCTGTGAGTTTTATTACCAGCAACTTTGGAAAAGGCATTTTCATTGAAGTGGAGGAGAGAATCAAGGGGTTGGGAGGAAAATGGAAGACATGGGTGTAGCCCTCCAAAGGAGGAAGAGAGATGGGATGGCACCTGAAGAGTACAGCCAGATTAAGTCAAGCCTTGTGAAATTCAGTAAACCCTTGTTTCCTTTTTTTGCTCCATTTTTCTAGTTTTCAGCACTGATTTATTGGGGAAAGGGGAAATATTCTTTGGAGAGTTTTTTTTTTCCTAAGATGTTAAATTTTGACTTGGGTTTTTTTAAATCCAAGAAAAACAAACAATTTAAAAATCATTTTAAAAGACCTTTTGCTTCTCTGCTTACCCTTTCCACTCATGGCTCAATCTATCTTTTTCTATTTCTTCCCCTGGTGTTGATCCTCCCTTGGGATCTAAAAGCACTCTATCTTTCCTGTTCTTGGTGATAATCCGGCTTTAAAGAAAAAGCGAGGGAGGTTCTGGGCCTACCTCAGGGATGCTTGAGTCTCTTCATGGTTTGCATCAACAAAATTGTTGGCTTTGAGCGTCTTCTCTGTGCTCTACTGCTTGGGTGCTGCCTTTGCCTTCTGGGAAGTCATAGTCTAGTAAAGGAAAAAAAGATATAAACCCACAAAAAGCTAAACAATGATGCAAACCAGAAAATGCAATTTAGAATAGCAGCTGTCACAAGGCATTGGGTGATTAATTGCCCAATGAATGGCACAGGCAATAGTAATTAGTACTGTAGGAGTAGGGAGTGATCATCTTGGGGCAGAGTGCTCCGGGGCTGCTTCATAGAGGTCAAAGGACCAGCTGGTCTTAGGGCTGGCAGTCTGACTTTTTAGCTCTCCCATCCCTCCCTGCCTTAGTTCCTTCTTTTGGCTTGGCTAACTTGCCTGTTCCTCTTCATAGCCTCCACGGATAGCTCTGGGTTTTTTACCAGTCTTACTGGTATTTACCTTCTTTTCATTTCGTTAAGCGGGAGAAGCCCTAGTTGTGTGTTATATAGTTCTAGCTTTCACAGGAGATTTTCAGTGGTCATGGCTGGTTGGGTTTCCTTGATTTTCCCAGCTTTGCTCCTCACTCTTCTTGGTCACTGAGCTTTCTATGATACGGAGTATAATGTGTTAAGTGCATGAGAGAGATCTGGATAGAGTGGCCAGGGGCGGGGGAGGAGGGCAGGGGAGGTGGGGAGTGCCAGAAGGGAGAAAATGTGTGGAGGGTGGGGTCAGCCTCTCCACAGAGCCAGTGTGCAGAAACCCAGAAAGTCAGACTGTAAGAGAATGTCCCAGGACTCTAGCCACTATTACTGCTTCTCCTACTTGGGAAATGGTGAGCAGGGCCAGGTGGGTCCCTTCCCCTATCATCCTTTTTCTGGGTCTCTGGCCACACACCCCATTGCTTTCTGAAGGATAATTCAGCCCTAGGCTTTCCAGGCTTTCTCCAGCCAATGTTCACAGGATCATAGTTTGAAATCTAGAGCTAAATCTAGCAGAGGGCTTTTTAGCCTGGGGTTTGTGAACTTTTTTTTAACTGTATTTCGTTAGTTTCCTTTGCAATTCTAGGCATTTTATTTTATGTATTTTAAAACATTATTAAGAAGGGAGGAAAGGAATAAGTACCTATTATATGCCAGGCACTTTACAAATGTTATCTCATTTGACCCTCACAACAACACTGTGAGGTATACATTTATTATTATCCCATTTATAGTTGAATAAACTGACAGGTTACATCACTTGTCCAGGGTCACCCAGCTAGTAAGTATCTGAGGCTGGATTTGAACTCAGGTCTTCCTGACTCAAGGCCCAGTACTCTATCCACTGTATCTCCTAGTTGCTTATGGGTCCATAGACTTCACCAGATTGCCAGAGGGTCTTCCCCCCTCAAAAAAACCCCCCAAAGATTAATAGTCCCTGATCTAGTCTAGCTGGTTTATTTTACAGGCAAGGAAGCTGAACGTTGGTGAGAAGCACCCTGGCAGCAATGACTCCCCTCTCCCTGCTGCTTTGGGTTGCTTTTAAAAGTGGTTCCTATAGCCCATTTATCTTGATGGATCTCTAAGGTACCTTCCATCTGTGAGAGTCATTCACCGTAGCAAACATTCATTAAGTGCTTACTACGTGTAAGACCTTGTGCCAACTGCTGAGGGATGCAAAGATATATCCAGTATAAACTTTGATCTCAAGAAGGATTGGAAGAAAGAGCTGTGGGGAAGGATACAAGTATTCAAGTAACTGGGAAATAATGAAGAGTGAAATAAATGCAGAGGAGAAGTCCAAGTGAAGTGTTTGAGAACTGTAAAGAGGGAGGGCTTCCTGGTGGTGGTGACATCTGAATCGAGCTTTGAATGAATGATTGAAAAAATGTTTATTAAATACTTACTATGTGCAAAGCAGTTTGCTAATCACTGGGGATACACATGAAAAAGTGAGGCAGGAGCTGGCATTCTAATGTGGAAGAAAACAAACATGGAAGGGTTCAGCTGTAAGTCAGATGGTCAGATTCCATGTTCCTTAGGACGCAGAAGCAAAACCTCTTCTTTAATGTCACATCCCCTAATATCCGATTTTTTATATTGAACCATTTAGCAGGAATTGGGCGCTGATGATAAGAATTTATTTTTCTGGGACTTTGGTGGCTGTGGCGAAGCCCCCGCAGAAGCAGTTGCTAGGCTGAATTGTCCTGGGGGCTGTTGCTTGCCCAGGATGCAGGCCTTCAGGGCTGGGCTGGACGCAGGATCCATGGTCTGAGTTGGGGGGTGGTGCTGACACTCCCAAAGCTCTTGGGTTTATCTGCCAGTTGGTGGCAATGGTTGGCACTTAGGATGTTGGTAGTGGGAAGGAAAGTGAGCCCCTCTGTGAACATTGAGGGTGGGAGACTGGCAGTATTTTTATGCCTCTAAGTTATTTCCTGATTCCCCATAGTTTTTTATGCTCCCCCAATACTTTGAGTATATTTTATAACGACATCTGTGTGCATGCAATTTCCTCCAGTAGAATTGAAAGTCCTTGAGGACAGGGACTGTTTCATTTTTGCCATTTTAACCCCAGTGTCTTACAAAGGCCAGGCCTCAAAATAAATATTCATTGAATGAAAGAATGAATGCAATTCAAATTATGAACTGATGTACTGTTATAAAAAGGATTGAAGTCTTGTTTCTCAGAAGCAGGATTTCCTAATTTGGATTCCTTTAAGGGTTGTGTTTTCCTCATGTGTATATTTGTTCATTGTCCCCCAAAATCTCAGACCAAGTAGACTTGGACGAAGATTAGCATTCCCACCAGACTTACTTTGGGGCATTACTGCCCATTGGAGTCATGGTACAGAATTTGAGTACCACTCCCAAATTGACATTGTATCCCATCTCTGGACTGAAGCTGTTAAAATGGGTTAATCTAGCACACTGCATCTTCCCTGAGATGCTATACAAATAATTGAGTCCCTTCTGGAAAGTGCTTGGAAACTGTGAAACCCAATAAGCAGGGGTACGAGTGACTGCGTTTTAGTTATATACTTGAGAAGTCATTTTGGGTAGGGATAAATATTTCCTCTCTGCAATACAGTTTATAACTGTCCAGTAGTTCCAATGTGAGTACAATCAGACATACACATACCCCTCACTCAGAAATGAAAACATATTTCTTCCTGTTTGGACCCTAGAGATGTGTGTCTGAGTGTGCACATGTGTGTGTGTGTGTGTGTGTGTGTGTGTGTGTGTGTGTTCTTGTCTGTGGGCCAGAGAATGTAGGTTTATATATGTACACTTGTCTGTGTATATTTTTTCTTTTTTTGGAGGTAGGGGTAGACTTGAGGATGTGTCCAAGTCTCTCTGCCAAAATGAGCTCTTGGAAAACAAGGGTCATGTCGTTTATTCCTTGAACACCAGGTTCATGTTCTTTGGCTGCCTCTAAAGGATGGGGGCCCAGTGCCTGAGAATGCCAAGGGGAGAGAGGGGCTTTGGAGACCTCAGGCCAGAGGAGCAGGGCCTGGTGGTACAGCCCAGTCTGTCTTTGTGCTCAAGTAGAGAGTATTTTTTTAATGGGGAGAATCTAGCATTGAAGATTGTCTTTTCTGTTTCTTAAAATCTTTCTGAACCATCCTTTTAGGCCTGGAAGAGTCCTTAAAGACCACCTAGTCTCTTCCCTAATTTTTACAGATGAAGAAACCAAGGCTCAGGGAGGTTAAGTCATTTGCCCACAGTGACAGAGCTAGGAAGGGAAGGAACTAGGATTTGAACCTAGGTCCTCCGACTTCCAATTAAGACTTCGTTCCACTTCAGCAGGAAAGGCCCTGAAAGTGTCAGTCACCTCATCCTTCCAGTTACTATTCTTACCAGTCTCTGTTATTCAGCTATCCAAGGCAGATGTACATCTCACTTGCTCATAAAGGCATTCTGGGAAAGGGGTTCAGGAACTAGCTTCACTTTGGTCGAGTTCTTGTTTATACCCATATCCAGGCTTTATTGCTATTTGAATCAATTTTGTGCTGCTGCACATACAGGAAATTGTAGGGCATTTAAAAAAATTTAACTTAAAATTTTTTTAATTTAACTTTCACAGATTTAAAGATAGTGACTACTTCTGCTTTATTTTCTTTAGAACAAATACCCTCAATTTTAAAACTTTTTTTCTGTTTAAATTCTATTTTGGGGGGGGGTATCCACCATTCATTTTGCTTATAGCTATTTTGGGAGGATTGTCTTTGTGAATTCTGTATTCCCTTGAGAGAAATCAAAGGGTCACACTGACTCTGTGTGACTTTCTCAGGACCAGAAGGTTCAATAGGGGCCTGAACCCTGGACACTGTGCCTCTTGACCTTGCTTCTTAGGAGTGTTCTCCTCCATTAGAAATGTAAGCTTTCTCTTGCTTCTCTTCTCCACCCCCCTCCTTTTCCTTCCCCATATGGTATGTTCTAGCTTTAGACTTTGCTTCTTGTGGAGAAGAATGAGGTCATCTTCACCCCACATCTGGAGCTGACAGAGTTGATTTGCCCCCAGCCCAGGCACCCAAGAAGACTGGAGCATTGGGGAAGGGGCTGTCCTTTCTCTCTCTTATGTCTTTGCTGAGCTGCCCCTCTGGAGGCACTTTGTTTGAGGTGGTGAGAAGGAAAGAAGAAGAGGCAGCTTGCCCTGGGGGTAGATGCACAGAGTAGGTCTTCAACCTTTCCTCTACTCCCCCCAACATGTGTTCTTGGGTTCATATCATTGATGCTGCCACTAAGGTTTCCCATGGTCATAGAGAGATGGGAGAGGGGAATTTATGTTGGGTATACGTGTGTGTGTGCAGGATTGTACCACAGTGCGGAATTGGGGAGATTTTTTCACAAAACAGTGGAAGGGGGTTGGGGGAATCTGTCTGAAGTGTGATGCAATGATTTCCTGCTGAGATTAGTTTCCATTTGGCAATTCTTGGACCCCTTCCCAGTCCTTTCTCCCTCCTAGCATTGCAGACACTTCTTGTTTCCCATTACCTTCCCTCTGCCAAGAAGAGTTGGGGGTGTGTGTGTGTGGGAAGTGGGTGTCGATGAAGGAGCCCAGAGCCAGAGGAGTTCCTGGGGTAAGGCTCTTGAGTAAAGTATGAGGGGTTGAAAGGCACTGACCAGAGTATAAGCCCCCTGGCTGATCTCTGACCACCAGGCCCTACAAATTATGGGTCTTAGCTTTTCTGGGAGGATCTTTGCAGGAACCTCCTCTAGTCAAAACCCCAAAATTAGCAAGTTTTTGAATGCTCTTCTCTCTCTGTCTCTTCTCTGTCTTTCTGTCTCTGTCTGTCTCTTTCTCTTTCTTTCTTTCTTTCTCTCACCTTTCCTCCCCTACAACAAGATGTACATTTTAACAGACAACTAGAGTGCATACTCAAAAGAATGAATCCCCAGTGGTAAAATTTAGGCATCAGTGGGGGAGATATTTTCAGATAGGGGGGCATTATTTTGGGTACCCCATGTCATTCCCTGCACCGTCAGGTCACAGATTTAGAATCAGAAAGCATCTCAGAGGTCATCTAGTTTGTTCTCATTATTTTAAAGATGAGAAAACTGAGGAGCAGAAAAGCAAAAGGATTCACCCAGTGCTGCTCAGAGAAGTAAGAGGCAGAGTGAATGGACAGTAAGCAAGTGGAGGCAACAGGGGTAGACTTAGGCGACACCTTTAGCAGTGAAAGGGAGGGCAAGATATAGGACTATACCTTAAAGGGATGGCAGAGTCAAGGTAAAGTATGTAGTCTAGTGGAAGGGACATACATCCACAATTAACTATAGTACAAAATGGCACATGAGAAATGCATCGGAGAAATACAAAGAGAACCTGAACTCTGAAGGGAAGAAAGTTATTAACTGGGAATGCTTTTTGCAGTAGGTAGTATTTGAGTTGGATTTTTTTAAAGGATGAGACCCATTACTAGAACATGGCTCTGGAACAGTATACTTTATATAAAAGGGGAATGGGGTAGGAAGAGAAAAGTACAGTATCTTGTATATTAAAAAGACATTCTCATAAGTAGATCTTAGAATGAGGGGAGGGAGTTGGAGCACAGTGGAAAATTTGGTCAATATGGGCAGAAAGAAAAACAATTTTGTTATCAGAATATACTATAGACCACCTAGAACAAAAGAAGAAATAGATGAAGAGTTCAGATGATAGATATCAAACTCTGAACAGAGACATGATATGATAGTGATTGGGGGGAAGGCGTGTCTTCAGTTATGCAAACCTCTGTTGAAGTTGTCTTTCTGCGTAAAATAGAGCAGCTCATAATTTCTTAACTTACGTTAATCATAATTTCATCTTTTCAAATGCGGGGGAAGGAAGAGGGAAGCTGTTCTTCTGGTTCCAATTCTTACCAACAATGAAGAACTGGTTGCTGAAGTAGAAATGGTAGAAACCTTGAGAAGTGACCTTTGACCACTTTAGAATTTGTGATAGGGAAGGAGATGAAAGTTCGGCATAGTCTGACATGTACCCTAGATGTTTGGAGAACAGATTTTGCAGGGCTCAGAGGAAGGATGGATAGGATCCACAGACTAAAATTCTGTAGGGGGAAACCAGTTCAGGAAAGATTGGAAACTGTCAGGAATGAAATTCTGAAAATACAAAGGAAATCAGTTCTGCTGAGGAAAAGAAGGGGAAGTAGTCTAAAGAGAAAAATATGGATGTGTGCATAGGAAACTCATTAACTAATAGAGATTTTAAAAAGATTTACAGGAAAGATGTGAAAGCAAGGCTAGGTAGTGAAGGGTGAATGCAATGGAGACATACTGCCCTTTAACAGTATCATTAGGCAAAAAAAATTTTTTTAAACCAAAAAAATTAAAATTAAATTTTAAAAACCGTATCATTAAGCACCCTAAACCTATGATGAACTGAGGTTCTTGAGAACTGCTAAGGCAATCCAGAAGGGTTGTTTTTCCTTTTGTTTTTAGCTAGGAAGGCAAGATGCAGGGGATCAAGGAAGGGGTGGGTGTGAAGGGCGGATGGGATGATGATAATAAATGACAATGAGAAGTCAGAACTACTCAGATCTAATTTTGCTTTTAGTTTCTCTGCCGGGGAGAATAATCTGGACTAGAAAGTACAAAACAAAATGACCAAAGGGAGTTTCAAGAGGGAGTTGAAAGCTGAGATAAGAAGGGAGATAGTAAGGTTCCTAAGATGGCTTTTAACAAGTTTAAGTCACTAGCGTCAGAAGAACTACATTCTGGAATACTGGAAGAAATGGAAGATCTGGTGGCTGCGTCCCTTCAAAGAGATCTTTGAAAGATCATGGAGGGTGAGAAGAGGTGTCATAGGAGTGGAAAAAGGCAAATAATGTCCCGAATCTCAGAGTAAAGAGGAGAATGGTCTGCAGAGTACAGGTTAGTAAGCTCTTCTTCAATTCCTGGCAAGGTTATAGATTATTATTAAGAGGATGGTTACTTAACATCTAGAAAAGAAAGTGTTTACAGAGAGCCAGTATGGCTTTATCATGAATAGATCATGGCAGACTAATCTTGCTGCTTCTTTTTTTTTTTTTGACAGGCTAACTAACTATGTGCTAGGCCAGGGAAATGCCATTGATAAAACTTACCTAGAATTTAGCAAATTGGCAAAGATTATCATAAGAAAAAGAAAGATGTGAGCTGGGCTTAACAGTAGTACAGCTAAGTAGATTTAGATGCAGTTGAGTGGCCATACTGAAAGAATTGTCATCAGTGGCTTCCTGGCTGCTGGAAAGGAGGGCCATGGTGTTAACCAATAGGCATCATTTGCTTTAGGGGTGTGGAGATGTGGTTGGGGTTTGAAGAGAGAAAAAAGTTTGGAACTATCTTTCTGGGAAATGAGAAGGGGACTTGAAAAGGTAGGAAAGGACGAGAAGTCCATTCCAGACACTGAGGAATGATGTCGAAGAAGTATAGAGATGAGAGAGAGTAAGCTGAGAATGTTTGGCTAGAAAGTAGCACACATGAAGGGGAGTAGTATATGACTTTAGGCTGGAAAGTTGACTAAGGCCAGAATGTAAAGGGCCTTGAATGTCAGAATAGTTTATGCATTATTTGGTAGGCAATAGGGACACACTGCAGGTTTCTGAGTAGAGGAATGTCATGATCAAAGAAGTGTTTTAGAAAGGTAGTGCAAGAAGCACAGTGAAGGATGTAGAGAAAGACTAAAGGCAGGTAGAGCAATTTCACAGCAATTCTAGTAGTCCAGATGAGAAAAGATGAAGCCATTGACTGTTCCTCTACTGTCTATTCTCTGTATAAGAAGGGGGATGAAGTGTGAGCAGGAGGTTTCTCTTGATTTAGCTCCTTGAATATGTGTAGGCAACATGGGAGTCCTTTGTGGTAGTAGTTGTGTGTTCATCCTGGGCACCGTTATTGGGCAGTTCATTCCTTCTCACTCATTTCCTGTCCCTGAATCTGAGTGTCAGCTTGGCTTAGCATTGCCTTGGTTTCCCTCTTTTGTTCCTTTGAGGAATGAATAGTTTGGGATTGGGGGGTGGAAAGGTACCTGAGCAAATTTCCTTGGATCTTGTCCCGTTAGAGCAGCGGTTCTCAACCTGTGGGTCGCAAATCATTTGGGGTCGAACGACTCTTTCACCGGGGTTGCTGGGTCGCCCAAGACCATCGGAAAACACAGTCTTAGGAACCTCCTCTATCCCTCTCCAGGCAGGTCCGCCCACATGCAGACATGCCCATATCTGACTATTAAAGGGTCGCAGCATTAGGAAGGTTGAGAACCACTGCATTAGAGGGACAAGATTTTTTTTTTCTCTTTGAGTAACTGTAGCGCCTAATCTCTTTAGCTCCCCTGCTCCCTGCCTTTTGGTCTACGATCTTTGCCCCCGTTGGCCTTTCACCTTTTCCCGATCTGACAAGTCAGTACCTATCCTCTCTGGTGTACCTTCCAGGGATCCTTATTTTATAGCCTTCCTGCCCCAGACTGGGTGACTTTTTTGTTTAATCTCTCCACTGCCCGGAGGAGAGGCAGAAATGGGTTTGTCTGGACTCAGAGTACTCTTGTTCCTCTTCTCTTTATCTTTTGCTCTTTCTCTCCCTTTCATGAGCCTGTCTCAGAGAACCTTGGGAGCTTTGGAATTTGGAAATCCCAGAGCCGCAGCCTCTGCAATTGTCTAGGAACCCTCAGTGCTCTAACAAGTTTATATATTTAGATGGGCCGGGTGCTTCCTTAAGGGGGAGGGAGAGAAAAGAAGGGGAAATCTTCTAAGTGACGAGGAAATGAGGGGCATGATGTCAAGGAAGAGGAGACCTGGGGAACGTCTGTGTATTACAGTAGAAAATGGAAAACATCACATGCCAAATGCTTTGTAAATTAATAGTTATTATTATTGAGTCAATGGTTTAGATATTTTTTTTCTCCTTTTCTTCTGGGCCTACAGCCCCTGAGTCCTAGGAGAGGTGATTCTGATCTGGCACAAACAGAGTACTTGGGGCCAGCAACTGTCCAAATAAATTACCCTATGACCCCCTGTATTTTCCCACACCAAATCACTTTTCCCTAGCTCTCTACGTGTTTGCCTTCCCCTTTAGAATGTAAGTTTCTTGAAAGAAGGCACCATCTTGCTTTTTGTACTTATATCCTGGTATATAGCACGGCGTCTGGCATAGAGTAAGGGCTTGGCTTAATGCATGCTTTTCATCCATTCATCCATCCGTCCATTCAAGTCAGGTGGTATTTTTATTGTGCATAATTCCTCCCTAACCTTTCCAATACCTACTCAATAACCCTGGATGGAAGAGGCCTGAAAGGTTGTCTTGTTGGGGGTAGGGAGGCTTCCCTGAGAGGCCCTGCCCTCCTGGTATGATTACTTTCCTGAGGCCACATACCTAAGCCCTGGACATTCTAATTCCCACGTCAGTTCCTTACAGTCTCCTTGTTTGTCGATGGCCCTATCCAGCCCTTCACACCCTGCAAGCCCTCTTTTGGGAAGGGAGGAGAAATGCAGACCCAGTCTAGTGGGTTGGAAGAAGGTATGCCTCTACAACTCTCTCCCTCACCTTTGTGTTTATTTTCACTTTTCTAGAACTTGACTGCTGATTGGTTGATTGGTCCCTCAGATCCCACAGGTGGGGGTGGGAATAGTCCTTCCTTGGCTGGTTAAGCAGAAGCCATTTTCTCATATCATTGTGACCACACTTTGCCCCCATCCCATGGCCATGTAGGCTAGAGGGGTCAGCCTTTGTCAAAAACGGGAAGGAATTCTGAGATCTCCATTTGTCAGAGGGGACAGAAGAGACTCCTAGGTCCTGGGTAGAAAATGTTGTTAGGTGAGATATACAAAAGCTCTAAACTCCAGAGCCACCCTCAGGAAAATTAGATCCCAGAGAAGCTGGTTTCCTGAGAAGAAACCCTAGAGCAGGTGTTCCTAACCATTTTTTGTGTTTTTGGCCCAAATGAGATAATGCTTGTAAAGTGTTTGTCATAGTGCCCAGCAACATAGTAAGTGCTTACTAAATGTTCCCCTCCCATTCTCTCTTTTACAATCTAGTGAAACCTATGGACCCCTTCTCAGAATATTATTTTTAATTGCAAAAAATAAAATGCATAGAGTTACAAAGGAACCAATTATATTGGAGTAGTTATCTATTTTTTAAAAAACAAGTTCACAAACCCTAGGTTAAAAGCCCCTGGCCTAGGTGGCCTCCAAGCTGTGTCCAGTGTCCACTTTCTCTGCCCTGGAGTAGAGGGGAAGGCCTGCTTGGTCTTACCTGTCTGTTACCTTCTCCCTGCCATGTGCCTTTTCCTTTTCCTCTCCTTCCCCTGTAGGACCTCATGTCTCTTTCCTCTTTCCTTTGCTGCTTCTCAGAAATCAGTTCAGTATATTAAAATGAGGAATGACTCAAAGGCTACCTGGTTTCTGGGACTATCCTAGGTACCTGTAGTAAATGTTTCTGGGGCTGCTTTCTGTGCCAGACAGACTGTTCACAGGGCTGTTCTAAGTTGGATATCTGTGCTCGGCTGTTTGCTTTGGCCCAAGGCCCCTTCCTTTTTCAGTCCACAGCCTATTTTTACTTTTGTTTGGCTGAAGATGTGAGTTTTTCTGGGTGGCTGTGGCCATGAACACTTGGGCGGAGGTAGGGGAGGGTAGAATTATTTTTTTTGGGGGGGGTGGGGAAGTGTTGCTGTCGAAAGTGTTGGTCATCTGTTGGGAATGATCAAGATCTGTTTGTTAGGTCAAATTATTGCCATTGGAAAAACTTTTTCCCATCAAAAGCAGGTGTTCTTAACTTTTTGTGTGTGTCCTAGACTCCTTTAGCAGCCTGGGGAAGCCTATCGACTTCTTCTCAGAATAATATTTTTAAGTGCATAAAATAAAATACACACAATTTCAAAGGAAACTAATTATTTTGAAATACAGTTATCAAAATATTTTAAAAAACAGTTTATGGCTCTGAGGATAAGAACCCAGGTTCTAAAGCTTTTCCCTCTTTGCTTTTCCCCAAAATTCATAAGACTCACTCCCTTTCTTTGCTGGCTTAGATCAGGATTCCAGCGATCTGTGTTTAAATGGGGAGAGAGAATTAGAGATTGGCTACAAAGGCTGATCTTAACCTTCTCCATTCCCCAGGGCTGGTTTCCTCCCTTTTCCAGAGGCCCCAAAATAATAGAAAGAGCAGCAGATTCTCATCCACTACAACAGCGAACGGTTGTGCGTGTTCATTTGATGGTGGAGAGAATGTGGGCGGGGGAGGGGAGGAAGGCTGGGCAGTAAGAATATGGCTGTAACAGCTTAATTGTGAATGTGTGTGCTTGTGTCTGGTTGTATGCTTGTCCTCCTTCAGAAGGGGCTACAGAGAGAAGATGTGGGGTAGAGTATATGCTCCCTCTCCCAGGCCAGATAGCCCCTCTGCAACTCCACGGGCACATGGCTCTTGTTTATATAGGGTGTTCCCCAAAGACAATGTTTTCTGACATAGGTTTTCCTGACTTCTCTTTTTAAAGCCTTCCTCTATTCCCTCTGGCACCCTCAGGAATTCCTTTCCTTGGTGGGGGTGGGGTCGGGATGGGAGTGAAGGGATGGGAGTGAATCAAGAGTTACCCTTAATAGAGGTAGGTTTTTCTAACCAAGTGTTCAATTAGGGCCAGGGAAACCTCATAGGCCTGGGCTCCCTGCTGTAAAGGTTGGACTGTCAAGTCTGGGTGTTTGTGCTGGAAGGCAGCAGTGGCTACAATAACATATGGGCCTACAGTAACCCAGGGACGCTGTTTGGTTTTGCTACTGGGGGAGTGGGGAGGGGGAAAAGGCTTTGCCAGCTCCTGTTCTAATCTATTTAATGGATATATACAAGGTCACCATAGAACCAAAGGAGCCTTCAGATTCTTGGGGGCACGTTAAACTCGTGTGTGTGTGTGTGTGTGTGTGTGTGTGTGTGTGTGTGTGTGTGTGTGCCCTCCCCACTCCTCACATACATACACCTAGTGGTGAGGACATAGTGCTTAATAAATATTTGCAAGGGGTTTAGCTGGAAGTCTGTCTGCTTTCTGCAGGAGGCCCTTCCTAGTCTGACAGCTCCTAATGATTCTCTTCCTCTCTCCTCTGAACTCCTCTAGAGTTTATTAACACAAAGTCGTAGATTTAAAGTTAGAAAGAACTTTTCGAGTGATTTAGTCCAATCTGTTCATTTTACAGATGAAGAAACTGTGTAGTGATTTGCTCAGGGTCCTGCAGGTAGAAGTGGGTAAGCAGGGATCTCTTTACTTTGTTCTAGATACTATGCAGTGGTTCTCGACCTTCCTAATGCCGCAACCCTTTAACACAGTTCCTCATGTTGTGGTGACCCCCAACCATAACATTATTTTCATTGCTACTTCATAATTGTAATTTTGCTACTGTTATGAATCGTAATGTAAATATCTGATATGCAGGATGTATTTTCTTTGTTACAAATTGAACATAACCCACAGGTTGAGAACCACTGCATAGAGCCTTGGGAACCATCCCCTCACATACAGTACTAGATTAATCTTCCTGAAGTCTCACTTTCATCCCATCAGTACTTTTATTAAAAAAAATCTTTAGTGACTTTTCACTTTCCACTATTCCTGACCTTTAAGGCCTCCCATCATTTGGCCTCATACTGGTCCTATGCAACAGATTGATCCAAGAGATGGTCACTGAGCATCCCTTGTGTTCAAAATCTGAGGTACTAGGTACTGAAGGAGCAGCGAAGTTCATCTACAAAGCTACAAAGACTTTGATCCTGCCCTCAAGGAATTTACCCTAAAATCAATCACCATATTTGGTCCTGGGGATACCAAGTCAGAGGCAAAATACTTCCTGCCCTTAAGGAGCTTACATTCTGTAGAGGAGACACCATGTCCATATAGAGATACATATAAAATAAATGCAAGATGGGTTTGGGGGAAGACTTACTAAAAGGGGGGAGATTAGGAAAGGCTTCATGTAGAAGATGGTGCTTGAACTGAATCTTGAAGGAAATTAGGGGACAGTTAGTGCAAATTAAGAACAAAAAGGGTGGGAAAGTAAATTAAAGAGAGACAGAGTGCTTGTCTGCACTCCTCTGTAGACATACGTGGTCTAAGGTCAATTTGTCATGCCATCCTTAATACAGTACAACCAAACCTAATTGTCAAGTTACAAGATTGCAAGATAACATTTAGCCCATTGCTAGTTCATTCATAAGGTTATTTCCTCTAAACTGTTTTCATAGAAATGTTCTGTGATGTTGGCTGGGATATATTTGTCCTGTTTTGTATTATTATCTAACTTTTTACATGTGTATTGTCTCCCCAGTGAGATTATAAAATCTTTGAGGGGACAGACCATAGTTCTGATTTAATGCACTGGATCAATGTTTGATGTTGAATTGAATTGTTGAGCGTTTATCTATAAATATGAGTATTTTTGTGCTTAAGAAAAGATACCTACGTGTCCCTGGATATCGTTAACACCTCAAATTCAGCATGTCCAAAATGGGACTCATGATGTTCTCCCCTAGGCCTGCTTCTCCTCTGAGTTTATCTATTTCAGTGGAGGGCCATATCATTCTTCTAGTCACCTAGGCTCTTAACTTTGGAGTTCTCTTTGAATCTTCCCTTTCCATCATCTTCCATTTGCCCAGTCTTATCATTTCTACATCTACAGCACCTCTCAAATTTATCCCCTTCTTTATTCTCACACATCCATTGTCCAAGTATATGTCATCTCACTTGTACTGTTGAAGAGGCTTCTTAATTGGTCTTCTTGCTTCCGATCCTATTTACTCGGGTCCATCCCCCACAAACATAGCTGCCAGAATCATCTTTCTGAGGTGCAAGTCTGACCAGCCCAGTCTCCTGCTAGAAAGCCGCCTTCCACAGCTCTAGGAAAAAAATGCAGAGCCCCTCAACCTGGTAGTGAAGGTCCTCTGGTTCCAACTTACCTTTCCAGGCTCATTTCGTATTTGCATTTTAGCTAGATTTGCCATCTTGTTTCTGTGCCTTTTCACAGGCTGTCTGCCATGTCTGGAAAGCACTTCCTGCTCACTACTTACTTACTACCTCTCGGGTTCTTCAGCTTAATTCACTGCTTAGTGCAAGTATCTCCTCCTTTGTGAAGTTTTCCTTGGTCCCCCCAGCTGTTAGCACTCTCTCCTTCCTCAAATATCTTTGAATTTATTTAATTTGCAACCTGTTGTATCCTTCCAAGAGAACTTAAGATTTTTGGAGAGAGTGATTCATTCTGTCATTCTGTCATTCTCTTCTCTCTCTCTCTCTCTCTCTCTCTCTCTCTCTCTCTCTCACACACACACACACACACACACACACACACACACACACACACACACACACACACCCCTACCTTTGAATCCTGGCAAATAATAGGTGCTTAATAAATATTTGGTGCAATCAAACAAAGCCCTTAAATCAGTTTCCAAACAATGGAAAGCTTTATTTTATCAAATGAGACAATATTGCTCCTGTCCTGGAGTCAGGAGGACCTGAGTTCAATTGTGATTTCAGACACTTACTAGCTGTGTGATCCTGGGCAGATCTCTTAACCCTGATTGAAAGAAAGAAAGAGAAAGAGAGAGGGGGGGAAGAGGGAAAGAGGGAGACAGGGAGGGAGAGAGAGAGAATTTGTAAAGGATTTAGTGCAGTGCCCGAATACAGTCAGTACTTAATAAATATTTGCTCCCTCCCCCAGCCAGCCCAGCTGAGGCACTGGCTCCAGCTGATAGTGGAAGCCAGGTGACAATGTCAGGTGTAGTACAGTGGTGTTTATAAGGATGGTACTGTGATAAAGGTGTATTTCTTTGGCTAGTTAGCCAACTAAACCTCTGTTAAGCATATGTTTGTGTTCTCCTCTGTGCCAGGAGTGGCAGCGAATACAAAAATGTGAGGTGGTCCCTGCCCTGACAGAGCCCAGAAGTCTAGTTGGGGAAGAAACACACGAAAAGGATTCTATCCTACTTCTAGTGAACACCAAATGGCGGATGACGCTGGTGCTGCAGGAGGTGTGGGAGGCCCCGGGGGCCTCAGAGTTGGAGGCCAGGGAGACTTCCGCAGGGGCTTCAGCAGTGGGGGCTAAGGTCGAGGCCAGGGCCATGGTGGAGGCCATGGTTGTGGTTGAGGGGCCCGGGGAGGAAAGGCTGAAGACAAAGAGTGGGTTCCTGTTGCTAAGCTGGGCCAGCTAGTCAAGGATGTGAAGATCAAGTCTTTGGAATAGATCTGTCTTTTCTCCCTTCCTATCAAGGAGTCTGAGATAATAGATTTCTTCCTGGGATCTTCATTGAAAGATGAGGTTCTGAAGATCATGCCTGTTCAGAAACAAACTAGAGCTGGACAATGTACCAGGTTCAAGGCTTTTGTGGCCATTGGTGACTACAATGGACATGTTGGTCTGGGTGTCAAGTGCTCCAAGGAAGTGGCCACAGCTATTCATGGTGCTATCATTCTGGCCAAGCTGTCCATCATTCCTGTGACGTGGCTATGGGGCAACAAGATTGGCAAGCCTCACACAGTATCCTGCAAGGTTACTGGGCAATGTGGGTCGGTTCTGGTGCGCCTGAACCCCGCCTGTAGAGGTACTGGCATTGTCTCAACTCCTGTGCCTAAGAAGCTCCTGATGATGGCTGGAATTGATGACTGCTACACTTCTGCAAGAGGCTGTACTGCCAATCTGGGCAACTTTGCTAAAGCTACCTTTGATGCCATCTCCAAAACATACAGCTATCTAACCCCAGACCTGTGGAAGGAGACTGTGTTCACTAAATCTCCTTGTCAGGAATTCACCAACCATCTTGTGAAGACTCACACTCGCATATCTGTCCAGAGGACCCAGGCAGCTGCTGTGGCAACCACATAGATGTTTTTTTATAAACAAATAAATTGAACTATGCCTACTTAAAAAAAAAAAGGATTCTATCTCAAGGCTTCCCTAACTCTTTAAGCCTATTCACTGTGCCACTGAGCTGCCTCAAGTTACTATTACCTCCTGGGACCTCAGTGTCTACATCTATAAAATGAGATGGTTGGACTTGATGGCCCTTTAAGGTTCTTTCCAACATTAGATCTCTTTCTCCCTTCAACAATGACCCTTTTCTCCTGTACCACCCCGAGCACTTTTCTTCCATCTCTCCTACGCACTTATCATATATTATTTTGCGTTGTAGTTGTGTCTTAGCCTTCTGCTAGATGCATGGTAAGCTCCAGGAAGGGAGGGACCCTAACTAATTTTTTTTCATAGTTCATAGAATCTTATGAGGAAACTGTGGCCCGAAGAGGTAGAGGGAGTTGGTCAAGGTGACACAGATAGGAAACCCCAAAAACTGAGATTTGAACCCAGGCAGTCAACTCTAAGTCCAGTGCTCTAGCCACCACCCTGAAGTTATTACCCAAACTCCAGCACAGTGCCCTGGGGAACAGTAACTACTTCATCAAAAGAAAGGTTTATTGAAACTGAACTGAGGAAGTAGGGAGGATGTGATCATCAGTGGAATGTGTGAGGATATGACTCTGACACCAAAATGATAGAATGAAATCAAGAAAAGAACCCACAGAGGAGGTCAGAAAACCAGCATGAGCGACTCAGCTGTCTCAGGCATCAAGAGAATGGGAACAAAGAAGACAGAGGCTCACTATTACTTTCAGCCCTGACCAATGTGGGCTGGATGAATCAGGGAAGACTTTGTGGCAGAAGTGAGGCTTGTGTTCGATCATAAAAGGTAGGATTTTGGATAGGAGAAAGGGTACCCTAGGTGAGGGAAAAGAGGATGAGCAAAAGGCATGAAAAAGCCAGGGGTGTTTGCAGGTCAGCGATAAGATCAGTGCAGTGGCCAAGCAAGAGGATTCATTCAAACCAAGGAGGAGGGGATGACAGGGCCTCACACAGGATTAGAAACTTAATAATTGTTTAATCAAACTGATTTTTTGGATCTGAAGGGTGTAGGTCAGATTATGGGCAGCCTTGAAGATCAGACAGAATAGTTTATACTTCATCCCGAGGGCAGTGGAAAGTCACTGAATGTTTTTGAATCAGGGTAGTGACATTAAGAAAGTGATACTACGGGAAAATTAATTTGGCACCATGTGTGAGGGAGTGTTTTCCAAGGCTGTGTGTGGTACCTGGTACACAGTGAATGCTTGCTCCTTGATCTGTTCTCCTTTCTCTCTAATACCATAGTTTGAGAGCTGGAAAATACCTAGTTCTCCCAGTCTAAACCCCTGATTTGACAGATGACAAAGCTGAGTGAGAGTCAGAAACTTTAAGTAACTTGGCCAGAATGTTATAGGTTACAAGTGGCAAAGCTAGGGTAAATTCAATAGAGATAAATGTAAAGTCTTACAAGTGGAAAGGCTGCTTAGGCATTGGTTTGGTGTAGTGTAGTCTCAATATGTCAGTCGTGTGACTTGGCAGCCTAAAAGCCTCCTTTGAACGTGGAAAGCATTAAGAGAATCCCAGCTTCCAGGATTAGGGAGAGGATTGTTCCATGGTACAGTGGGATCTAGTCAAAGCACATCTACGGTCTTCTGTTCCAGGAGTCACATTTTAAGAAACTGCTGAATGATCTAGAAAGTTGCCAGAGGAGGAAAGCCGAGTTGGTGAAAGACCTTGAGTTCATGTTACATGAGTGTTAAGAGAGGTGCCAGGTGAGAAGATCTGGAGTGGCTAAAGACCATGAAAAGTAAAGGGGAAAGTCTTTAGATACTAAATCTGAATCCCTACCCAAGGAAAGATGAGAAATAGGAACACCTTCATCACTTATGAAGAGGCCAGCTAGATCTTGAACTTGCCTCTGTTAGAGTTCTACTGGGTTAGGGCATGGGCTGTATTCTTTATCTTTGCCTCTCACCACTAATCTCCCTAAGATTCCCAAAAGAGTATGGGAGGTGAAAATGACTGAACTGAAACTAATCTTCCCAAGGCATTTCCACTAAACATCATCTTGCCTTTCCTGAAGCAGGATATTACATGTTGGGGATCACATCAAGTCAACAAGCAGTGTAGGAAGCACTAAGCTTCAGCACCCTGCCTCTGTGAGAATTGGTTGAAGGAATTGAGAATGTATTTAGACAGAGAAGAGGACTTGGGAGCTTATGAGAGCTGTCTTTAAATATACGAGGGGTTATCATGAGGAACTAAGATTAGACTTGATCTGTTTTGCCTCAGTGGATAGAACCACAAACAATGTATGGAAATCACAAGGAAGGAAGCAAATCTAGGCCTTCAGCAGCGAAGTGGTGCAGTGAATAGAGTGCCAGAGCTGGGGTCAGGAAGATTGATCCCTCTGAGTTCAAATCTGGCCTCAGACACTCACTAGCTGCTTGACCCTGGCCAAGTCACCTAACCCTGTCTGCCTCAGTTTCCTCATCTCTGAAATGAGCTGGAGAAAGAAATGGCAAAATATGCCAGTATCTTTGCCAAGAAAACCCCAAATGGGGTCATCTAGAGTGAAATGACTGAATAACAAAAACAAATTTAGACTTGGTGTAGGGAAAAAGAAATGGTGGATTCTCCCTCTTTGGAGGTTTTTAAGTCAAATCTAGATGACTGTTTGTTAGGAATGTTGTTGTAGGGAAATATTGGAGATGTATCGGATAAGATGCCCCTTTGTTATGGGAATCTGAAGATCTTCCCTGCCCCTAGGCCCTTTGCTAAAGTGGCTACGTGACTCTGAGGACCCTTGGATATTTGAAAGTATACTCTGTTCCCTAATAGGCTGAATGTGGTCACATGGAGCCT
>CM053583.1:319002302-319021064 GCA_028627135.1 Pseudochirops cupreus | reverse complement strand
AACGCGAGAGTTCTGGCCCGATAACAATCACTCAGTCCCCCTGCTGCCTGCAGGCCGCGGGCGGGAAGCTGCAAAGCCGAGGCGGGTGCAAAACCTCTGCCTTTAGCTTTTCCACTCTGGAGGCCTTCCGGCCGGACTGCTTATCTCCCCCTTTCACAATTTCCATTCACAGCTGCCACTAATCCGCTCACCTGAAGCTCCTCCGCTCCTCCCGTCCAGCCGCCCCGGGGCACAGCCGCAGCTTCAGGCCAGGCTGGTTTTGGTTCGCAGTGCTGATATGGTTCCTCGTAGCGGAGCTCACTTTAGTGGGAAGTATCTTTGTGTGCGTTTTGGAGTTCCAGGATTGGTTTAGAGTCCTATTTTATGGGTATTTTGGGGTGGCTATGTGAGAGCTGCGATATGTTGCTGCTGCTACGCCGCCATCTTGGCTCCGTCCCCCCTAAAGTCCAATTTAAAACTCACCTCCTCCAGGAAGCCTTCTCTGATTACCCATTCCCATCCTATCCTATATGCTCTTTGACTATAATTATGGGCTCACAGAATCATGGAATGTTACTGTCATCATGCACTAACACTCTCATTTCACATATGAGGAAACTAAAGCACCAAGAAATTACTTGATTTATTGAAAGTCACATACAATCAACTTGAAAAATGGCGGAGTTGCAATAGGAACCCAGGACTTAGTTTGCATTCATTTACACAGTTAATTTTGTTTTTTGGTTTGTACCAAACCTGTGATTTCATTGAGTAGAGAACTCCTAGTGAGGAAATACTTTCTACCAATTAAAATCTGTGCCCGCTCTGCAACTCAAAGAGTTGCCTGAAATACTAAGAGACCAAGTAACTTGTACAAGGGTCCCTGTGTGTTGGAGGAGGGACCAGAACACAGGCCTTCCTGGCTTATGGGTTCATAGATCTAGCAGGGACCTCACAGACCATTTATTCCAGAGTTGTCAGACCTCACCGCTCAACACTCCCAAGTGCTGCTTGAACCAGATCAAAAGGTCACTGGGAAATGTTTAACAAAATAAATGTAAACACAACACAGATAATGTAAGTTTATGGTTTTCTAGGTCAATATGCCACCTGCAGGGGTCTGTTTCTATTGGTGTTTATGACACACCACGGATTCTAGTCCAACTTTCCTCATGTTACAGTTGAGGAAATGGAACCTGGAGAGATGAAGTATTTGGCCCAGGATCCTACAGCAGTAGAAGCAGAATTTGAAGTCTGATTCTCCATCTCCAAATCAAGTGCCTCTCTTTTGTTCTAGTTAGCAAACTTAAAGGTCTTCTCAGTTATGTCTGTGTCCTATCTTTTCAATGAGATGACAAACTTCCCCATTAGACTCAAAACAAGCCAGGGACCATGTCTCCTATTTCTCGGGCCTGCCCGCCCCCATAGCACCTTGTACTGAGTTTTGGCACAGGAGTTTTGTTTTGAATCATGCTGCTGAAAGACCATCAGAGACTATACCTTGAGGGTGCAGTCACTTAGTCTGGACCAGAACTCATATCTACCTGATTCCCTTCCAGTCCCTCATTTTGTAGATTTGCTCCTAGAAGAATTCTTCTGCTAAGAGGGGCCTTTCATTACTGACAGCCATAGGAGGAGGGAGGCAGGGAGTTGCCTCTCCATAGACCCATTTTAAAGACAGCTCTGGTAAGATTCCTGAGATTCCAACAAACCAATTTCCCACACTCAGCCTCAGTTTCCCCATCAAGTTAAATGAGGAGATAAGACCAGATGAATTCTAGAGCTTCTCTAGTCAAGTCCCAAAGTAGCCCCTCTTTCCCACCATATGCCCTCCTGGAGAGCTGGCCTCTGGTATACCAACTCACTCTCCAGGAAGGCCCTAATGAAACTGTAATCTTATCAGTCCAGATAATAAGGAGGAAGGACTGGTCTTCTTTGGGGAAACCAACACAAGAGTCTTTCCTATAATCTCAAAATACTTGAGTCCTAGATTCAATGCCACTGAGCCAATAGAGAAGCCCAGTATTCTACTGGAACCTTAAGGTCTTTGCCATAATTCCTGAGGTCCCTCTCTCATCCTAGTACAGCCCAGGATGACTTCCCTTTTCCCAGAATGCCCTGCACCAGATACGAAGATGCTCTGGTTGGAACCTACCTATCAATTTGTAAATTCCCATTAAGCCTCTGCAAATGGGGTAGGAACATCTGCCCAGCTGAGGCTTGGATATCTGTAGGTATGGTCCCTCTCAAGGGGCCGCTAGCTAAGTGGTCATAGGATCATAGGGTTAGAAATGGAATGGGCCTTAGAGATAATTTAATTTAATCTCCTCATTTAAAAGATGAAGAAATAGATCCAGGGAGGTTAGGCAATTTGCCCAAGTTCACTCAAGAAATTAGTAATCATGGGATTTGAACCAGTGTACTTTCTTGTGTACCATCTTGTCTCTCTCTCTTCCTCTGCTCAATCCATGAAGGAAAGGGAATAATGATCTCAAGAAAAGACAACTGGGTTTTCCCCCTCCATCTAACAGCTCACAAAGGCCTTGAATTTCCTTATTGCATCTCAGTATCTCCAGGCTTGGGCTGTGGGGCCCTCAAGATCTGGGCCAGAGGTGACCAAACTGGGAAATGCGGAACAGCAGAGGTGGGGGTCTGGCAGGGGAGTTGTTTGGGGCTTGGCTCTGGTTTGGGGTGTGGCTTCCTGCTGGAGTCAGCCTGGACAGGCAGGCGCCCCAACTCCGGCTGGCAGCAGGAACAAGGGAAGAAGAAGGCACAGAGCCCTCAGTTCTCTACCATGATCGGTGATGGGAGAGACAGCCACAGACTGACATAGAAAAAACTAGCCACTATCTCTAGGCAATTTCTCCAGGTTTCTAGAAGCTTGTTGGGCGAGATGGGGAAGGGAGTCCATCTCATCCAATGAGAAACCAAGGAACCAATATATTGTCATCCAAGCTGTCCAAGGCTGGTAGATTCAAGACCAGCTAACTCTGACTACTGAATGTCTTACTTTCTCATGACACCTAGAGCTAAGATGAAGAGCCAAAGGGGATGTGACCAGACATAGGGGCTTTCAGAACCTCAAAGGCCTCTACAGATCCCTAACTTCACTGAAAGCCAAGCTTTGAAGAGTTAGGCCCTCAGGATCCCTCTGATCTAGGAGACAAGGTCCTGGGAGCTGTGGGAAAGGGATTTATTTATTTAAAGCTTCCCTTCTCCACAAGAAGCAGAGGGACCACAGGGTCATGGACTTAGAGCTACAAGGGCCCTCAGGTCATGGAACTGCCAGTGTCTGCCTATTAGACTCTCATCGATCCTTCAGAGTACAGTTCAAACGGCAGCTTCTCCATGACCCACCCAAAGTGATCCCTGCAGATCTCCTACTGTTACCTCTGCTGGTAATACCTTAGGGGACTGGATCACCTTTTGTTCTGTATCATAATTATTTGTGCACATGCTTCATCTGTCTTAATAGACTATAGTCTCCTGGAGGACAAGGTCTCTCATTTATCACTGTATATAACATTATATAGCATTAGGTTAAAAACCCCCCACGTGGGGGCGGCTAGGTGGCACAGTGAATAGAGCACCAGCCCTGGAGTCAGGAGGACCTGAGCTCAAATCTGACCTCAGACACTTAACACTTACTAGCTGTGTGACCTTGGGCAAGTCACTTAACCCCAATTGCCCTACCTTCCCCCCTCCAAAAAGAAAAAAAAAACTCCCACATATGGTAAGCACCTAACAAACACTTGCCAAGTTGAATGTTTAATGTCTCATACCTGACACAGTCAGAATGTTTCAACCTCCCTCTATTCTGAGAGATCAAGATACGAGAAGGTCTGTTCACAGCATGCTCCAAATAATGGATATGATGAAGAAGAACTCCATTCTCATGTCTTCCTTAGTCTTCCTTACTGCTCTACCCCCTTCTCCTCTGGAGTCAATGAATCCCAGGATCTTCAGGCTGAAAGTGACCTGAGAGGCCATCTCGTCCAACACATACCCAACCAACAACTGCCTTGACAGCAGTGGTTCTCAACCTTCCTAATGCCGCCATCCTTTAATACTCACGCGTGGGCATATCTGCATGTGGGCGGACCGCCTGGAGATGGATAGAGGAGCGGTGTCTCGGTTCCTAAGACCATAGGAAATATGTGTTTTCCGATGGTCTTAGGCGACCCTGTTTGACCTCCAAAGAGGTCGCAACCCACAGGTCGAGAACCGCTGCTCTACAACATCACCAATAAGTGGTCTTCCAACTGTTCCTTGGCAAGCTCAAGCAAGCCCAAGCAAACCCAAGACCTCCTAAAGCAGCCCAGGCAGCTCTATAAAAGTAATAGCTAACATGTATATAATAATGCCCAACATTTATATAGTGTTTTAAGTTTTGGAAAGCACTTCACATAAATTACCTCAGGTGATTCTCATAACCCTGGGAGAGAAGTTTTATTAACTATCCCCATTTTACAGAAAAGAAATCGAGCCTTTAAGAGATTAATGTCACACTGCCCAGGGTCATGCTACCAGTAAGTATCTAAGGAAGGAAAGAAACAAGCATTTATTAAACACCTAACTTGCCCCAGGCACCATTCTAAGTGCTTCACAAATATCTCATTTGACCATCACAACATCCCAGAGAGATTGGTGCTATGATTACCCCCATTTTACAGTTGAAGAAACTGGAAACTGAGGCAGGCAGGTTAGGTAACTTGCCTAGGGTCATACAAATAGCGTCGGAGATAAATTTTAACCCGGGTCTCCCTCAGTCTTACGTGCAGTGTTCTATCTACATACTACTTAGCTGCCTACATACAGGCTTTAGGGTTTGCAAAGTATGTTATATATATTAAATCATCATTTTATATGGCTCTAATTGTTAGGAAGTTTTTCCTTACAGGAGAGAAAGATCTGCAACTTTTCAGCTTTCACTCATTGTTCCTAATTTCCCTTGAGGCCAAACAGAACAAATCTAATCTTTGTGACAGTTTTTCAGCTACCATCTCACCAAGCCCTCTCTTCCTGGGGCTGAATATCTCCAGTTTCTTTACTTGACTCACAATGGCTCAGTCACCCCTCACAATCCTGCTCCCTTCCTTGAGGAAGCCTAGGTGCCACAGGTGCCACCTTTCCTCTCACTCTCTTCTTAACTCTCTATTTATAAAATAAGAATAAAACTAGCACCCGCCTCCCGGGGAGGCTGTAATGGTTAAAAGAGATAATGGCTTCCAACCTTACCGTTTGTTGAAACTGCTCCCTCCAAAGTGATTTGTTCAGTTGTGTCTGACTCTTGGTGACCCCATGTCCGTGGGGTTTTCTTGGCAAAGAGCGGTTTGTCATTACCTCCTCCAGTGTATTAAGGCAAACAGTCACACTAGCTAGTAAGTGTCTGAGTCACATTTGAACTCAGGTCTTCCTGACTCCAGGCCCAGCACTCTATCCCAGGAGCCACCTAGCTGCCTAAGGTACTAGCAATTTCTTGTTGTTGGTTATATTTGTCCTTTGTTTTTGAAGAGGACCACAGCATCAGGGAAATGGTAACATGACTTGCAGTTGACTTTGATTTGAGGGAGGGAGGGCTGTGCAAGGTCACCAGCCTCACACCAGCCATCTGGATCCAATGACCAGATATTCATCAGGATGACTGGAGATGACCCAGGATGCAATCTCTTAATTGCCAAATCTAATCACCTTTTCTCAGTCTTTATTCATTTTGACCTCTCAGTATTCCTCTTGGTCTTTAACCCTTTAGATTACCCACTTCTTAATATTCCCTTCCCTCTAGGTCAGTGGTTCTCAACCTTTCTAATGAGGCAACCCTTTAATACTCATATGTGGGTGTATCTGCATGTGGGCGGACCTGCCTGGAGACAGATAGAGGAGTGGTGTCTCCATTCCTAAGACCACTGGAAATATGTGTTTTCCAATGGTCTTAGGCAACCCCTATGAAAAGGTCGTTCGACCCCAAAAGGGGTCGCAATCCACAGGTTGAGAACAGCTGCCCTAGGCTTTCATGACTTTCTCCTGGTTCTCCTACCTATCTGGCTATTCCTTTACAGGTTCTTTTGTTGCATCTTCATCAGGTCATACCTAGGGACTGTAGGTATTCCACACAGCTCTGTCTGGGGCCTTCTCTTCTCCCTCTAGACTAGTTCACTCACTGATCTCATCAGCTCCTATGAATTCAATTATCATCTCCACGCTGATAATTCTCATATCTATTTATCTATCCCTAACCACTGCTGTCCTCCAATCCCACATCTCCTACCGCTCGGTGGACATCTTGAACTGTATGTCCCAAAGCTATTTTAAACTCAACGTGTTCAAACCAGAACTCATTATATTTTCCCCAAATCCTCCCTTCTTTCTAACTTCCCTATTATTTTGAGTCACGCAGTCTAACACTCAAGGTGTCATCCTTGACTCCTGAAGTTGTCTCACCCCTCATATCCAATTTGTTGTCAACGCCTGTCAATTTTACCTTTATAACATCTTTTGAATATGTTTCCTTCTCTTCTACTCTGGCACTGCCATCACCCTGGTACAGGCCTTTATCACTTCACACCTGGGCTACTGTAAGAGCTTGCTGGTTTGCTCCCTCTGTCACAAGTCTCTCCCCACTTCAGTCCATCCTTCAAAGTGATATTCTTAAAGCACAAGTTTTACCACTGGCTCCCTATCACCTCCAGGGTCAAATATAATAGCCTCTGTTTGAAGTTTAAAGTCCTTCATAATCTGATCCCCCCCTACCCCTGTCCTATCTTTTCAGTCTTCTTATACCCTGCATTCCCCTTGACCACCCACTCTGTGAACCAGAGACACTGGCCTTCTTTAGGCCAACACATCAAACAAGACACTCTATCTCCCAACTTCAGGCATTTTCCCTGGCTTTTCCTCATGCCTGGCTTTCTCTCCTTCCTTCCTCATCTCTACCTCCTGGCTTCCTTCAAGGCCTGGATAAAATTCTACTTTCTGCAGAGAACCTTTCCTGACTCCCTCTTCATTCTAGTGCCCTTTCTCTACTGATTAACTCCAATATGTCCTGTATGTTATGTGTTTGTACATGTTATCTCCCCCATTAGACTGTAAGCTTTTTGAAAGCAGAGACCATCTTTTGACTTTCCTTGTATCTCTGAAGCTTAGCAGAGAGCCTTGGCACATGGTAGATCCTTAATAAATGTTTAGGACTGTCTAGATGCTCCCTACTTTGACAACCTCCTCCCTAAAATATGATGATAATCATAATAACAAAAGCAACAACCTTAGAGAGACAGTCTTAGTAGTGGATAGAAAGCTGGCCTCAGAGCTAGGAAGGTCTGAGTTCCGGTCTCACCTTTGATGCAAACTAGCTGAGAGAGGGGCAAATCACCTAACCTTTCAAACAGCACTGCTGTAGGCCATTCTCTAAAACCAGAGGGGTCAAACACTGGGCCAGCAACACTCCAGTTGAGGCCTGAACTAATTAAAATGTAATTGAGAAATATTTAGTAAAACAAAAATAGAGATAACATTATACTTATTATTATATTAACCTAGTTTTAAGTCAATATATGGCTTCAGGGATCCTTACATATGGATTAGTGAGTTTGACAACATTGTTCTAAACCCTTAAGTATTAGGGAAGGTTCTGACCTACACTGGTACAAAGTTTCCTCATCTGGGAATTCCCTATACCAACAAAATCGAAAGTCCTGTCCCTATCCCTAATAACAGTATTTGGGGGGGGGGGGAAATCAGAATAGGATTTGCCTTTGCCTTCCCCTTCCCATTTTCCATAATCTTTCCAAGATCAACAGTCACACTGGCCTGTTTGTTCAGTATTCCAGAATTTAGTCTATCCAGGATTAGTGATTTGAACTCACCTGGGGAAACTGATTTCAATTCCCAATATTAGCTATTTTTATTCTGCCCTTTCCAGTCCAAGGATCATTCTCCTCAACAGAAGAAACCCGGGATGTACAAGCTCAGGTTTCTCAACATCCTTCATTCTGAGAAGTGATACTATCCTTCTTTGATCTGTACTTTTCCTCAATATAGTTAAAAATATCCCTGTCCTTTTGGTTCCCTTTAGTATTCATCAGGAGCCTCAGATCATTCTGTTTGATCGCTCCTAACACTATAATTAAAAGACCATGTCCTGACTTTGTATTCTATCTTTGTTACCTGACTCTTCTGTCTTCTACTTATGTCTTTTTAAAAATCTGAGTTGGCCTATGAGTTTCTTTTGCATTTATATCTGTCTGATCTTTAGGCAGCTCCTTCTTTTCCTCTTCAATGGTCTTTTTTTGTTTGTTTTTTGAGTCTTCAGAATTTCATTCTTGAAAGATTCTCATCCTTCCTAGTCTGACTTCATCTCCAGAATTTGGAGCCATGGGATCCTACATAATCTTCCTCCAAACCCTTTGAAATCCTCACTCCCCAAACCTAGTATGTTTGGCAGACTATGCCCAGCTTTTGTCTTCTCTATCAGGAATTCCAAGATAGAATTGGTAACTTTCCCCTTCCTTCCCCTCCCCCTTCCCCCGGAAAGGTTACTATCGTTTCTACTTAAGGCCAAATTTCTCCTTGTTGGTGAGAATTAGGTCCAGAATAGTAGTTCTTCTCATTGCTTCCTCCACCTTTGGAAGGATAAAATTATCATTAAAGCAAGCCAAGAATTTATAAATTACTCTGCTTCTGGCAGAGAAAGCCTTCCAACAGATGCCCAGATAACTGAAACCCCCCACCCCTACTCTGTCGTGTCTCTGTACCAGTCTTGTGATATATTTCCTAAATTTTGTCTAGTTCCTCCAAACTTCATTTATTTCATTTTGTCTCTGTACCCAAAGCACCTAGCATAGCACCTTGGACATAGCAGGTACTTAGTCTATGTTCCCTGGAGTGGATTAGAGTGGATACCTCTGGCTGGTGGTCTGTAGTTCATGCTCACAGGGCAATATCAATTCCTTTTCTCCTTGGTTATTTTCCACCCTGAGGATCCTGCTGTAGCTGCCACTTCACTTTTCAAACCAACCACTGGAGGCCATTCTTGGGGCAAGCTAAGCCACTGTGGGCTTTACATTCCCTGAGACCATGCCTCCTTGAGATCATGCCTCCACCTTCACCCCAGAATTCACTTGGGTCTTTACCTTTCTGTCCCTTTCCCCACCCCTCTCCTTCTTTCCCTGAGAGCTGTAATCAAATCAGTACTACCATTGCCTCTGGAAAGGGTGTTAAGGTACTGTCATTCAATTCACCAACCTTGTGACTTCCTTCCCAAACCATAACTCTCTTCCCCATCAACCACCCCCCCCATATGTATAATCTCTCTCCTCTCTCTACAACAGTGGTTCTCAACCTTCCTAATGCTGTGACCCTTTAATACTCATATGTGAGTGTATCTGCATGTGGGTGGACCCACCGGGAGACAGATAGAGGAACGGTATCTCAGAAATATGTGTTTTCTGATGGTCTTAGGCAACCCCTGTGAAAGGGTCATTCAACCCCTGCAAAAGGATCATTCGACCCCCAAAGGGGTCGTGACCCACAGGTTGAGAACCACTGCTCTACAAGGATATAAGCTCCTGGAGGGCAGAGACTATCTCAATTTTGTATTTGTGCTCCTGCCATTTAGCACAGTGCTTGGCAAACAATGAGTGCTTAATAAATAAGTGCTTTTCATTCACTTATTCCTTTCGTTAATCTTGCCACTATATTGACCCCTGCTCATTCTTGGATTTTCTCACATCGCTACAGCTTCTTACTATACAATGCTACTGAGTGTTTCCTATGTATAGGTATCTATGCTGCCAAATTTGCCACCTTGCATTCCGATTAGTGCCCTGTGCTTTTGTGTTGCAACATCTATTCTAGGTTTGACTGAGGCTTCTTTCTTGGATTTTGTCTCAGCCTCAGTTTCCTTGTCTGTGAAATGGATATAATAATTGTACCTACCTCACAGAGATGTTCTGAGGAGTGAATGAGATAACCTTTGTATAGCACCCTGAAAACGTTAAAGTGCTGTATCTGTTTCAGGCACATTTGACTCTTCATGACTCCATCTGGGGCTTTCTTTGCAAAGATACTGGAGTGGTTTGCCATTTCCTTCTCCAGCTCATTCTTACAGATGAGGAAACTAAGGCAAAAAGAGTTAAGTGACTTCACCCAAGTCCCACAACTAGTAAATATTTGAAGCCAAATTTGAACATAGGTCTTCTTGATTCCAGTTCAAGCACTCTATTATATATATGCTAGCAATTTTTATAATTATTATCAATTATTAGGTGATTCTACAGTCATCTTGCACTGTTTGCTCCCCTTCTATGGTATTTAGCTTTCTCTCTCTCCTGTTAGTTCAAAACTCTTGATTAGATTTGTAAGATTCAATGCATGCCTACTCTTCCCTGTGTCTGAGAGAAGAGAAAGGCCTCAGCTCACCATCATACCTGTTGCCCATGTGAGTGGCACTAGGCCAAAGTGCACCCTTTTCTGCTCAATGCCCACCAGCATCTATTTCTCCCTTTGCCATCCTTGGAACTGGAATTCCCCATTAGATTGTAAGCTCTTGAGGACAGGGACTAATTTTTTTTAACCTTTCTTTGCCTTCCTTTGTATCCTCAGAACTTAGAGCAGTACTTGGTACATAGGAGGTTTAATCAATGTTTGTTGATTCAATTTGACTTGGGAGAGTGGGATCTCAACCCCAACCCTCCTCAAGGATAGGTTGAGAAGTCTCCATGCCCTGGAACCTACTGGCACATATAGAGGTTATACCTATTTTGTGTCAATGAACCCTCTGAGTAAACAACAACAATGTTATATTCTCTGTAACAGGGGGATTGGCCAATGAGGCCCAGTCCTGGGAGCATGTAAACTTGGATGCCTAGAGAGCCCAGTTCCAAATAGGTGTAATGAAGGGCTCCTCCTTCTGTTTCAGAAAACGTGCTCTACAAGGTATACCAAAGCTGTTTCCTGTCCATTTATTGCAATACAAAGAAAAGTCTTTTGATTGGCTGCTACGTCTACAAAAAGAACTAACTGGTAGAATTTGTTTTTGCTTCTGGACTGCTCCTACGAGAAGGATGACAAACTGTAAGCCATTGAGGCTGGGGGGGAGGAGGGAATTCTGTGAGGCTCAGATCTCTATCTCCCCACCCAGGCTGCTGCCAAGTGGCCCATGAGCTCATGGCCTTGATGCTGCCTTTACTTCTGTTATATTTATTCTTCCTTTTCTTAAGTGAAGGAATCCAGAGATGGAACAGACTGGGGAATGACTGTCAAAAGGTCAGCAGAGCCACCAAGGGTCCAAGAACAGGATTCCATGTCAGAGTTTGTAGAGTGGCAGGGGAACATGGCATAACCTTAGATGCTAGCTAGATCAACCTAGTCCTGCTCCCTGCTCCAGAGTTTAAGTGGCTTCTTCAGTGTCTCTATTTATGAGTGTGAGTGAGTATGTGTGAGGGGGCATAAGTGAATGTGTGATGATGAGCATATGTGACTGAGGGAAAGAATACTGGATAGGGAATGAGGAGACCAGATTTCAAATCCCGTCACTCCCACTCTTTATCTAAGTGCTGCTTGTTCAGTTGTTTCAGGAGTGTTCAACTCTCTTCCATTATCCCATTTGGGGTTTTCATGGCAAGGATACTGGAGTGGTTTGCCATTCCCTTCTCTGGCTCATTTTACAGATGAAGCAAACAGGGTTAAGTGACTTGCCCAGGATCACACAACTAGTAAGTGTCTGAAGTCAAGATCTGAACTCATAAAGATGAGTCTTTCTTATTCCAAGCCCAGATCTCCATCCACGGAGCCACCTAGCTGCCCTTATCTGTGTGACTCAAAGCAAATCACTTTCTCAGCCTCAGTTTCCCCATTTATGAAATTAAAGAAACTATATGATCTCCAAGGTTCCCCCCAGCTCCAACTTCCTGTAGATCCATGATGTGTATGAGTACGTGTGTGTGTGTGTGTGTGTGTGTGTTTGGGTTTTTGTGAATTGAGTCCTATAATGGAGGGAGCCATCCCCTCCTTGGTGGGGGGCTGGGGGTGGCCTGGAGCTGATTGGCCACTGAATCCCCCAAAGGAAACATCTGCACATTCCAGACACATGTGGTAACTGGAGAGCAAACCATCCTGGACGTGAGAGTTTACAGCCACCAGGGGCCGACGCCTCATGCTGGCAGCTGGCTGTGGAAAAGTCATGTTTAAAATATTATTACAGGGGAAGGGCCGCCAGAGCCTCAAATTAATCATGAAAATGTCTTCAGAGAGAGCCAGCCCATCCGGGCGTTATGTAACCTCTCCACCTCCGGGCGAGGAGACAAGGAACTGAGAGCTAGCAGGGCTCTGGGATGTGGCCTGGGCCCAGGCATTACTCTGCCCTCAAGCAGGAGAGCAAACTTCACTGTCACAGGCAACAGAAGGAAAATGATTCTGTTTGAAAAGAGAAATTCCTCTCCAAGAAATGAGACTGTATAATCTCCATAGGTCCTGTACCCCTTGGCATTGGCAATTTTTTCTTCGTGTCTAACTTTAAACCTTCCCAAAACCATTAGGCCTACTCCTCCAGATGAGGATGGATACTCAATGTCTCTACTTCAGTCAGATTCATCTAACAGTCCAGACCTTGGCTCCCCTTGGCTCCTCTTTGGGGGGGGTATTACTTCTTATTTCTGTAATGTGAATTGTATCAGGATGAGCAGATTGCGCAGGGTCCCAGGATGGGGCCCATACTGGCCCGTCTGCTCCCCCCCAAAACATACACACACACACACACACACACACATACACACACACACACACACACACACACACACACACACACACACACCTCTCTTACATTTAACTTTACAAATGACCAAAGAAAACACTTGGGAAGTGGTCTAAGGCCATCAGAATTGATCATCAGGAACCTGGAAAGGATTTCAAGAGATGATAGAATCCATTCTCTGAGGAGCTGAACAAGCTGGCATAGCTTCAAAGACTTAGGGGGAGGGGGTTCATTTGAACTACCTCTAGGCCTCAGTTTTCTCATCTGTAAAATGAGGGGCTGTATGAAAACTTCTCTAAGCACCCCGTCAACTCTAAAAATCCTATGATCCTATGAAATGGCCCTCTTCTCTCTTCCCTCATGTCACTACCACTGCCACATCTCTCACAGCTTCCAAGGTGACCTGATTCTTCCTTGTCAGCCTCTCCCCCATCCATCCTTCCTACCCACATTCCACTGCCAGAGTCACTTCTATAAAACACGTGTAAGAAGCACTTGTTTGTTGGTTAATTGTTTGGCGAGAGAGAAGGAATTGTTTCTCAATGTTTCTCAACAGCAGGATCTTGGACTTAAGGATGGGGTAGGGAGAGGCCATGCCTTAACTTTTACCAGAAACCAACTTAAGGTATCTCAGTATCTCCCTTTTCTGGAGATACTGAAGGGCGATCATGCTTTCCCTAACGGCTCTCAGAAAGACCTTAATAAACTAAGTTTCCTCAAGCTTACCAGAGAGGTGGGCGGCTATCTACATCACCATTTACAATACTCTTTCTATTACATCACATTTAAAGTGACCATCAAAGCACTGGAACATGAGACCTCCTCCATTAGCCCTTCCCCCACCTCAGTTTCCACATCTGTAAAATGAGTGAGTCATACTAGATGATCTCTAAGGGTCCCTTCCAACTCTTTATTAATGTTCCAAAGACAAAGCTATGCTAAGATCTTCTCCCAACTTTATCCCCAATGTAAAATCCAATTTTTTCATCAGCCAAGACATAATTCCCTAGATGGGGAAGTGGGGAGGAGGAGGAAGAGAGAAGGGAGAAGTGAAAGAGGTGAGAGTTGTCTCGCTTTACATACTCCTATAAACTTTCACCTAGAAAGACCAGGATATCAAGTAACACCAACTCTTCTCCATCTTTGGCATAAACCTATAGACAAATCTCCTTCCAAGAACCCGTTTTCCCTCCATCTGGCTGGCAGGCTGCATTTCCTCCTGTTACAAGGATCAGTCTCTGCTAGCCAGCCCCTTACCTCCCCTTCCCAAAGTTACAGTCTACTCATTTAGGGGTGGGGTAACCACAGTCAAACTACTTTCTCTTGACAGTTCTCCAGGGCAGAACTAGGGTACTTGGCTCCCCTATTTCTCTCCCTCTCCCCTTCCCAACAACTGCCTGGAAATCTCCTTCAAGGCTACTGACTTAAAGCTACTTCCATCTCCACAGTTCTGGGAGGTCTGTTACATAATCACCCAAGGTGATAGCCGACAGGGACAATTCTAAATACTCATCTCCTTGTCAGTAAGATAGCTTTTCTCTGGAGATGTTAGCATATCTCTGCCAGCTGTTACAGGTCCTTTTCTTCCTCCCTAGTAGCAAGACTTAAAACAGGTCCCTTCTAATATCTCACTTTTCTGTCTCATTCTCAAGTGAAACTGGGAAAAAATAAAACCTAGAAAAGTTCTTCTTGGCTGCTCTTGACTAATTATGTCACTTCCCTACTCAAAAAACGTACTGTATCTTGTCATCTCTACATTCTAAATATCCCCCATTTCCATCCCTCTTCCTTCTCATTCCTGCCTTCCCAAGACTCATACCACCTCAACAGCCTTCTAACTAGTACCTCTGCTTCCAGTTCCATCCTCAACTCCAACAATCTAATGATTCCTTCACATTTACTTAATACTTCCTATGTATGAGATCCTTTTCTCAGTAATGTGAGGGACATAAGACATCACACCTGTCCACAATGATGTTGGCAAGTCACTTAACCTCTCTGAACCCCAGTTCCCTCACCAGTAAAATAGAGGACAATAATGGAGGTTTTCAGTCTAGTAAGGACGAAATGTACAGTTAGCAAAAGGCACCTAGGCAGGAAAGTGTGGGACATGTTTGGAGACAATAAATAGCCCATTTGGCCAGAACACAGAATACAAGCAGGGAGACAATGTGAGATAGGACTGGAAAGGGGTCTGATATAGAGAGTACAGAACAAAAAATCAAAGAATTTTGTTGAGTAGGTGATGAAGGATTTTGAGCAGGAGATTGTGCTCTGTGCAGAACTATGTGAAGATTAATCTGGCATCCTACCTGGGATGGAAAGAGACTCACAGCAGGGAGTTGCCTTAGAAGACCAAGGCAGAGGTAATGAGGAAGTAAGATTGGGAGTAATGGAAAAGAAAGGACAGATGCAAGAGATCCTTCAGAGAAAGATTCATTGGATTGAAGATTTAGAATTGGGAAGGACCTCAGGAGTCACCAAGTATAATCGCTCTCATTTTACAAATAAGGAATTGATCAGACTCGTCAACTAATTTGAATGTGAGAGATGAGAGACAAGGAATTCAAAGTTAGTTAATTAATTCAACAAACATTAAGTGCCTGCTATGTAAAATGTGTGCTGGGGACACAACCACCCAAAATTGGCATGATCCTTGCCCTTAAGGAAGTTACAATCTACTATTGGGGAAGTAGACATTAACACAGAGAGGGAGGACAACGTAAGCAGTGATGGGAGCTCTCTAGGTTGATGACCATATGTCAGATCTGCTGTAGAGGGGATTTTTGATCAGGTATGAATTAGACGAAATGGCCTCTAAGGTCCCCCCAATTCAGATTCAGTAATGAGATAAAGTGCTCTAAGAGTAAAATGAGATATTTTGATGACAAGTCCAAGATATTTGTAATGCAAGAATCCCTTTGAGTGGCTCTTTGACAGAAAGTCACACCCAAGCACTGCTTAAATCCTTGAGGTATAATAAGGCAGTTATTTCTATTGTTGGACAGCTCTAATTGTTAGAAAGTGCTTCCTTACACAGAGATAAAATCTGCCTCTCTGCACTTCCACCCAGTGATCCCACTTCTGCATCCTTCATTGCCTACTGAACTACTGAATCTACTCCCTCTTTCTCTTGGCAGCCCATATTTGATGACAACCATCACCTCCCCTTAGTTCACTCTTCTCTGTGCTGAATATGCCTTGTTCCTTCAAACCAGTCTTTCCTCACAATGATAATGGTCTCCATCGTATGGGACACTTTGAGTCAAAAAAGATGTAGATTCAAATCCTGCCCACTGGCTGTGTAATCATGTTGGTGAGTCTTGTAACCTCTCCGAGCCTTGATTTCCTCACCAGTAAAGTGTGGGACAATCATTTCTACAGTATGTATTTCACAGGGCTTTTTCGAGGATCAAATAAGGCAACGTATGTAGAATTCGTTTAGTATTATTTTGGCAGCCCTCTCTTGGATGCTCATTAGCATTCCTTATTAAAATACAGGACCCAGAAATGAACACGCCATGCTCAATGTGGTCTGACCAGAGCAGAGTATAGTGGGCCTATCATCTGGGGGATCTTGGATGCTCTATTTCCACTAATTCTGCCTAAGACTGTGTTAGTTCTTTTAGCAGCCACATCACACTGTTGCTGGCTCACAGAGAGTCTGTGGTCAGCTAAAACCTTCAGGTCTTTTTGTACATGAACGGCTTCCAAGCCTGATCTTTCTCTATCCTGCTTAGGAAATGGATTAAAAACAAAACCAAAGGAAACTTAAATGCAAGACTTTACATTTAATCCTGTTAAGCAACTTAGAAAGACGTAGGAGCTCTGATCAACACAAAGATCAGACACAATTCCAGAGGACTCATGATGAAACACGCTGCCTACCTCCTGAAAGAGAGAGGTGATAGACTCAAGATACAAATGGAAACTTCTTTTTTGGGATATGGCCGATGGGGAAATGTGTTTTGCTTGACTTTACAGGATTTTTTCTTGTTTTCTCAATGGGGATGGGGGAGGGAGATGGGAAGGAGGGAATATGAACCTGAAAATAAGGTAAAATTGAATTTTAAAAAATTTACTCTTTTTAAAGTTAAACTCAACGGTTCTAGCCCAGTGGTCTGACTTGTCTCCCAAGATCTTTTTGAAGCTTGATTTTGTCATCCTTTGGATTGAGTGTCCCTCTCAGCTTTGATCATCTAAAATGATAGGGTGACATTCTATGTCTTCATTTAAGCCATAGATTAAATGTTACCTGGAACATAGCTGAGAATAGATTACTAAGGATCTTCTGCCCAGGCACCTGGGTGGCTGGGTAGATAAAGCACTGGACTTCAAGTCTGGAAGGAATGAGTTCAAATTTGACCTCAGACAGTTACTAGCTGTGTGACCTTGGGCAAGTCACTTAACTTCTACCTGCCTCAACTTCTTCATCTGTAAAACAGGAACAATAATAGCATCTACTTTCCCGGGTTGTTGTGAGGGTAAAATGACATAATATCTATAAAGCACTCTGCCAACCTAAAAGAACTACATAAATTCAGGCTATTATTATTAACATTAATGATCTACAGTTTCTACCTCCTTACACTTTTTGAAAACAGCTCAAGTCTTTTGTCATTTCTTCTGCTCTACATGAGTTCTCAAAGATCAGTGATGGTGGCCTGAGATTATATCTGTTAAAACTCTTTCAGTTTCCAAGGATGCAGGTCAAGGGGATATGAACTCCTTCCATAAATCTTGATGGCTTCCTGCTTCCTCCTCACCTGTCATGGACTTCAACTCTCTCTATGATATTTAGAAAATCACAGAGTTTTGAGCTGGAAAGGAACTCCAAGGTCAACTCCCCTTCTCTCCCTCCCCATTTTTTTTTTTACAGATGAGGAAACTAAGGACTAGAAAGGTTAAATGCCTTGCCCAAGGTCAAATAGAGAATAAAGGGACAGTGAGGGTTCAAAGCCAAGGCTGGCTGACTCAAAATCTAACTCTCAACTTTTGTTCTACCTTTTCTGAACAACGCTGACCAACAGCTCCTAGCTGAAGGAAATGGAAGGAAGATGGGAGACAAGTGGTTCTGGTTCTGTCCTCCCTTACCATCATACCGCCCCCAGATGAGGGGCTTTGTCTGTCTTGTTGCTGTGTGCTGTTGATCTCCATTTTCTGAGCGTGGCTCCACAGGCCCTTTGCATTGCCTTGCTAGGTTGTCTTGGCCAGTTAGCTCTCTGGACTCCATTCTTACAGCTTCCTGTTACTCTTGTATGTCTGTCCTTGGGGATCTGCTTCTCTTGACACCCTTTGTATATGTCCTTCTAAAAACTGAGCTTATTAGAACACAACCCATGAAATCACACCATTGTTACTTACATCTTTTCTCCCCCTTCTCCCTCTCAGGAACTGTTGTTTAGTCAGAGTTTCATCCCTTATGAATGAGCCCTATTCCGTTCTATAATTCTCTGTGTGTGTGTGCGTTTCTCTGAACTGGCTATGACAATCAAGGAAGGCTTTATAGAGGAGGTAGCATCTGTGCTGAACCTTGATGGATGGGTAGGATTTGGAAAGGAACTTGGGGTATGAGAGCTTTCTGGATTGAGAGAGAAGAGAGCAAAGGCAAGGAGGTGAGAAAATTATAATAGGTGTTTAGGGAAAAGCAAAACACACCAGGTGGGTTAAAGCAAAGGCTTAGATGGAAATTCTGTTAGGATTAGTCACCAAGTCCTATTAATTCCACCTCCACAGTATGTCTTGAATCCATCCTCTCCTCATTCCTATTGTCCTCACTCTAGTTTAGGGCTTAATTACCTTTCACTTGGAGTACTACAACTACAACAGCCTCCTAACAGGTCTTCCTTCTCCTAGTGTACTCCCACTCTCCAAATAAAGGAGGAAGGGTGTATCAGCAAGCACCCTAGCATACCTACGGCGGCTACTAGCACAGGTTCTTAGATCTGCTTTTCTAAAGGAAAGCAACTCAAAATGGGTTCACAATCTTACTTTAATCAATCAAATACCATTTACCTAGTTCAGGGGAAAAAGTC